>REGM01000038.1:528454-542182 GCA_004194415.1 Aurelia aurita
GTTCCATTCCCCGTTCCATTCCCCGTTCCATTCCCCGTTCCATTCCCCGTTCCCTTCCAAGTTCCATTCACCGTTCCATTCCCCGTTCCATTCCCCATTCCATTCCCCGTTCCATTCCCCGTTCCATTCCCCTTAATACAGATAGCCCAAACCGACTAAAGATTGAAAGAAAAAGGTCTTTTTGCGGCGAGTAGTCAAACCACAAATGTAAACAAATAAAACCACATGAAATACTCAGAAATCTGGATGAGCAACTCATTTGTGTTTCATAAAACGTACTATTAAAGCCTGGTTCCCACTGTGCGAGAAACTGTCATCGCCTTTCTCGTCGCCAATTTTTCACAGGAGATTAAATTTCATCGCGCAATGCAACCAACGTGGCGATGAAAGTTTAACGCTCATTGCTAAAAAATCAAAGTGATCAGGAAGGCGATGAATTTCAAAACTTTCTTGATGTTGATCTCTTTGACTCGTCGCTTTCCTATCTCCATTTTTCATTTCATTTTCAAATTTTTTACCCATACAATTCAGTATATCAGCATTTTAATATTAGTTTTCAAAGGAGTGCCGCTTCTAAATGATTTGATTTTATCTTCAAAGGATCGCCGCTTCGAAAGAACGGAAGTTTGAGTGATGAATTTGTGTGGGAATGTGTGGGTGACGAGCCAAAGCCGATGGGAAAGCGACAAATGTTAGTGCGACGGCGCCTTGTCGGCGAGCAAGAAGGACCAAGCCTCCAGCCCCCTCTCCTTGCTTCTGTCGGGCCTGGTTATCGAGTTCTTAGGGTGATCAAGTACTATGAATTTCGCTGTTCTGTGTTTGTCCCACAGATTCCAAGATAAAGAACACAATTTTAGTAGATTTTGCAGCAAAATAGCCAAAATTTTACTTATAAACCGATTTTTGGACAAAAAGGTAAAAAACCTTAAAAAAAGCAACATTTTGAAGACAAATCTGGCCCCTAACAGGGAGAAAAAAGCCAAAATATGGGACATACATAGTGCCCCGTCACACAATGGGACATGACCAACCCTTTTTTATATTATAGTCCGTCTAAAACAAAATAAGTTTTGCCCAGAACTTTGACAGTTAAATTTGGACAAAATCAATTCGTTTTTCAAAAGGAAACATATTAGTGCATGGAGCTTGTTTAGAGCTAACTGATGTTATTTAACGAAACATTATTTGGTAGATATTGCATGGTAGAAATGCAAACTCAAAGAATTTTTAGACAAGCTACAACTTGTCCAGACACTTATATTATTTCGGTCATATTAGATTTTCATTTCATTTTTCATTTTAAAATTCTTTATACAGGGATACAAGTCAGTTTACTTAACTGGTTTGCAATTGACCCTGCGAGAAAAGGAAAAAACTTACAAAAATTAGAAACGTAATTTCGCTAAAATAATACTATGCTTACAATTTTCAATTTACAATCATAGATCTAAACGAGGGGCAAGTCACTCCAAAATCTCGTACACTTTCGTAAGAAATCCTCAAAAATCCCTAAAATCTGGAAAAATCTTGAACATCTCAAAAATCTTCAAAAAATCTTAGAAATCCCAAAGAAAATCCTAAAAATCCTCGAAAATCTCAACAAAATCCCAGAAATCCCCCACCAAATAATACAAATTCTCTACAAAATCTTTCGACAATTCTTTCAAAATCTCAGAAATCATTTAAATCCTCGCAAATCTTGCAAAATCTTGCAAAATCCTGAAAATCTTTGAAAATCTTTGAAAATCTCAGAAAAAAATCTCAAAAATCTTTGAAAAATCAGAGAGATGTTGAAAATCTCAAAATCTCGTACTCTATTTTTGGAGTGATTTGCCCCTTGGATCTAAATGCAAAAAGAATACAAAGCGACTTGTGAACAACTTGTTCGTCTGAAATATAACTAGTCCAAAATTTGGCATGTTTATTGTAAGGATGTGTTTCTTTTTACAGCATACCCGATGAAACAGTTGTGAATATACTTTTATTGGCCGTCAGAAAGAAATACAGAAAATGTGGAATTGGTCGCTGGTTTATAGAGGTTTGACTTTGTCCTTATTTCAGTTTATAGCTCTTCTGCCTGCTGATCCACAGAGCTATCAGCATTTACCAAAATGTACGGCCATAAACAAACAACAATGCATGGGGCCTTAGGCGATCTTCTCACCGCGAATCGATCCATCACCGCGAATTGAACCATCTCAGTCACTCAACAAATAAATTATCGTCATCATTCGGTGACTGCTTCCTGTGGAAGATTCGTCGTTAATCGCCTCCAGTAGTCACGGTCTTCAGCTCTTACGCATTGCTCAAACTTCAGTTTTGTCCATTCCATGCTATTTTTCATCCGCGTTTTATGGCCATATCCCCTTTGTCCCCTTTGTCTTTTTTTAACCTACTCTTCCTTCCAACAACATTTTTTGAATGTTGTCTTGTCTTACCAAATGACCAAACTATTGCGTCTTTCTCATTTTTATGTCCTTTTCCAATGACAGTCCTTTTCTCTGACACGTTTCAATACCTCCTCATTTGTTATGTGACTTGTGTATGTGATCTTAAACATTTTTCGATACATCGACATTTCAAAACTGTTAATTTTCTTCCATGTCTCAGCGTTTAGCGTCCAGGTTTCACTTGCATATAAAGTGTTGATAAAACATAGCATCTGGCTAAGCGTTTTCTTGTCTCGATCTCAATGTTCTTTGCTGTTAAAACATCACTCATATTTAGGAAAGACAGTCTTCAGATTTCTAAACGTTGTCTTATCGCAGTATCTGTTCTACCATCAGATGTAATCGTTTGCCCTAGGTACTTAAATGCGTCCACTTGCTCTAGAGATGTTCCATCCACCGTGATATTAATCTTCGGTTTCTCTGAGTCTTAGCTGATTACCATTGTCTTTGTCTTCTTCGCATTCATTTGCAAACTTTTTTTCATACTTTCTGTTTTGACCGCATCTACTACATAAGGCTTTTAACTTTTCCTCCATCTCCACTGCTAGCCATTTTGAAAAAACGATCATGACGGTTGAAGGAGACTTAACCTGTGTTGAGCTATTTAGTGATAGAAACCGTCTTAGCCTGTGTTGAGCTATTTAGTGATAGAGATCGTTCGATTCTTGGTGATTATGGTTGGAGTGAAAGGAAAAACAGACAGTGAAATTCAAGTTTTTACTAAAATAGCGTCCCAGATGAAGCCGATAGACACAGGCAATGCAAACGCAGATCGTCCTACAGCCCTTGAACCATGTATATATGTATGTATCATTTGCCACAATTAAAAATTTACAAGTTTTATGATATAAAAATAGATACAACACAATATATAAGGTTAAAAACGTAAAGAAAAACACCCCTAATTACACTGGCAGGGATAGCATTAAAAGGTCAAGCTGACCTTATTTCTATAATGCTCCCCTTAGAGGTTTCGGAATAACGGAAAAGCCTTAAACGTCTGTAGACTAAAATTTGTTGAATTATTCGCGTATAATTTTTTCAGCGGCTGAAAGATCCTGAAGTCGTTGGTCCTTATGATGTCATTACAACTTATGCTGACTCTGATGCTACAAAATTCTTCAAAAATAATGGATTTACAGATGACTACATACTAAACAGCAAGTACTGGTAATATTACTATCTTTTCTTCTTGTTTATTTTACCAAATTACTAAAAATGGGAATATTTTTGAAAAATCACAAAAATTTGAATGCATTTCCGATCTAGAAAATCTCTTTTTTTGACGTTGCGTCAAAGACCCTATTAATGTAAGTGATATTGCAAAGTCTATAAATGTTTTTGAATTTGTGGGAATTTGTGCCCTTATGAGCCAACTTGTTTGATACATGCTTCGGAATCCCAATAGATAAGTTAATTTAATGTTGATCCAGTACCTCTACTTGACTTAATTGCTTGTCTTCTCGATTACGCTCTTACTTATCTTGATGCTTCCAAATTACAGGTGAAATCGCAAGACATAGCATTTTGGCTAGAAATTAGTTGGCTGGTGTGTTTATTTATTTTTACCTAGCATCCGAGGGTAGTTGCTAGGAACATTGACAAGCTAAGCTTATCAATACAGCGTCTTGGTTCTTTCTCTCGATGTGACCACACCTCGTGATTCCTTTTGCTTGGAATTAAGCATGGTTTTCCATATAATCGCAAATGGTCGCAGAATGTCGCATCGAGTCACAATTGAAACCAGGCTTTACAGACAGTTGGACTCTTCTCGCTCTACTTGGCAGGTTTGCCAGGCCGGGAAATCGAACCACCAACCTTCGGATTGGTAGGCCAACGCGCTACTACTGAGCCATCCCTGCACCCGATAGGAAGCTGTTTTGAACAGTCTTGATACAAACTAGAAATAATTATGAATCTTCAGCTTGAGAATGACGAAAATTGTATCAATTATCTTGTAAAGAATTCAAGTTTTTTGGATGAAACCTCGGCATAACTTCTCGCAATTTCCAGCCCTCGTTCAAAAATAACTCCTAAACAAAATAGCCAATGGCTCTAGACGGTATGGTGTCGGCAGTGGTAGTCGGACACTTGTGAATAAATCCCAAAAACTGAAGGAAAATCACGCTACAAACAGTATCCAACAAATATGGTATTGCTTGATACCAAATGCTAACATTGTAGATACTAAAAATCTTTAGGGGAGACCTTCTTTGATGTAAAACACGTTAAAACCAGTCAGTTTCGTTGTGCTTGGCGATGAAAAAGTTTTTGTTCTGAACGTCACGCCTAAATTCGAAACTCCGAATCCGTTGCCTAGAGAAACAAAAGTTTTAACTATCAAAGAATTGACTCTGCGACATGTGAATAAAACATAGGATTGTGCCAAAGAACGATTCATTAAAGGGAGAGCAGGGGGCGCTATTTTATAATTGTCTTTAGAGTTGATGGCAGTGGTTTTCGGACACCAAGTATAGCATCATCCTGGGGAAGAATGAATATATTTCAGATTTGAAATGCAATTTGGATTTTCATGTCTTTCATAAATATCTATAAGTAGATCAATCGTATCTAGTAATGAGATCAAACAACATTTTGTTCGCACATCTCCTAGTTTATAGATTGGCTTGCGTGTACATAGAGCTCTCCAGAGCGTCGTTACGAGAACCGCTGCATTCAAGAATAAGAAAAGAAGACAAATGCTGCACAACACTGTAAATATAATGAAACATAAGGGTCCATAGACAGAATGCATGCCAAGCATATATCAAAAATGAAATTTCTTGGCACATTATGTATCGTGAACTTACTCTCCGAAAACCACTGCCACTGTCCGAAAACCACCACCGAGATCTGCATCAACAACGTCGTTGCCAAAGGCGAGCAGGCAAAGTTGAAAATTTAAAAACTTTTAGAAAATATGCCAAAATATCTGCCCATTCACCAGGTAATTTTGCTTTTTTTCTGTGATTAATTTTTCTTGTGAAAAAATCTGTTTTCCTTAAGCGTGCGATTACCACCGCCAGCAACCTATTCATACAGACGGCATGATGTCATAGCAGCGTTGAAAACGCGACGCCATCTTGTTTTGGGGTAAATCTTCAGAAAATTTCTATACGTTTCTATAGGAAATTGCAAAAATTTGCATAAAATTGCTCCTCTATTCTACCTCGCGATATTGAGTAGGGAAAGGATAGGTAGCAATTGTCAGTCAGATCTAAACCTATGAAATAATTGCACGAACATGCTGTTTTTAAAATCAAAACAAAAATTTAGGCCAAGAAAGCTGTGAGAAACTTGCCTCTGCGACGATAATTTCGTAATCAGCATCACAAACTCCGTCGGGTGTAAGTTGCTCGTCGCTCCTTCGAAGTCAGTCTTCCTTTTAGACATTCGCCTATCTATCTGCTAAATTTTTTGAAAGATTTGAACAGCTTCCAAGCATTTAGAATTGATCTATTTCGATAAATGAACGAGACACTCTTACCAGTGCGACGCTATACTTTGTAATGGCTTCATTTACCCAAACTCGGATTTCAAGCGCGAATTGGTCAAATCACGTGACATGTCGTCTGTATGAATCACCAACTTCTGTGAAAGAGATTTCTACATCCAACTTGGTCTTTTTGCTACAAAATTATTGGTGGTTCATCGAAATTGGGGAAAAATTAAGGTTGTAGGTACATTTCGGCAAACGACCACACTTCATGTTGGAACGCCACCGGGTATATTCAGTTCAGTTCCACTCATTTTGAAATTCTCTACATACAAATGCCACTAAAATAACTACATTACAACTAACTACATTACTGTACACAATATTACAATAATACAATGCAATGAAAAAATTTAACAACATTAAACATTTAGGGGAATTTCTTAAAGGAGGAGCCTTCTCAATAGGTAAACTAATCGAGGAGAGAGCACCCCCTTGGTTAAAAGCACAAATTTAGTCTTTAATTGGCAATAAGATTTTATGAGTCTTTAGAATGTACTTGTACTGACAAGGGCAGATAACGCAGCGGCTGCACCTGCCACCCCCAACCAACACCCCAGCACAGAGCAATCGGTGACTGAAGGCAAAGGATGGTCAAGACACATCTATGACCCGCACCCAGATGCGTATCAAAAAATATTGATACTAAAAAGATTTAAACATCTGCCTGGAATTTTTTTTCTAGTTGCGGATCAACATCAATATTCATGCTAATTAAAGATGCTTAATAGATAAGCTTGCCACTGCAGTTGCTCCTTTCACATTTCACTGTCCGTTGTTTGTTTTTCAAAACGAAAATTTTTAGAACAGCACTCATAATTTTGTAACAAACGGCCGAGTGTATGCACGGGCTATAGCAAACATTCAGATTGGTCTTTGGAAAATGTTGTGGTCATAGGTTGCGGTTTTTAAGATTAAATTTGCCGCGATGCTTTTACAACGGCTTCCTGGTATTTAGAAGCCACTCAACGGTTGACCCAGCAGACGCTAATAGTTTACGTTTGAGTGGCATTATGGCTCTAGGCCACGTCAATCTGCTTTCTCTCTTCTTGTTGCGGGGTTCTTTAGAGAAGACACGAGTATATATAGAAAGAAGAAGGGCGTATCTAATCGTCTGCCGTCTCAAATTTTCTTATCTAATTCGGAAGCTGAACAATTTTCATATATTTTTATATTTAATTCAAGCATTCATTGCTCAGCTCATGAGTTAGATTAATAAATTTGAGATAGAAGATGTTTAGATCTGTCCTTCTTCTTTTGATATATATATACTATGAGAAACAACCAAAGAGTTTTGCTCGCGACATTATTTCGAGTTGTCGCAACACTGCCCTGGCATCTAATGTTAGACAGATTCTAGTACAGTAGTTCTTTTTAGTTTCTAATTGTGTGTAGTATTTATGTCTAATTGTATGAAGTTTAATATTTGTCATGTTTTTATTACTTAAATCGTTTGTGTGTAGCTTTTTGTAATCGTATATTTAGTTTTAACTTTGTTGGATGTTCTTTATGTAATGGCCCTGGGGTAGTCATGATCTTTTGCTTATCGGGGTATCGTCCTTGTAGTGTAGTAAAGTAGTTTGTAAGAAGTGTCTTAGGTAATTCGTCTTTGTAAAATTTTATATTGAATATAAAAGAAATATATATATATATATATATATATATATATNCTGAAGTCATCAATCAACATTTAAAAGAAACATTAACAGTATTGAGGACTATGTACACAGCATACGTTCACAACAATTTTTTCCAAACACTGTTAATTTTTCTTTGTGAAAAATGATGTGACTAAGGTTTGTTTGCTGTTACTAAATTCTTTCTGCATCTTGCTTTGTTTTTTCTTTGCAGTCATGTCACTTGCTTTCAAAGATGTTCTTCCATTCTCTCAACTGCTTTTTCAGCTTCTAAAATGCTGCCATCAAAATCTACAAATACACCATTCTCAATCAGCAATTTCAAGCCATTCAAATGTAATTTAGGCAATAACTTGTTGAAACCATCTTCAATCAAGTCATGTTTCTCAATAGAGAAACTAAAATCAGATTTGCTGACCATTTCAGAGAAGTCCACTTTGCAAGTAAGGCCAAGACAAGCTGATGCACTTTTCAGGCATCGCTGCTTCAGTTCTTTCTCTGATTTGCTTTTATTTTCTTGCTTCTTTTTTCTATACAATTTTTTCTATATATTTTATACACAAAGAGTTCTGGATGGGGTACCAAACCATTTTACTGAAAGATGGTGGGGTACAAAAACTTTTTCTATATTCAAGATGGGGTATGAAATTGTTTTTAATTATGTGAAATTATCCTCCGCCCTGGTACTCAGGATTAAAAATGACCGCTCCCTTATTCACTTTAGGGTTAATGTGTAACAAAATTGGCGCTCTAATTTGGAGCCTTGACGGACACCAAATTTAGTCTCCTCTTCAACACAATTGTACAAGAGGAAACTTATTGATCAACAGCATATCAACGTTTGGTAACTTTTGAACAGCGATACATCACCTGGTAGATTTAGGTACCATTTCTATTACTCCATTTTCATGCGAAAAGGAGCAGAATCCATCCGATTTTGGGTTTGCGCTCCCAAAGAGCTGTCCAAGTGGAGTGATTTCAAAGCGGTTGAAAATGCATCGTCTTCATTGAACAGCAAACTAACTTATTTCAACAAATTTGTATTTGCTTTTTCATGACACAAGTTTGTGTGAACTGTGACCATTTTTTTAACCTGACAAGGTTTTTTCGCTGATACGGTATATTTATGTGAAAATTTGTCCCAGATTGTATTGATAATTAGTACGTCTTTATACAGGAAAGTAAGTCAGACGAAGTCATACCAGAATCAAATGAAATGTATCCTAACTGTTACACAACAACTGAAGATGCTCAAACATACTGTAAGTATATGATAAAGGTAAATATACTAGCATCGGCGTCAAATTAAAAAGGCTGTAAATGGCTATCACATCTTAGACTGATGATATGAGTCAAAGTTTTGCTCCATTGAATTGAATTGTTATTTATTGTTACAGTCATATTCCGCTAAAACTTGCAAACATGCAATCGAGGCTTTCGGAAATTAGTCTCAAAATAATGTATGTTTGATCATGAGTCCTTGTTTGAAGCGGAATGGGTGTTGTGGGGGTATGGTTAGGGGGAATGGAGCGAAAACAAGGACTCATGTAATAAGTCTAATCACATCTTTCTTTCCATTTAATGGCTTGAAACGACTTTTAGCTACTTTGCTATAATTCTACTTTGTGCTTTTTTATATCTTGAACATTTTCAGAATCACATTGTCTTTTAGGTTTCAACTAGTTTTGATTTTGTGACATCATCAAATTTCTGACTTGTAAACCAGAATAGCAATGGATTTCTGCTTACCATCATATGGTACGGTAGACCATTATAAACTGTTGTTTTCTTGAAATTGTACCAAGTTTCCTCCGTTGGTTTGAAAACTACGATGGTTCTATTTTATTTCAAAACTCCGCTTGAAAACAGATGATCAATATGAGCCAACTTGACAACTTAGATAAGGTGGAGTTTGGCAAAATTTGTGAAAACTAAAATTGAGGCAGATTTTCCTTGGTTGCAAATTTGCAGCTTTTTCAATGAATAGAATTGTCTTTGTTCTTGATGGAAACGGTTTATCTTCTAAAGCATAATAAATGTGAAATTCATGATATTTTCGGTGACCCTTTTTTGCCCCAACCTGGCCCATTGTGCCCACCTTACCTTAGTAGATTTAGCCCGTAAATCGATTTTGTGAAGAACATTTCATTTCAGAATCCTTCAAGGTTCTAATAATTCAGCCTAATGATACAGTAAAAAATGGCTGAAAAAGGCTGCGTGAAATATGAAGCAGGTTTTTATCATACCCCACAAGTTGCCTAGGCAAAGAGGTAGCATGATGGAGTTTAATTGTGGTAGCTGAGGAACTGATTGTTTTAAATGTGGTAAAGGATTTTAGGCCTGTTTTGAAGGATTTAGAGATAAAACACTTTCAAAAATTGCTCATTGCCACTCACAATATCAAGACGCAAAGCCGCGAACTTAAAGACTGTAAACCTTTTTACTGCTTGGCGTTTATTTATTCTGATATCGAAAAAACGTGAACTGAGGATTGAACCCTGTGGAACACCTATTTTTTATATCAAGCCATTTGCTGACATTTGATCTTTTATTTCCGGAATTAAGTCGTGTTGCAAAGAGATGCATCATATTTTAAAAATCATAATTCATTCCAACAATATCAACATACCATTTATAACGATTTCTAATATTAACTAACTTTTTTCTACAAATATTTTATGGCTACTCTAAGAACTACACGTTTATTGTCCACTGTGACAAAAATTTTTGTTTGACAAATATAATAAATTTTCTTTAATACAAATACAATATTGATTTTTATTGCTACATTTAGGGACAGTTAGGGCCTCTGCAGTATGACATCTTTCTTGGAAACAATGCAAGCATGGGACTTTCCTAGAGATGTCTAACGCAAGAGACCTTTTCCTGTCCAGTAAATGTTGCGATGCAGCAATTCATTGTACAAGAGTGTTTATTTACATTTTTTATTGCTTATCTTTACATCTACCGCATTTTATTTAGTTTTTCTAAAAGAAAACAACAAAGAAAGAGATCTTGCTGAGATAGCACTATATCAAAAAGGGCCTAATAGTTGATACTCTCCTTAACATAGGCCTATTAATTATACGCGATTTCATTGCACACATAGCCGTAGCCAGTCTTTTTAGGCTTTTGAATTTCGTTTTGGGAATAGGCTCTTCTTTCACCTTTTTAGAGGAGCTATCTTTAGACAAAGAAGACAAAGAGAGTTTCACTCTTTTTAGAACTTTGCAGCGCTGTTTAGCACTCTCTCCAAGGATTGCTTGAGCGTCATTTGTCGAGTCTGTACAATCCTCAGACTCGCTTTCTGATCGTTTTCGTTTGTTTGATGTTTTCACAGCCCAAATACCACAGCCTTTATGAACGAGAGTGATTTTGAGGCATTGTCTTGCCATAGCCTCTGCTGAAATTTTATGGCTGAATCTTTCAGGCAAAATCTCATTTGAGATTCGACAAGCTTCTTTTTTAGGCTTATCATTGCAACCTCGTGTGACTCGTGCAGTATCATTCGAGTCAACTGTATTTATGACTGATTGCGAACTCACTTTTTCATAACATTTGAGTTCTGAATGGAGGTTGCTTTCACTCTGTCTTTGGGCTGTTATCAAACCCTTATTTATAGTATTGTCCATTGGCTGGGTTGGCTGCTTTACATGATCAGATATGACACTTTTAAGACAATCCGTATAAACATTATAACACAACGGCTCAACGTCAATGCTTGGTGTTATGCAGTGAATTTGAGTCGGTTGTGAATGGCCTACATGAGTGCTGACTTTTAGATCACGAGAAGGTGACTGATTTTCAGTAGCTACTAAAGACTTTGTTTCGCTACAATCATCAGAGAACTTCTCTTCAACCGAAATCGCATCTAAATCCATGTCTTCACCCCTAATCGAGCTAATACTGTTAGCAGAATCACGATTAAGACATGTTTCCGATTTACATTCATCCCTGGCCGTAATGTAAGTATGTTTACTTTCGAAATCTTCATGTAGGATGCTTTTAACTTTAACGCAACCTTCACTGGGATCACTGTCATAAGCACAAGTATCGTTACATGAAGTATCTAGCATGATTTTGGATCGAATGGCTGTTGGAGTGGCCTTAGAATCGTTTGATTCGCAAGATCTCATTCTTTCTACGTTTGTTTTGATTTCAAGTTCATCTTCGTCATCTTCTTCACTAGTTGATCGTTGATAATATCCATCAAAAATTAGTTTATCAAACCTGAGCGTACCAAGTTTGAATTGTTTCTGATTGTAGATCATGCAGACATTGAACTCTTCTTTTGAATTCAGTTGGCAGAAAGACATTCTGGACGCTATTTCTTCTTTGAGCGGCCCAAGAGAATCTTCGAATTCTTCCATGTCAATTGATGATAACTCGCAGAATAGTTCGATTTCCTTTGGCAGAGATGTGCATATATTTGGATTCTGAAATAGAAAAAAATTTGTGTCATATGCTTGAATTGTCAAAAGGAGACCTTAGCATATATCGAAAGTGCAAGGAGTATTAATTGTTCGAAATACACACAAAGACTATGAGAATTGCACTGTGCCGCTTCCGAATTAGATAACATGTATGAATCCTTTTTCTTTCGATATATGCTCTTGTTTTTCTTTAAATGCACAATGATTGACTTAGTCATCCAGGGTTTAGACCAGCTTTCGATGTTTGATATGTTTCGTTTGCGGTGTGGCTAATCTGCCGTAGAAACCCCTTTGTTTGCGATCGTAAATTAAAACAACCGATGAGATTGTTAAAAACTCTTTCCTTATTCCTTTGAGAGAGTCAAGATGATAAATGCAGGGAATTTCTTTGACATTATCTGAATATGCTGTAAATTCCACTACCAGACGAAACAATGCCAAAAGTTTTTTTCGTTCATCGTTCATCGAACATTATTGGAACAAACCAAATGAAATTTTGGAGTCGGATAAAAAATTCGTGACACCTTTATTTGATAAGAAACAAGGGATCAGTTTTCGAGGAATAATTTAAGTTGCGATCTAACAGACTCACCTTGACAATTACTTCAATTCCATGAAACATGATATCCCAAGATTCCATGACCTTCTTTATCATTTGTCCCATTCTTTGAAGTCTCGATGTCATAAAGTCTTCATCGATCTAAAATCAGAAGAGGGCATTCATCAACACAAGGCTTCTCTTGCAAAATCACAACCTTTTCTCACAAAACCGCTGTCGCTTGAGGGTATATTATCTTCAAGAAAGTACTAGTTCGAGAGGGGCAAATGACTCTCCAAAGATCTTGTAAGCCTACGGCAAAATATCTGAAAATCTACAAAAATCCATTATTTCTTGTAAATTTCTCTGCTGCTTTTATGAAGAGGGATCCACCATTCGAAAAATGTAAACATTTAACCTGAGTATCGACTTGGAAAGAAATTTCTTACATACCATTGTAGTGACTTGCGTAAGATCGTTCAGACATACATTCACGTATCTTTTTATCTGTGAGAGATTAAAAAGGATTTCTTATTTTCTCTAAATTGTATTTCCTATTAAGAAGATGTTCCTCGGGATATTTCTAGAAAGCTAACTTCGAAGATTTTTTCAAATATCTCTCAAAGAAATGTATAGGTTATGTGGTATGTCGTAGAAAACACGCAAATTGACGTTTGGTTTCGAATGTTTGATGACTTCCACGATGTAGACTTGGTATGCGTACAAAGAATAGTGATTCAACTTGTAAATCGATGTGTAACAATCGAGTTTCTTTAATGCCGAATTTGTTCTTTTCATTTCTGTTGACTCTACCTGATGCTTAAAGTCATTCTAGCATATTCTCTGCATTTGTACCCAGGCACTTTTACCCCTGAATGGAGCAAGGAAGGTAAGAAGTGCAAGGGAGCTCAAGAGCCTTAACTAAGTCATAATGATAATAGTCTACCAATGAGCTTGCCAGCCCCTTACCTGTCTGAATGCAAATCTTCGGTATGAGGCGCTCTGTAGTTTGTCACCAATTTCTCGATCCTTGTCGTTTATATCAGTTAGTTGTCTGATGACATCCGAAAGAAGATCTAAAAAGAAAATGGACTTCAATTATAACAATCTGATTTTGTGACTGCAATCATATGTTGTAAGTGAAATAAAGATGATGTCCCCCCCCCCCCCCCCC
>REGM01000038.1:542207-555497 GCA_004194415.1 Aurelia aurita
TTTGAATTGTTTCTTATTGTAGATCATGCAGACATTGATCTCGTCGTTGGAATTCAGTTGTCAGAAAGACATTCTGGACGCTATTTCTTCTTTGAGTGGCCCAAGAGAATCTTCAAATTCTTCCATGTCAATTGATGATAACTCGCAGAATAGCTCGATTTCTTTTGGCAGAGATGTGCATATATTGGGATTCTGAAATAGAAAAATATTTGTGGTTGAATTTTCAAAAGGAGACCTTAGTATATATTGAAAGTGCAAGGAGTATTAATTGTTCGAAATACACACAAAGACTATGAGAATTGCACTGTGCCGCTTCCGAATTAGATAACATGTATGAATCCTGTTTCTTTCGATATATGCTCTTGTTTTCCTTTAAATGCACAATGATTGACTTAGCCATCCAGGGTTTAGACCAGCTTTCGATGTTTGATATGTTTCGTTTGCGATGTGGCTAATCGGCCGTAGAAACCCCTTTGTTTGCGATCGTAAATTAAAACAACCGATAAGATTGTTAAAAACTCTTTCCTTATTCCTTTGAGAGAGTCAAGATGATAAATGCAGGGAATTTCTTTGACATTATCTGAATATGCTGTAAATTCCACTACCAGACGAAACAATGCCAAAAGTTTTTTTCGTTCATCGTTCATCGAATATTATTGGAACAAACCAAGTGAAATTTCGGAGTCGGATAAAAAATTCGTGACACCTTTATTTGATAAGAAACAAGGGATCAGTTTTCGGGGAATAATTTAAGTTGCGATCTAACAGACTCACCTTGACAATTACTTCAATTCCATGAAACATGATATCCCAAGATTCCATGACCTTCTTTATCATTTCTCCCATTCTTTGAAGTCTCGATGTCATAAAGTCTTCATCGATCTAAAATCAGAAGAGGGCATTCATCAACACAAGGCTTCTCTTGCAAAATCACAACCTTTTCTCACAAAACCGCTGTCGCTTGAGGGTATATTATCTTCAAGAAAGTACTAGTTCGAGAGGGGCAAATGACCCTCCAAAGATCTTGTAAGCCTACGGCAAAATATCTGAAAATCTACAAAAATCTATTTTTTCTTGTAAATTTCTCTGCTGCTTTTATGAAGAGGGATCCACCATTCCAAAAATGTAAACATTTAACCTGAGTATCGACTTGGAAAGAAATTTCTTACATACCATTGTAGTGACTTGCGTAAGATCGTTCAGACATACATTCACGTATCTTTTTATCTGTGAGAGATTAAAAAGGATTTCTCATTTTCTCTAAATTGTATTTCATATTAAGAAGATGTTCCTCGGGATATTTCTAGAAAGTTAACTTCGAAGAATTTTTTCAAATATCTCTCAAAAAGGTGTCTAGAATATGTCGTATGTCGTAGAAAACATACAATTTGACGTTTGTTTTCGAGTTTTTGAGGACTTGCTATGCGTACAAAGAATAATGATTCAACTTGTAAGCTGATGTGAAACTATCCAGTTTCTTCAATGCCGAGTTTGTTCTTTTCATTTCTGTTGACTCTACTTGATTCATAAAGCTTTTCTAGCATATTCTCCGATATTATATGCATTTGTACCAAGGTAATTTTATCCCTGAATGGAGCAAGGAAGGTGAAAGGTACAAGGGAGCTCAAGAGGTAGCCTTAACTAAATAATAATGATAATAGTCTGTCCATGAAATTGCCAACTCCTTACCTGTCTGAATGCAAATCTTCGGTATGAGGCGTTCTGTAGTTTTTCACCAATTTCTCTATCTTTATCGTTTATATCAGTTAGTTGTCTGATGACATCCGAAAGAAGATCTAAAAAGAATATGGAATTCAATTATAACAATCTGATTTTGTGACTGCAATATGTTGTAAGTGAAATAAAGATGATGTCCCCCCCCCCCTTGACCACAGGGATAAAATCTCTCCATAGATAGCTATTAACGAGACATGTGAATTGGGTTTATTCTCTTTTTCTATTTATCATTTCTATCACCACCACACAGTTTGTTTTATTTAGAATGTTTTGTTTACTTACCTTTTGAAAAAAGACATTTCGAATATCAATTCAGCGTCAATCAAATGCTGTTTCATCAGTGAAGTAGCGAAACTATGACGACTGTAGTAAGTTTAGCTATTTGCTGCGTTCATAGATAGTCGTGTAGGTTTTGTCTTTCTTGTTGTGATCTCCCTCTCATTTATTCTTGTATGTTTCGAACACTATTCTATTCTAATACAGAAAATCTTTCCCAATTTTTTTCACCAGCATCCCTACGAATCATAGTTAAAATAAATCTTACCTGTGTTTTTCAGCAAAATGTGATATTTCTCTACCAGATGCTCTCGATTAGCTTGATCATCTTTTCCCATCTAAAAGTAAAAATTACACGAATTATCTGAAGTAAAGAAAAATATAAACAAATAGACAACGACAACTTTTGAGAAGCTTTGCCATTAAAAGCAAGCAGAAAAGAAAACGTTGTTGTAGTTGTGACGAGGTTTCTCGTCAAACGAATGTTTCTCCAACAGACACAAATCTGCTTTCCAATAGAATGAGATATAATTGTTTTGGGAAAATTGAAGAAATTCTTGAAAGAGGGGTTTATAGTATTTACATGCATCAACAGTTCGACTTTTTGTATCCATGATTGTTACGAAGGGACAAGTGCAGTTTAGCGGGCGGTCATATTTCTTTTGCAAATATTGAACTAAACAAACCCCTAACCCTAACTTACCCTAACATACCCTAACTAACCCTAACTTACCCTAGCTAACCCTAACTTACCCTAACTTACCGTAACTAACCCTAACTAACCCTAACTTACCCTAACTTACCCTAACTAGGCCTAACTAACCCTAACTTACCCTAACTTACCCTAACTAATCCTAACTTACCCTAACTTACCTTAACTTACCCTAACTTACCCTAACTAACCCTAACTAACCCTAATTTACCCTAACTAACCCAAAAAAGCTTTTCTGAAACTAACCCTAACCCTTACCGTATGATATACAACAACACAACATTCGAATGCCGCCCGCTGAAACTGCACTCTAGCCGTTACGAAAGAAATGTGAAGAGAATGCCAAGAAGTTATAACGAAGCGAAATGACGTATAACAATAAGAATAAGGATATAAGGATGCATTTTTGTATTTTCAAACGAGGCAGATGCTGTTATCATCTCTAAACGAGGCTGCTGCTTCTCCTTGGAAACGACCACAGCAACAACGGTCTAGCTTTGGCAAGCACTTTTCTGCAGCGTTTAGGCCATCTTCCTCGGACTTTTACGAATCTCTTTTAAGCTTTATACTCTTGTTGTGAACCTTAATTCTTGCAAAGCCTAGTCCAAAGGTTAGTGATTCTAAATACTAACAGACCTATATGAAACTCAAGCCAAGCTCCTACCGTTCCGCTAAAAGAGCTTCAAACATGACCAGGCACCGCCTGCAGCCTTAAACGAGCTAATTGTGCTAAGTTTCAAGTTAATTTGCAATTATAATCGTTGAATCCAAACCAAACCTCCCTGGTCACCGTTCCCTGCTCACATTTTCTACCAAAAGAGTTTATTTGAAGCATTTCAGACTCAAGAAAACATTAGCAAAGTGCGGCAATAAGAAGATTCAAGGCGATCAGCCAAACTTACCAATCTGTCGAAGTCCAAACTCGACGGCAACCGTGCGGTTCTCTTTGAATACGTCATCTCGATACTTCGAACTATTCCTTCGATCACCTTCTCTTTCAAAATCAGCGATATATCGGCTTGAAACTCGTAAATATTCACGATTTGTAGCAGCGAAAAGTTGTACGTGTGTTCAGTAAGTTGATAACAACGCAACAGGACGAGTAACGGTTTTGCGCCACATTCGATTGATCAATTTGCGACGTTACTAGGAAATAAAGTGATCATTCGAACGTGACGTTAATCTATCCAAAATGGCAGCATCTGATTAATCTAACAGCGATGATGCCTTTATTGAAATGGACGTAGTCGGACACCAAAATAAAAAGAACTGCTGTTCACACGAACAGCGGTAATTACGTAAAAATATGTGGAGCCAGCGAGCCATCATTTGTTCCAAAATACTACCTTGCTCATGCGTCGCGTGTAATCAAGCTTTGATGTGTAGTGTCTCTTGTAGACTTATTTCAACACACACAGCTGAGTGGACATTCACCATTATTGGTCTTGAAAGAGAAGGAAGGGAAGACTTGTTCCCAATAGCTCAAAGCTGGAAAGCCGGAAGGTTTTTGTCCGGCAGGCGGCTTTTCTGATCTTGATTTTTGACCAAGAGTAATGAAGAGTTTGAATCAGGGCATCTTTTAAGACATTGTTACTGGTGGGGAATCTACTAAAAAGGCACCTTAGGGACCTGTCATAAAGTATCTACTACAGGGGGCGGAGGATATTTGAATTTTTCAAAAATATTTTTCATAGCCCCTACTGAAAATGAGAAACAATTTCCATGACCCGTTGTGAAGAGTCAAATATTTTTAGTAGCCCATTTTCAGTATTTTTGTGTGTACATTTTGAGTATTTTTGTGTGTACACTGGTATCATGAGATGTTATACTTTCTTCCTTTTGTTTGCGTATTTTGATCACGACATTAAAATTGTTCCCATAAACATCTTAACTATTTTCTTCTGCTAATTTATACCAACTATATCTACATCTACAAAAAGCAAACTCTGTAGGTAGTTAAAACACGTCCACTTTTTGTCTTTATGAAGATACTCATCATTGTTGCCCCACTTTGATGATGTAGCAGCAAAGAAAACACAAGTTTCAGAAGAGCGGCTTGCAAGGAAAATTTGCTGTTAGATTTCCCCTTGATACACTTTCAGCATTCCATAGAAACAATTTTTTGATAATGAAACTGAAGATTTGAGATCAAATGAACAAAAGCTGGATCAAACGATGAAGAATATTCATCTTTGGATTTTGGCTATGATTGAAAAGAGATTGGTTTTATGACTTTTAATTTTGCTCTTGTTGAGACATTTTGCAATATCTTCTATATTTCAAAAACCATGTTTTAGATTTTTAACTACAAATTTCATGGCCCATTAAAAAGCTGCAAATCTTTTCTGTGGCCCATTAACAAGCTGTTAAAATTTTTGGTGGCCCTTGCCTATATCCTCCGCCCCCCGATAGCATGTACTTTATGACAGGTCCCTAAGATACGTGGTCCTAAAAGGGTATTTTAAAAAGTCAATAGAAGCAGCTATACGAATCTGTTTTTAACATGCTCAAGAACAAGTCTCTGTTGCCTTAGTTGCCCTTTAAAGTAACGCCATCAGTTTAGGACTCATCACTCGTATTAATGAATTTTTGGAACAAAGTAATTATCTAATACCAAGTTACAATCTTCTGAAAAGATTTTTTTTAAGGGCACCTCACTGGTGGGGAAAATGGGCATGACTGGTGGGGACACTGAAGGGGCTGGTGGGGAATTTCCCCACCACTTGGTATGTTAAAAGATGCCCTGGTTTGAATTGCTTGCGGTTGGAACCTATTACAAAGTTCCAGTCAAGTGAGGTCACACATGTCTCATTTATAATAAAAAGGGAGGCTGTTTGGAGCAAGTCGTCTTTTCCTTTTGTTTCAAGACGTGAAAGTCCAACAGCTGGGAATAAATACTGTAATTTCTGAAAGAAACGTATTTGACTCTTTTGTAGATTAAGCTGCTTAACAGTTTAAATACCGAGTGAGTAAACAAATGTATAGACGTTTGAAAGCCTGCAGCTCTCAAACCATTTTCCAAATTCCTTAAACCGATTTTATAAAAATGCTTCATCTCAAAGTCCTCCAAAAACCGAACGGGCCTAAAATCCTTGATCAAATTTGCTATCAATCCAGCCTCATGATAACTGAAAATAGACAAAAAAGGCTGAATGACGGTCCCAAGAGTATAAGATTATGCAGCGACCTCTTGATATACCTAGTAAATGTTTGAGCGACCTGTTTGAAGGATTATGAGATGAAGTATTTTTATAAAATTGTATGTAATATGACAACGAAACGACCGATTTTGACAAACTAAACTTTCTGATCTAAGTTATCATGTTAGCTAAGCAAGCATTACCAGTTTATAAGAATCTGAAAAATGGTTTGAAATCTACAGGTTTCCAAATGTCTATTCATTTTTCTGACTCACCCGGTAGCAAGCAAAACCCAACCGGGACACATTTTTTCAATTGCAGTTTTACCCGTTTTACATATCATTATTCATCTTATTTGTAGACAGAGTCACAACAAAAAGTTATTGGAAGATTAAAAGAGGAAAACAGTAAACTATTAGCGAAATTAAAACAAGGAGGTGAGTATGATCACTTTTCGAGGCGATATATTTCTGATTTCCGAATCGTTGATGTTCGATTTACTTCCCTATTAACAGTAAAAAAATTTCTTGAAGATAATTCTTAAGATTTCTTAAATGAGTTCGTTGCTCTACCTCTACTCTGGGATGCAAGTCGCTTTTCAGTAATTTGATTGGCTATTCAAAAACAATAACATAAATTATTTCTCGAAAGCTTCCTACTTATCCAAATAAAAGCAACATAATTTAGTCACTAAGCAACAATCATTACAGTGTTACTGTATTGTTTAGAATCGAGGTCACATAATTAGCGTTACCTAGCCAACAGCAAATCCATAATACCTGCTAATCCGCCCTTATTTTGAGGAATTTGTGCAATGTGTACCAGGGTGTTCATTCGTCTTCGTGATTAGCGTGTGACGTAAGAACACCCTGGGAACGAGGCTGGAAAATTGGGAAAATCGGATTCATGGCTCCTTCGCAGTAGCCGCGCAAACGGTGAATCGTTTTTTGGGACACCATGTATGGCGCTAAAACTGCGTGATAACCGTCTAAGTGATACTGTGAATGTCACACCTGCGATCACGGCTCAGGCCCCGTTCACACTACTCCGTTTTTGAAAAACATCCGTTTTTGTGAAAGCGTTCACACTAATCTGCACAAAAACGGCACAAAAACGGAGGTTTTCGAAAACGCTGTCAACAATGGATATCCACAAAAACGGAGGTTTTTGAAAACGCTGCAATATTGAACAATGAGGTTCACAAAAACGGAGCAATGTGAACGCACAAAAACGGATGTTTTTCGCTCCGTTTTTATAATCAAGCAGATCAGTGCGAACAGACAAAAACGGATGTTTTTCCCTCCGTTTTTGTACAAAAACGGAGTAGTGTGAACGGGTAGCTTCGATTCGACAAAAACGGATATTAACAAAAACGGAGTAGTGTGAACGGGGCCTCAGTAGAAAAGCTCAGATAACCTTTTATTGTTGTCAGAAGGCCGTGATTTTGCTACCCACGCGGCTTTTAGTAGATCGGTGATTTAAAAATCCACTTTAGAGTGCATTTACGAAATCTTTCATGAATATGTTATTTCAAAAATGAATCCACTTTGGATAATTCTTCGAAAATATCATTTTCATTGATTACGACCCTCCCGCTTTACTATCAGCAACGACTAATAACTATGAAATATCTGTCTATGTAAACGTAAAGAATAGATTTTACGCCTTGTACGCAAACAAATTAATTTTTGGCGCTCTNAGGACTTGGAAAAGAAAGCTAGCGTATTATCATCAGCATAGTTGTACATGGTTGCTTGCTTTATGAAAAAGAAAAGATCATTTATATAGAAATTGAAAAGAATAGGACCTAGCACTGATCCTTGGGGTACTCCTGATACAATTTCTTGGAAAGAACTGTAGACATTATTTATCCGCACACTCTGCTTCCGTTTTTTAAGATAGGAATAGACAAGAACAAGTGCATTTTCATCAAAGCCATATGCATGAAGTTTGGCTATTATCAAATCGTGCGGGATGCAATCAAAAGCTTTCGAGAGGTCCATCAAGACGGACCCTACAATAAAATTATTATCAAGCTTGGATTTCCACTCTTCTACAAGTTTAATTAAAACATGCTGTGTACTGTAGGCTGTTCTATAAGCTGCAATAAAAATCGAAAGAGTCTTATCAAGGAAGGGACTGAGCTGTTCCTTTAGAATTTTTTCGAAGATTTTGGAAAAAGTGTTAAGGACACTGACCGGACGATAATTTCTTTCCGCAGTACGAATGGGTTCACATTTGTCTAATGGGCAAACTGCAGCAGTTTTTGCATTCTGGGGAAATATGAAGTTACGAATGCTGCAATTGATGGCGTTAGTAAGAGGGACAGCCAATTCATCGCTTGCCAGAGAAACTATTTTTGGTGGAATTTGATCAACACCTGTTGATTTACTGCCATCGAGCCTCTTTAATTGGAGCCATACATCTCTGGTAGTAACCTCATTGAAAGAAAAGGTTTCAAAAGTATGTTCAGGGTCTTGTACTATAGCTAGGATACTCGGATGATCCTTGTACTTATCAAGAATTAACCTAACAATTTCTCGATCATCATCAATAGAATTCGTATCGGCGATGCTGGATGGTTTCTGTTTATTTTGATTTGATTTAGCACGCACGCAGCGAGGTGTGAAGTATATTCTTCAATAAGGCAAATTACTTTGTCTTTTCGAATACCTGAATCCTCTATTTTGCAAGATTCAACCTTGTTTTTCAGGGACAATTAATTTTTATGATATGTTTCATTGATTTTCATGGTTTTTGCTTCCGAAGGAACATCAAAGGAAGCTGAGATCAATTCTGTTAAAGCCTGGTCCCCATTAGGTTATTGAAGTGGTTGGAGTCGTTGGGGTCGTTAGGGTCGTTAGGGTCGTTGGCAACGAACAACTCAAAAGACCAAAAAGACTGACAATCAAATCAAAAGAAACAAAGGGGGCAAAATTATGGTTGGTTGCGCTGAAGATGTAAAATCTACTTACGAGGCCTCAACGTCGTTCGTCTTATATCCTTGGTGTTGCAAAATTCACTCCCGCTTAACGAAACGCATTTCTGATATTGAATTGTTGCTGCTTTCACAGTTTCACATTTTCAATATCGAATTTTCAGTCTTGTGGGAAAGTTTCTCGTTAAATATCTTTTATGAAACGAAAACCATAGTAAAACCTATTTGTAAGGAAACTTTAGAAGATTTTCTGAAAGGAATCTTTTCACCGTGTGTTTCACTCCTAAAAAAGGTTTCTTTGTAACTTTCAGATAGCGGGATAATTGCATCTTCAGATACACTGGCTGAAGAATCAAGAATCAGCTTCGAATTTAGCCAGCAGTTACTTATAGAAAGCTCGGTACTAAATGTTGATCTTATCAATATCAAAAAGGTGAGTTTTAGACTTTGAATTTCCAACTAAGGCCCCGTTTGCACGATACCGGATTCGCTGTACTGTATCAGATCGGTTTCATACCAGATATGCGTCCTGTTTACACGAGAACAGTTGCTCCGCACTGCGGGGTAGAATGCTTTGTTTCAGAGCCTCTGCGTTCGATGATCAAACCACAAATTTTCGAAAAAGTGCGCCAAACATGGGATCGAGGCCAAAGAATTTGTAACTGAGGTTGCAGAGCGAGTCGATACCGAATTCAAGCGTTTACACGGGCACTTTACCCAATCCGATACGTACCGGATTGGTTTCCTACCACTTCCAGCGGAGTGATTTCACTTCGCAAAAGATTGGGTCACGATCGTGTAAACAGAACGCCTATCTGGTATGAAGCCAATCCGATATGAAGTGAATCCGGTATCCTCTAAACGGGACCTAAGAGTGCCTCGATAAAGTACGTACGCACTGGTGGGGGGGCGGGGGGGGGTCTTAGCAAAAGCATACGCTCCATATAAAAATTGCCTATTTCCGCTTTTCAAGACATTAATTAAAGTATGACACAAAATGCTCACTCCAAACGCCCCAACGGAACAGAAATGATTTAGCATATCCAATAAAAATGCAATGTTATACATCAGAGGGCTGAATTATATTATCTACTGAGTTTTAGTCTCATGCTCAGAACTGTTGAGCCACCCGAAATATGAATGAAAGCATTTATCTTTTTGCTTAGGCATCAGTCAGTCGAGAAAACTTCTACACAAAATTGGAATCACTGCAAGATCCTCTGATGTTTACGGAACTGTATTTTTGTGCTGGTGCTACAAAAGAATCGTTAGAGAGATCACTACAGCACGGCTTCTCTGCGCCAGGTGAGGATTTTAAGTTTTAAAGCATGGCCCTTTTTATAGATAGTTAAAAACCTACCGGGTGTCCCCGAAAAAAATAGACAGGCACAGGCGTCGAATCTTTGCAAAGCTTTGAAATTAATGGTGTAAAATATTATTGCCCTTTTCTTTCAAATTTAATCGACGTAAACTTCAGGCAATTTTCTATAATCCCAGAGAGAGATCATTTCTAATATCATCATTGTTTTAGCGTAGGAACCAAATCTTTAAAAAACATTGCACGATTGGTTAATTCATCTTTCGTTTGATTTAATGGCTTAAAAGGAACTTCGGGTACTTCGTTATGNCTATCTGGTATGAAGCCAATCCGATATGAAGTGAATCCGGTATCCTCTAAACGGGACCTAAGAGTGCCTCGATAAAGTACGTACGCACTGGTGGGGGGGGGGGAGGCGAGGGGGGGTCTTAGCAAAAGCATACGCTCCATATCAAAATTGCCTATCTCCGCTTTTCAAGACATTAATTAAAGTATGACACAAAATGCTCACTCCAAACGCCCCAACGGAACAGAAATTATTTAGCATATCCAATAAAAATGCAATGTTATGCATCAGAGGGCTGAATTATATTATCTACTGAGTTTTAGTCCCATGCTCAGAACTTTTGAGCCACCCGAAATATGAATGAAAGCATTTATCTTTTTGCTTAGGCATCAGTCAGTCGAGAAAACTTCTACAAAAAATTGGAATCACTGCAAGATCCTCTGATGTTTACGGAACTGTATTTTTGTGCCGGTGCTACAAAAGAATCGTTAGAGAGATTACTACAGCACGGCTTCTCTGCGCCAGGTGAGGATTTTAAGTTTTAAAGCATGGCCCTAAATATTATTGCCCTTTTCTTTCAAATTCAATCGACGTAAACTTCAGGCAATTTTCTATAATCCCAGAGAGAGATCATTTCTAATATCATCAGTATTTTAGCGTAGGAACCAAATCTTTAAAAAACATTGCACGATTGGTTAATGCATCTTTCGTTTGATTTAATGGCTTAAAAGGAACTTCGGGTACTTCGTTATGAGTGTTCATATGTAATTCTCAACTAACAGAGGTAATTTTGCGGTTTTTGATAACATTCAAGTCTCTTATGACAGTGTGCATTCCTTTCCAACATTTCAAACCAAGAAAAATACTTAGATATAGGCAAAACAATCAATGTAACAATCATCTTGGCATTTTCACAGTATGCTTCAAAACGAGGTAGCTCCCAAAACAGCCATATCTGGCAGTTTGACCCTATTGAAAATATAATTCTTAGATGGCAATATCATTTTTTCTTTTATCTATTAGCGAAAATGGAAAAATTAATGATGGATTTCGTAATCAATTTTTGTGATTTTTTTTAATGTGTTTCCTTTTTGGGAACGAGGAGCCTCATATTACCACAGATCATTTCCGGAAATTTCACACTCTTGGAGACAATTCTTATTATGCAGGGTTCATTGCTTTCCTACTTTGGGTGGCCCATATTATACTGGTCTTTATATATGTTTTTCTGTGTTCGGTTTTGTAAGGTTCAAGTCACATTACTTGAATATCTTCTAAAGTCTGCCTCACGTAAGATGTCAGGTGACATTTTACAATAACGCATAATTACTCATGCAAACCCTTCGATTGTTTTTATTTACGGATATCTTCGTCTGATGACCCTGAGACAGCTTTAGTTTGTTCATTGAAATGTCTTTGGGATCCTCTATTAACAAGTTGAAACAGAGCTTTCAGAGACACAAGCATGCACCATAAAATACCATGAAAAATTATTCAGATTTCAGATGATTAGGTATAAAAAGAGAAGTTTCTCATTATCAGTCTATTTTCCAAAGGTGTACTAGCTCACGATCGTGACTTGCAGCTGCTCCCTGGCCAACTTACTGCCTCGCTTCGGCATTCGCTTCTTCATCAGGCTTAATACATGAGGCCGACTCATTTCTACTCTTCAAGACAAATTTATGAGCAATTTCTGTGTATATCATTATCATATGGCAGTTTTTCGCCATTCAGCTCCCCTTCCATTCGCCAACAAGTTTGTTTGGGAATCGCTTTGTTGGAGAGAGCTTATTTGAGAATCCTTATCATCCGAGTTAGGAAAGGTGCGAGGGATTGGAATTCAATGATATTTAATCAAGTCTAAAACCCGGTTTTCCATTCAAATTTTTTTGCGCAAAGCAAATTTTTCCGCTGCGAAAAAATTCGAGCAAGCGCGAGCAAGCAAGTAGAAACAGATCAAACGCACTTTTTCGCTGCAGCGAACAGCTAGAGAAAGTGGCTCGTCAATCAAATTTCAACTGCGCATGCTTATACTCACAAAATTGGCTGTGCACTAAGAAATTCGCTTGGCGTAAAACCGGTTTAAGACTATCTTCAAATATTCCTTCTTTATCCAATTACATTATATATGTTTTCATTTCATTACAAACACAGACTGTACTCCTGGCTGTTATGGTAAAGGATTGTATTTCAGTCAAAGTGCAAGAAAAGCAATGGAATTTACCAAGGTATATTTAAGCTGCAGTCTGTCCCAAAAAGTCTTGTCATATCATTTTATAATCTCTGCCTTTAATTATATTGGGTGTCCCAAAAATAGGTACCCCTGCTTCAAAAATCACTAAAACTCGATTTTTAAACCTATGATAAATTTTCTTTTTGATTTGTTTTGCGATAATCCAAATATATTTAAAAATGATGAAATGTTTGTTTTCCGTGCTTAAAGGTTGAAAAATTACACGTTGAAAAACCTTATTTTGAGCTATACATTTTAAGCAGCATGGTAGATCTTGCTAAGAGCCCAATTTTGAGATTTGTTATTAACCTCCAAGTCTCCAATGATAACGTGCGTTTCTTTCTGACATTGCTGACCAAATTAGAAGCTTAATATACACAAAGAAATTAATCTGGTAATCACCAGCGTTTTTTGTAGTATTCTTCAAAATCAGGCTGCTCTAGAATGAGCTAAATTTGCAAATTCTTAAAACAATGACAAGATCAATTTTACCTGGGGAAATAATTTGGTCCTTGATCTAAAGAAATTGAAAGATTGGCCTGGTAATAAAATTTTGGTGATTTTTCAAACAGTGGTACACTTTTTTGGGACATCCGGTACAATAAATATTGCCATATTTGGAAATGCTGAATAGCTGCAAACAACCTCTT
>REGM01000038.1:562876-618234 GCA_004194415.1 Aurelia aurita
TGTTCATCAGGTCTTACATCGTGAATCCAGTATAATCTGTATGAGCCCCATATCTAATCTGATTTGGTTTTGGTGCTGTTTTGTCTTGTGCAGGGTAATATGCAAGGCGTATTGCATGTTCAGCGCTTGTGTAGTAGTCTGTGAAGAAATCTTTTGGCAGACCAAGAGATAATGCTGATATTTCCATTATTCTTGCCAGCAAGGTTAACATACACTTGTGGTAATTTTGAACAGAGGTTTTTAACCTTGCTGGGCTATCTGGCACAGTATCCCCCTCTCCTCCGCCATTATAAAAGCAGATATTCTCTACATAATCTGGGGGCTTTTGATTGATATTCTGTTGATCTTTTGACCTTGCCACACTTTCAACTCCCATAGGAATATAGCCTCCTTTGCCATAACCAGTATTGAGACAGCTCTTCATTTTAATATCCACGACTTGCCTGAAAAATTCTCTGGCATCAGCTTGTATGTTTTGGGTGGCCTGAAGTGGTACACCATGCCCTGTGATAATTGCAAACCCAAGAGTCTGGAATGCGTCATCCCAAGCTTTAAGGACTTTTGCTTTGACTTCATCATCTGAGTTGTTTTGTGAAGTGAAGGCTGAGATATCAATTATTTGAACTCTGTCCATGATAAACTGCAATATGAAAATGGATAATAAAAAAGATACAAACAACAGAAAATTTAACAAAACATGATACCTTCACTTTCAGCCATGAATTTTGTGCAAAAATGTGAAAAGGTTTTTTTTAATCAACGAGGCAAGGCCGAAAACTCTACAATCCTTTGACTCTTTTCATTCCCATTTCATTTTTAAAGTTTTGTCAAAATCATAAAATTAACCTTCTGTTTCGTAAAAGGACGTCATAAAGCTCAGGCTCCATAATGGTGGCACGTCATGTCATGTCAATGATATGGTCATGATGGATGGCTAGGCCATCAAGCCCATCACATCAAGACCCATCCATATGCCTTGCACTTCTCCCAAAAATGGACTTTATGACAGATTCTCCAATATCTAAAAGATGGTTTTCATAACAATGTTTACCTTTATGTGTTGTCAGTTGAATAATTCAAATTTTGACTGTCTTTGGCTAATATATTAGCCGCCATTGGCGAAGAAGTTGTTGCGATTGTTGCTGTTGTTGTCTGGTAGTCACGTCTGGTCAAAGCACAGGGAAACCAGGAAATAATTGTTGCTACAAATAAAATTTGTAAAAAGAATTGTCTTTCTTTGTCCCCTGTGCGCTTAGTAATTTTTGTCCTTTGTGCTCCGCGAAAGAGCGCGTATCGATAGGCTGCGGAGGAGGAAAGAGAGAGAGAGAAAGGAAAGAAGAATAGGGGCGCAACTTCGCCTGACCTTGCCGTACAGTTCTACCTATATCTCCGCAACCCTTTGCTCAATATGCCGCAATATGGGCGCAAATTATTTGCGACTGATTACTCTTCTAAATGTCATCAAGCATGGCCTGTTTCGGAAGTCGCAAAACATTCAGTGAAGGCCAAACCAATTTTACGAAGGTGCTCCGCAATCAAGTTGGACACTTCGACGCTGCAAATTCTTCCTTTTCTTTCTCTCACTCTTTCGCGGNTGACAATTTGAGAACTGATATGGCTATATCTATTTGCGGGTTTGTCCAAATGGCCTGGAAATAGTGTAGTTGAACAGTGCTCGATCAGAGCTTTCAAATGATGTATAGATTTTTTGTGTTTTGACTAATTTTGCAAAAATTTGATGACATCATCAGTGCTATGATGTCACAATTGAGCTATTTTTAGAATCATTTATGCTGAAAGAATTTACTGTATCTTAACCAAATCGATAAAACATTGATTGGAATGAAGCTGACAACTGAGTACCAAGAAACATACAAAGATGATGATGTACAATACCTTGGATGTTTTCATGGAACAATAACTGAATTTAATGGATGAGATGGGAAGTTTACTCTCCAGTGAAGTGAGTGGCTTGGTATGCTAGATAGTGACAATGTGAAACTCAAAGAAGAACCATAAAGACGGCAGCTTACCATGTATATTGTTATTACATTCAGCACAAAAAGGGTGTCCTGTTAGGGCTAAAATAGACAAGAAGATTTATTGCACCTGGTTTAGCGCAAGTTAACAATCACCTAGTGAGAACCAACCTTGAATATTTCTTCTATTTACAGTGGCAAAGCATTTCATTACTGGCCATAAAGTTGCAGTGAAAATATTGAATAGACAAAAAATCAAAAGTCTGGATGTTGTTGGAAAGATAAAGAGAGAAATACAATTTCTAAAATTGTTTCGACATCCACACATAATCAAACTGTAAGTGTATTAGCATTGCTGTCCTTATGATTTGATTTGTCTTCCTTCTATGTTACCTGTGGAGAGGGTTTCATTATATGGTATTCAATGCCAAACGTTTGAAAAGTACCAGGTGTCCCAACCTATACTTCAAATTGTTTACAGCACAAACAGAGGTTTGGGGGGGGGGGTAATATTTGATTTCTCTCTTTACAAATTGTTGAACAAATTAATGCAAAAGTTCGATTTAAAGAAAATTTGCATTCATTCTGTCTGCTCAAGAAAAACCCAGGAATAGATTCAAATTACAAACCACAAATTCAATATACAATTCAGTTTAAAAAACTTTCTGTTATTTTTATTTTCAGCTATCAAGTGATAAGTTCACCATCAGATATTTTCATGGTAATGGAATATGTGTGTGGTGGAGAGCTTTTTGATTATATCTTGAACCATGGCAAGGTACCGTATTCATAGTTTTGTTGCTGTTTGCATTTAGCCTCCTTACAGTCCATTTGTAAATAAATAAAGTAAGATAAATAAAATAAAATAAAATAAGTATATAAATGAAGTAAAGTAAATGAAAAATGTAAATAAATAGTTTGCAGTCCATTTGTAAAATAAATATGTAAATAAAGTCCTCACATCTGAAAGCTGAGCGTCTTAGGGCATACATGCAGTAGCTATCTGATAGCATCAAATAGGGCCTCAAAACAGCTTTGAAAGCATCAAAACCATAGCATAATTATTGAATTTTGTTGCTTTTTGCACTTAGCACTTACACAAGAACGGAACAAAACTTTTTAACAGGTGTTCACACAGCACTGGATCGATAAGAAGTGTTAACACATTCCTCCCTAGAGATCAAAATTGTCTAAGCTCATCATTAAGTTTTCTCACCTTTAGGCGTAAATAACCTTATTGTTTAGAGTTTTAGAATTATATACCTCATGGACAAATTGCACGAAAAAGTCCATAAAATGGAACGGAACGCTCCAAAAGAGTGTTCACACGAGAGCTAAATTGCTCCGTTCCGTTTTACTGCTCACTTTTCAGAGCCGTCCACTTTTCGGAATGGAATGGAACGGAACAGGTGAAGGTGAAGTTGCGTTTTTTAGCTCCAAGCGCTGGGATCACAGAAGTAGAGGAGACCTAATCGAGTCAGCGACCCCTTGTCATGACGCTCAAATGGTGGGGCTCTACCTGGGATCGAACCCTGTCCGCCTGACTGTTCTGGCTGCAAGGTCAGAGGATTACACCACTGCGCCACAACACCTTCAAACGCTTCACCTTCAAACGGAACAGAACGCTTCTTGTCGTTCTCGTGTGAACACCTGCAAAAATTCTTTTGTTTTTTGGACCAGTTCCATATCGTTCCGTTCTGGTCCCTTTCGTTCCGTTCTCGTTCTCTTAACCTCCTAACAGTCCAAAGGGGCTGAGCGTCTTAGGGTATACATGCAATATCTATTTGATAGCAATCAGTTCTGTTCGTAACAGTGATTTGCATTAAGTTACTGCATCCAATACAGATTAAATTTTACAAATTAATGCTGTGAGTAGTTAGTACCTAATCTAATGAATAGTCACAGCACTGTTGAATGGAGAAAAAGACAGGATCAAATTAGAGCTCATGGATTTCTTTTATGCCTTTTCAACAGCTTTCAGAAACAAATTCAAGGCAATTCTTTCAACAAATCATCGCTGGAGTTGATTACTGCCATAGGCACATGATTGTTCACAGGTAATTAAAATAGATTTTTGTATGGGATGCTTGAATGATAATACATTATATCTTGTTTTGATGTAGCATTTCTGCTCATATATTTGTCAAGGCATGCATAGCTTCTCTTATTGTTTTTGCACAGCATAGGTTACTGTGTGTATGCAAAAACTTTTTGGCTAACATCCTATGTGTAACAATGGGGTAATGCCCCCATGTCTCATTCTCCTCTGACTGGCCAATTATCGTTAGTTGTGTTCCTTTTAGAAATTTTCCAAAGTTACTTGTTGGTTTAATCGTTTTTTGTAAGTATTCTGTCTATTGTTGTATGTAACTTTGGTGCTTGCAGTGATTATTATTTTTTTATTATTGTTATTATTATTATTAATTAATTAATTATATCTGGAAGATCATATTATTATTAATATTATTATTTGAACTAAAACCACCATCAGAAACAAACAGAAAATAAAATAGAAAAACACAACTGTTCGGATAAAAATACGTTTAGATAAAAATATTCGTCAGTTTAACTAAAACTGGGACAGCCGAGCGAGTATAAATACGAAAATACCTAATTTACATTACAATACTGTTTACAAAAATTTGTTTACTTAAAATAACAGTGGATACAAAAAACAACAACAACAACAACATCATACAATAAGACTACTGAGAAAAACATCAACTCGATGACACCCTCCAAGGATTTATAGAACAATAGAATATTGGGAACCCGTTCCGAAAATTAGAAATCCTTTTAAAATTTAATTCCCCCGTTCCCTTCCTTTTCCCTTTCCAATCGATACCCTTGGGACTGGAAACTCTACTCTCATCTCATTGGAGCTCAGAACTACTGAGAAAAACATCCACTCGATGACCCTCCAAGGATTTGCAAACCGGCTAAAAACTATTTCAGCCACTGCTAAATCCCGGATAGCAAGATATGGGATTCCACCCTACCACCATGTGCAAAAAACACAAAGTCAAAGACTGTGGAGTGCCCCGCCCAAGTAAATGGCAGAATTCATGCCAACCCACAAGCAAACATATCGAGCTCAATATCTGCTGCCTTCTCATTTAGACCCGCAGGCGCGAAAGTCCCAAGTTTGTATTGCCAAAATAACTCCTTTCTTCGGAGTGAGTAAACATCCTCTGCTTTACCGATAATTTTGATGGTAGTCGAAAAGTTGCCCCCGTGTTGTTCATCGCAAAAATGGCTAAAAAAGCCAGCTTGTGGGACAGGTTTCCATGTCCCAAGACTGTCCTCAGTGTGTTTGCGTGCGTATGTCCTGAAATACGATCTATAAACATTGAACCTTTGCCTGAACTTGTTTTTTGTGCTGCCTATGTACTTTTTATTGCAGCAGCTACATTGCAACATATAAACCACACTTTCTGTGTTGCAATGCAAGGGCCCTAAAAATATTTTGAATGTCCTAGAATCATCTGCATTTGTAAAAATGTCCCCCTCCTGTATTAGAGGACATATTTGACAACTCCTTCTGCCATTACACTTGAATGTCCCTTTTTCTACCAACTCCTCCAATGGCTGGAGCTTCGCCCGTACCAAATTATCCTTAAGACTTTTTGCCTTCCTAAAAGAAATGTAAATTTTGTCCCTAAGAACTTTTTTGTGCTCCNAAACATTAAACCTTTGCCTGAACTTGTTTTTTGTGCTGCCTATGTACTTTTTATTGCAGCAGCTACATTGCAACATATAAACCACACTTTCTGTGTTGCAATGCAAGGGCCCTAAAAATATTTTGAATGTCCTAGAATCATCTGCATTTGTAAAAATGTCCCCCTCCTGTATTAGAGGACATATTTGACAACTCCTTCTGCCATTACACTTGAATGTCCCTTTTTCTACCAACTCCTCCAATGGCTGGAGCTTCGCCCGTACCAAATTATCCTTAAGACTTTTTGCCTTCCTAAAAGATATGAAAATTTTGTCCCTAAAAACTTTTTGTGCTCTTCATCTACGCAAAGAATATTCTCAGATTGGCGCAAAATTTCGTAGGCCTTATGCAAAGCTGGATGGTACGTTAAAACTAATGGTAACCGTGTGTCGTCCTTTGGTTGTTGTTGCCGAGAAAGTAAGGACGCACGATCCAGTCCTATGACCCTGTCGACCTGACCATCTATGTCACTGTCTGTATATATCCAAGAGCCACGTTTTCAGGTCCGCAACTCTGTTTTCAAAAAACCTATCCTCTGAACAAATACGACGCATTCTAAGGGCTTGACTATACGGTATACCCTTTTTAGTATGATTAGGATGGCACGAAGTACGATGGAGGAGTTGGTGTGTGTCAGTCGGTTTCGAATATAAATCAGTGACCAGCCCTTTGCCCTCTCTAATGACCTGTACATCTAGAAAATTAATCCTGTCTTTAGACCAGTCTGCAGTGAATTTAATCGAATGGTGTGCCCCGTTAAGGTAGTTGATAAATTCCAAAAGTTTTTCTTCGCCATGTAACCAAACCAAAAATACATCATCTATATAACGCCACCATAGCCACGGTTTGTGTTGTGATTCTGCAAGTAGCTTCTCTTCTAATGCTGCCAAAAACAAAATGGCATATTAACGCCCGCGGCTTGTACGCTGTTACCATAGTTATTCCTCTGATAACTATGCTGTTACGCAAATACATACTTTCAGATTAAAGCANGATTAGGATGGCACGAAGTACGATGGAGGAGTTGGTGTGTGTCAGTCGGTTTAGAATATAAATCAGTGACCAGCCCTTTGCCCTCTCTAATGACCTGTACATCTAGAAAATTAATCCTGTCTTTAGACCAGTCTGCAGTGAATTTAATCGAATGGTGTGCCCCGTTAAGGTAGTTGATAAATTCCAAAACTTTTTCTTCGCCATGTAACCAAACCAAAAATACATCATCTATGTAACGCCACCATAGCCACGGTTTGTGTTGTGATTCTGCAAGTAGCTTGTCTTCTAATGCTGCCAAAAACAAAATGGCATATGATGGCGCACATTTAGTGCCTATTGTCGTCCCCCTAAGTTGTTGAAAATGTGACCCATTGAATTCGAAAAAGTTGTTCTTAAGCACTAACTCTGCTAGTTCTACGAGAGAGTTTGTTGAAACCGACTTATCCTCTCGACCGTCAAGGGCAACCCGTAAAGCTTCCAGTCCCTCATCATGTGGTATGCTCGGAATATTAATATTATTATTATTATTGCTATTATTGTTTTTGCTTATTTAGTTATTATTAACTTAATTTAGTCAAATCTTGATTATATGGGCTTCAGGTACTGGACTAGAAAATCTGGATAATTGAGCATCCTCGTATATCATGTTAAAATGAACATTATTGAATTGAGATAAATGCAAATGATAAATCGACAGATTTAAAACAACAAAAGCCTAAGACAGATACAGTCACTGAAGTAGACTGAAGGCAAATATGTCCAGAACCTGTCTGAGGGGGATTTTAGTGGTAATCAATTAAAGATTTAAACATTAAAATAAATGCCAGAAAAAACTAACAGAGGACTAAACAAAACTAAGGCTACGTTCACACGATGCCGGCATATTTTGAAAACGGTGAAAAATGTGACGGTAGCAAAATTTTAGCTAGCGTTCACACGATACCGACACAATATGAAAACGGTAGGAAATTTAACGGTAACAAACTTGTTGCAATCTCCCAAAGAACTTGATGCCAAAGAAATGTACGTACACCAACGTACACCTTAAGAATCGACCAGTCTCGTTTTGAAAACTTTGAAAAATGTTCCGTTTTCATCGTTTTCGAGTGTTCACACGATGCCGTTTTCAAAATTTGCCAGTTAGAGTTCCGTTTTCAAAATCTACCGTTTTCAAAATCTGCCGGCAAAAAATGAGCCGTTTTCGTGTGTACGGGAGGCTTATCCGTCAAATTTTTCACCGTTTTCAAATTGTGCCGGTGTCGTGTGAACGCAGTCTAAAAAGCAAGAATCCTTCTCCAACATTTGCATTGACCTTAAAATCAAATCACATACCAAATAGGTACGTCTTCATATAGTTTTACTTATTATCAGTTAGTTGGTTGCATTATTCTCTCTTTACCACACCAGGGACTTGAAGCCAGAGAATTTGCTGCTTGATAATTATGGACATGTCAAGATTGCAGATTTTGGTAAGATGTTCTGAATCTCTGACAGCATTTATTTTATATTCGTAGGTTTGTTTGTTGAGCAAAGGCCAAAAGGCCTATTGACAGGTACCTGTAACAACAAGGGAGGCAGTAAGAGAGTCAAACGTGAAGAGATATCAGGCTTTTTAATCCACTTTTGCAATTTGAACAGGTTCTGACTCTGAGAGGAATGAAAGACTGGGAAAGGAATGTTATTCCAGGTTATAGGGAGGTAAAAGAAGAGGTGTTTCGCAAGGGGTTCAATTTAGGATCTAGAAACTTCGGAGGGATTAAAGTTTCGGGAAGATCATATATTTCTTGATCTGAGCAGAGACCTGCATGATTTCCTTGATCTGCTGTTAGCATTTACCAAAATAAGAACAATTGAAAATGGAAAAATTGCAATGCAACGCCAATGAGAGTTTTTGTCATCGATATTAACCAAGCTATTAGTCTTTTTCTGACATTCTTTTTCCTATTCATTCAAAATACACAACAAAGATTAAATTTAAAGACAAAAAACTAAATAATAAATTACAGAACTAATGGTATATCACCAAATTGCAATGTCCAATTAGTAACTGATATTTTAAAGCCAAGCATCACTTTGTAGTTTAACCTAATATCTCATTTCTGACTCTTCAATGCATTCTCTTCAATGCTGCACTAGACAACCTTTCATCTCAACAGATACAGTAAATCCTCGCATATAAGAACTTACTTTTTTGAGAGCCAGGCTGAATAATGAGGTTCTTATTTCAAAGGTACTTAGATCAGGGTATAAAGGTTCTTATTGGAAGGGCCCCTTGTGTAAACCTTTTAGGAGTTATTATCAAGAGATTTTTAACCCTATTATTTGTTTTGGCAATGTTATTAAGGACCTAATAACTAATGCTGAGGCTGTTTGCGAAATGGTTGATTAGTGGTCTGTCCGACACAAATTGATTTCTTAAAATATAGGGAAACATTCAAGTCCCATACATATTACAAATAGCCAAAATGCATACTCTGGTCCGGTGGGACCGAACCGCCCAACAAGACTAAACTACCCAGTTGATATTTTGGCCTTAATTAACAAAAACGATTCTGTGTCGGATGGACAAAAGATCAACCATTTCGCAAACAGCCTTTGCTAACCTTACAAATAGCAGGGGAGGAGGTTTAGATTTTAACAGCCAACTGGGACAAAAATAAACTTAACAAGGATGATCAAACAATCAACTTTATTACCCTTGTAATAAGAACATGTTTTTTCATCAAACTGAAACAGGTTCTTAATTACGAGGTGCATAATTTAGGAGAAACAGCCTGTGGGTTCTTATTTTTCTAGGTTCTTATATGCGGGGATTTACTGTAATGTTAACAATAAAAGGGTTCACAGCAATTCTATTTCTATAAAAAGTTATCAAGAACTTCTAGTTTGATATCCATGTACTGTACATTACGTTGTTTCTTTTATCTCCATTCCTACAGGTCTCTCAAACATGATGCATGATGGGGAATTTTTGAAGACAAGTTGTGGCTCTCCAAATTATGCCGCACCAGAAGTGATATCTGGAAAGTAAGTAATGTATCCATTCATTTTATGATTTTATGTTAGGGCAGCAAAGCCACTTTCCTCTTATCTGGTTTGCAAACATGAAAGCTTTTTGCTGTAGTAAATATTTTCGTACTTCATTAAATATTGTATACTGTTATCTTACAGGCTGTATGCTGGCCCAGAAGTGGATATTTGGAGTTGTGGAATCATTCTCTATGCCCTACTTTGTGGCTCGGTAAGTTCTCAAAGTGTGTTCATAATGAGATGTTGCCTGTATACAGCTGTAGTAGTTATTTAGGTCCTTTACACTCTAGGAAGTATATAGCCTCACTGCTTAAGGCCTTCAACTTGAGACCCTCCAAAAGTTGCAAAATCGTGCTGCCAGAATTGTTACAAATAGCAGCTATGATGTTTCAGCAGCTAGTCTGATTAAGAGGCTGAAATGGCCAACAATTTCTGACATTATTCAAAATGAAACAGCGACTATAATGTACAAGTCAACAAATGGTCTTGCTCCGGAATATCTGTCTAAGCTGTTTATAAAGAACTCAGCCCAAAATACACTGAGGCTGAGAAACACCGAAACTGACTTGCGTGTTCCACTTTTCAAAACGTCAAATGGGCAGAAGTCTATTTCATTTCGTGGACCTAAGCTTTGGAACAAATTAAGCTTGGATGTCAAACATGCACCCTCTCTTCCTACCTTCAAAAAAGGTTAAACGAGCCATTGCAGAGGGTTTGATTTCACTTTTCTTTTGATTTAATTTCGTATAATTTTGTTATGGACATTTTTAGTTTTTTTATTGCTATTTAACTTAAGTTAGCAACATTTGTAAATTAGGTTTTTACTTTGTAGTCTTTTTGCACGGCCCCCTGTAAAGCAGTCTCCGCAGGACTGACGGGGCTACCGTGGTTAAATAATATAAAATGAAAATGAAATGAAAATGAAAAAGTTACTCTCATTGAATTGAATTGCTGTTGTTGTTGTCGCTGCAGTGTAGTTGTAGCGTTATCAGTTCAGTCAAAGAGGGAAACTACGACATGTATTGAGTCTAGGCAGTATATTGTAGACTGAACCGCGGATAAGTTGGTTAAATTTATGTTTTGATATTCTTCAACACAATAATTGCTAATTAGGAGTACTATTGCAGCTCGGTCGCTTAGAAATTTGTTTATAGATGCGTAGTGTTTGATTACCCATCCACAATTGATCTTATTCTTAAGCAAATAAATTTTATTTCTCAGTTACCATTCGATGATGAACATATTCCAACATTGTTCAAAAAAATCAAATGTAAGTAAATTATATAATGTCGATCATCGATTTATACTTTCAGATGATTTCAATTACTGATTTTGTCAATTTTATACACTGCCTCTCAGTTTTGCAAGAGAAATGATAATTTTTCGCCAAGCTTTAGGGTTCTGTCACATCTGCTAAATAATTAAAGACCCATAGCTACCCATGATTCTTTGCGGCCCTAAAGTCGACTTTTGTATGATAGGATAGTCTTTTCTGGCCCATATTCTGTTTGTTTGCTTTTCATGCGGCGCACAAAGGATCATGGTTAGCAATGGGTCTTTAAGTGTAAAATTTCGATGTGTATCATATCTGTTGGATGATGTATAAACAGTACGCGGTGACCGTACCTTGCAAGACTGTTTGCCGTTAGGATAAAAATGAACTGTTTTTTATAGACTATTGATGATAAAGTGCTAATTTTGACCAATTATTGGGTGCGATAGCATTCCATGGAGTTTTATTGTCTTGAAATGTTGGTGTTTGTTAGCTATTCTTCTGCACAGATAATGAAAATAAATTGTTGATTTATGAATGCTCAATTAAAGATTAGAATCCTGTTGTTTCCAAATCAAAAATTTGACCTCTTTTTCGCACTTTTGCTATGGGGAACTTGTGACAAGCATGGTTTATTAAGTAAGACAGTTTACATAGAATAACCATGGCTGTGGAGGCAGAAGGATTTCATTTTCTCGATTCGACTCTAACATGATTCTCGCTGCTATTTGGTCTATGCAGATTTTACGCTGCTCTAATAGACGATTACGGAAAAGATGGCGTCGAGGGGCATTTGACCAAGATGCTTTGCGTTCTATAATGGAATCAGCAGTGATTCTATAGAGATTCGATCATCAAACGCAATGCATCTTGGTCAAATGCCCCCCGACGCCATCTTTTCCGTAATCGTCTATTGGCGTTCAAACACAATGCCAATCTATCTTATGTTTCTGATTGGCTTATTTCACAATACAGCTTGGCTAAAATTTATGTTTCATCTGTCAGTTATTATCGGAGGCAGCTTTAAACATTTTGTGTTATGGTTTTGCATTAAAAAGATAAATTTCAGATCTTTAAAAAGCTGGTGTAAATGGCTTTGGGTTGAATGGCTTGAAAAGAACTTCAGCTACTTTTCTGTAATTCTACCGTTGACTTTTTTGAAATTTTGATGAAATTTGAAATTACACCGTATGTTATATTTCAACTCATTGGAGGATGTAACGTCATTAAATTTTTAATTCGTAAACTGGAAGAATGAAAGACTCGTCGTGCTTGACACCTTATTGTAGACCTTCATAAGCTATGGATTCCTTGAAAATTCTACCTATTTTACAGCAATTATTTGGAAGCTACAATGATTTTCATTTTTTCCAAAAATATGCTTGAATTCTTTTTATAGAAAGAAGAACCACGTAGTTTTGAAAATATTCAAAATTTCAAAACGTTAACGGTAGAATTATAGCAGAGCAGCTTAAGCTCTGTTCAAGCCATTCAATCCGAAGAAAGATGTAATAGCCAGTTATACTATCTTTCTTAAAGGGGCCTTTGCAACCGGCATGCTTTGTGACTACATCTTTTTGTGGTTTCTTTGTTGTCGCCATTTTAATGGTCCACTAAAATGGCCGACAACAAAGAGATGGCACGTGCAAGGTGTGCCGGTTGCAAAGGCCCCTTTAACGATTTGATGCCTATACTCGCCTTTCAAAACAATTTTCAAGATTAATTTTATATTCCCACAGCTGGTTACTTCTCAATTCCTCCGCATCTTTCACCGCAGACTTCAAGTCTAGTTACAGCTATGTTGCAAGTTGATCCAATGAAAAGAGCAAATATGGATTTCATAAAGTAAGTATTCTACTTTCAGTGCCTTTCAGAAGCCCATCAAAATATTTTCGGGTGCTTCGCTTGCCTTACTGCCATCAAAACTCACACAGTAATAGAATACTTGGCAATATCGCATACCAAATGAAGAAACAGAACTATTGCAACAGTGGTGTTATACAGTTTCTCAATTGGGAAGGACATCGTTGTGTTGCCTCAAAGCATCAGAATCCCATGAATTTAAGCTGCTTCAAGACAGTGATTTGCAAAATTCTTAAGTTAAGGAATTCGTCATTCATTAGATGAGTTGAGTCGCTTCCCAATACTCAAGAACGGGGTACCTTGTATGTTGGTGATACGGAGACGTGCCATTTTTAGCGTTACTTTTTCTCAAAAATTCCAGAATTAATAGGTATCAGTTTCAGATATCTTGCGAAATTATGGGTGCTGTTACGCAGAAATTTAGCAAAATCACAGGAATTACAAGACTTTATTCATAGTTTGCGGAATTATGGCCCCATTTGTCATCAAATTTGCGGAATTGCGATCTTAAAATTCTGAAAAATTTATAGAATTATGGGTACCGTTTTCTCGGGAAAAATTGCATGTCCCCTCAAACCCCCCAATGATAGATCAAGATCCCCCCCGAGTCCCAATTTGCTGAAACGTTTCAAGTCTCTATCAATTTCCCTTGACTGTCATTCGAGCAGTCTTATAAAGCCTAGCTTGTCTTCAAAATTCTTCTAATCCATGGATGATAAGAGCCTCAACAGCAAAGATCATGACCCAAATGGTCTTTTAAAATAAGGCATTAGTTTATCCGATGACTATCCAAAGAAGCAAGCATTTTGTTGGACATCCTGTACATGATGACGTATTATTTCATCATCAGGGAACACGAGTGGTTCAAAGTTGATCTACCTGCGTACTTGTTTCCATCGCTGGATCGGGATGGAAATTCATTGGATGAAGAAGCGATCAATGAAATATGTGAGGTAAAAATTGTTTTTATCCTCATTTGATTAAAACATAAATTATTTGGAATTACCAACTGCCTTCTAGGCAGAGGGTCAACTTCATTGAGGAAATTTTATGTTGGTTTTGATTCATTGAAACTGAAATCGATCAATGTTTTTGTTGCAAAATTAAAGACCCATTGCTAACCATGATCCTTTGTGGCGCCTCGTATTATCGGAAAGTCGTTTCTGGCGTATGTTCTCTTTGCCTTGCTTTTTATTTGGCGCACAAAGGATCATAGTTAGCAATGGGTCTTTAAAGATTCATTCATTTGTCGAAAACTGATTTTCGTCTGGCTTCGTTACTCAGAAATTTCAAGTTGAAGAGGGCGATGTGAGAATGGCTTTAGCCACTGGAGACATGCATGATCAGCTTTTAGTTGCTTACCACTTGATTTTGGACAACAGACGTATTAACGCTGAGGGTAAGTATTATTTGCATATTTTTACCCAGGGATGAAAAAGTATCGGAACCTAAAAACCTACCAGTTGCGCCAGAAAAGTTCCCAATTTTGGCAGGTCATGGTACATTGTACACAAGGCCGATTTCAATATCGCTGGTGTAATCTATGGTCAAAATCCCAAATAGTAATTGGCAATTTTGAGGGAATTTTTGCCTCCTACCATGGATGGTAGGAAAAGCGGAATGTGTTTTGGGTTTATCCAGTGGTATCAAGAATCAGAACTATTAGGCCTACCTTTGTGCATGTTTTCTGTGTCGATCTTCTCCGTTGTCCTGTTGATTTGGCATTTTCAGAAGGCTGCAGTCGCTTTCCGTCCACCTCTCCAGGCGCCATGTTTTTTAAATATGGTGCTTGGAGAGGTGGACAGAAAGCGACTGCAGCCTTCTGAAAATGCCAAATCAACAGGACAACGGAGAAGATCGACACAGAAAACATGCACAAAGGTAGGCCTAATCGTTCTGATTCTTGATACCACTGGATAAACCCAAATCACATTCAGCTTTTCCTACCACCCATGCTCCTACTTCACACGCTAAGCAATTTTGAAAATTCTCAGTCTGGAAAAAGCTTAAATCGATCGAGAAACATCGGACAAATTTTCTAAAGACTGAGCTAAACAAGACAATGAGGAAACTCTTGGTCGAACGACTTGGGAATTAATAAGTGGATTAGTTATGATTAGTTATGAGCAGTTGCACAGGTGGTCGCTCGATTCTCGCACAATCTTAGTATTACCTTTACCGATTCAAAAACCTTTTGCTTTTCTATAATTTCAATAAAGTCTTTGCATTAATAAAAGTATTAATTTCTTATTATCCTTTCAAGTTCAGTCTTTACGAAATTTGATCGATGTTTTTCGATCGATTTAGGTCGTTTTTAAAGCAATGATTTTAAGAAATTGCTCCAATCTCACATATATTGTTCAGAAACCTGACTGAAGGACAATAGTGGCAGCTGAGCCTGATACCTAAACTTCAAGTTGTATTGCTAGACCGACATTGAAACATTGAAGATTGTCCTCTTCATATGCCACCACAGGAACAAGAGCAGATTTTGTAACGATAGCATCGGTTGCTTTTGATCGACAGGTCAGTACAAAGCGATTAGCAACTGCAGACAACAAGATTTCTTCTGCTGAGTAATCAACGCCTTAATGTAAACAAAGCAGACCGCAAAAGTTGCTGTGAAACCTAGGGAATTTGGTCACTCGTTATGCAAGCGAAAACGGGTTGTTTCGAAAAGATATGAGCATATATCGAAAGAAGAATCTGTATCTAAACATCTGCCGTCTCGAATTTATTTATCTGGCGGTATAAGGTGATTTTAAATCAAGTGGCAAGGTTGCTGAGAATTTTCAGTTTTTCAATATTTTTTATTTTCAATTTCAATATTTATCTAAGGGAGGGTAGCCCTTCAACACAGGTGCATGGGAGGTCACTTTGGTGCGTGGTACTTACATTTCATAATTGAGTGGAACTGGGTTTGGAGCAACAAATATTTTTATTTGTGAATGCTTTGCGTGTGAAAGAATCAACTTTTTCAATTTTCATTAGAAATTTCCCAATTACATTTAGCACTGATTAATCCTGCAAGATTTTCTTATCAGAATTTGATTGATGATTTTTGTACATGTTTTTGCATGTCATTGCAGCTAAAATGATACCCGGATTTATTCCACCGCCCGCTAGAGAAAGAGCTGGAAGTGTAAGTATTTTATCTCAAGATTACAGAATGATTAGACATGATTTGCTAATTTGCTGTCTTTAGTTCACTTACTGATGTGTATTCAATTCAATCCAATTCAATAACCAAATGCAGCAAACTATGTCTCTACGGAAATAGAGGAAGCATAGCTTATTGAGCGGGTATTGGTAACTTAAAGTAAAATAGTATGGGTAGAACGATCGGAAATAGTCTCAGTGCAATGAAGCTATTTTCTTATAGTCCATTAAAAATTTACATCACAAATTACTAATTACACTACTTACAAATTACTTTAAAATACAGCAAAAACCCCCATATAAGAACCTACCTTTTTCAAACCAAGCTGTTTTGCTTCTTATGTAAATGAAATTCATGAAATCAGGCTGTAGGTTTTTTAATTTGGTTCTTAAATCTTCTCAAAAGAAAAAATTTCAACAGTGTTTCTTTCTTTACAGTCTTTAAAATGTATCTGTTTAAAGTCAAAATAATGTGATAGAGGATGGAACATTAGCAATGTGGTGGAATCAGACTTGTTTAGGCCTTTCAGATGATTGAGGAGCAATATCAAAGTTTTTATTTTGCACAATAATCAAATTAATGTTTCAGATTGACACAGCTGAAAGCTATAGCTATCAATACAAAATAAGAACCTATGCAAATACCAGGGGGAAAAGGTTCTTATATAAAGGAATAGATATTGAAGATTTCAGGCTGTAGGTTCTTATTCGAGGAAGGTTCTTATACAAGGACGATACCACGGGGAGCAAAAGACTATAACTACCCCATGGCCATTATACATAAAAGCATAAAACTTACACATAGTACTGCAATTGATTAAATACTGCAAACAAAACGAAAATGTACAAAAAGGGACTTGATGGTTGCGTGGTGTATAACTACGTTTGAAGTGAACTTAATCAAACGACCAGTTTTGTGGATGAAATGTAGAGTCGATTCAAGTATAATTGAGGTCACAAGAAAGATCTTTATCTGTGTTGGAATCTCGTTAGAAAGATTGGTGTGTCCAAGTGGTCGCAATAATTCAAAAACTCCAGTGACAAGATCTCGTCTTTGTACATCATAAGAGGGGGATGAAGCTATTTCAAAGTTTATTAGAAAAGCTAGATAACTATATGATTAATATTTTGAGGTTTCAAAAGAAAGCTATATTAGTGATGGTAATATAATTTTGTAGTAGTTAGTTAACATGCTCATGTTTAACGTTTTTTTGCGAATGTTTCAACTTATAAGTCGTGTTTTAAAATTAGAGATCATTGTACAAACAGACTATTTATTCAGCAGCATTTTTTCACTTCTTTTTCTTGGTGAATTAGAATGTGGTAATTTTCATATTGATGGGTGTCATAAATACAAAGAATATGGATTGATTGGATATCAAAATCGGTGATAAAAGCAATATGACAAGTTCACAAAATTCACTGATGATGTTATTTATTCTCTGCAGGTACCAACCTCTCCAAATGGATCGAGAGCTGGTATGTCTTGAGTATTTTGTCATGTTGAATTAATGAATTTCACCGTTACCTTGTCATTGCTTGCCATGCTTACTAGTTGTTTTTAAATGACGAAAGGACGTACACCGAATGAGCCACAAAATGTACCACCTATTGAAAAATTATACCTGGTGCGCCAAAAAAACTTATCCATTTTTGACAGGCCACAATAAATCGATTTTTCGGCCGCCGACTTCTCACGATATAAGAGATTTCTTGACAATTCTTGGTTTGGAAACCGTTTAAACCGATCGACAAACTGCGAGCAAATTTTCTAACAATACAATAGGGAAACTCTTGGAAACGACTTAGAAATTAAGAAATGGCCTAGTTATGATCAGCTGCACGAGCGATCGCTGCAACCTTGCACAATCTTTTAGTACTACTTTATCAATTTAAAGACCTTCACCTTTTTCAATAAAGTGTTTTTGTTGATAAAAATTAATTGTTTTCTCTTCGTCCTTTCAAGTTAAGCCTTTACGAATTTTGATGGATGTTTGCAAGCAATTTAGGCTATTTCCAGACCAATAATTGTCTACGAATTGCTTATAGCTCGGGAAGTAGCCGCCGAAAAGTCAACAAAAAATTGCGCAGTATTATTTGGGATTTTGACTAAAGATTGAATCATCAATCGTACATTAGCCCAATCATGAATAAGACTGAATCATCAATCGTCATGATCGGGCTAATCTACGATTTATGTCAAATAATGATTTATGCCTGTCAAATATGGATAGGTTTTTTGGCGCACCCGATAGTGGGGTGATTTTTAGATGGACTATAAAATGGAAAACAACCATCAAACAAGGAGAAATGACTTAAATTTAGCTATTTCCCCAGAAAAACAGTAAAACTGATCATGTAAATGAATTTACTTCTATATCCAAAACAACGAAAGTTATCTCCAGTGATTCATGGAACAGAAAAATCGGATTTAAAACTCCTGAGATAGTCAATGCACAATGATATTCGATGATGAAAGGCAATTACTTTCCATGTTTGTTCCTGATTTGGATTGAAAGCAATTTTTCTTTTCGTCGCACCAGTTGTTTTGAAGTCATTTTCTTGACCTTTCCTTCTCCAACATACGTAATGATGTCTTCTTGATAAGGGAGGTAAATACCTTAAAATGATTAGGGAAAACCTCAAGTTGAAGCTTCCTCATCGAGAAAATTATTTCACCGCAATTTTTTATCACCGCAATATGCTTTCTTTAAGTTATAATTTTACTCACGCGGAATTCTTGCTGTGATGATACAATCTGTCTTGTTTAGCTAGTTGCCTCGTTTGTCTTGATCTCATCAATTTTAGCATAACTGTAGACTTATTAAATATGAGACTCACAGTTAAGTGCTCTTTCAGACTTGATATGGAGAGTGAATTGAATTAAGGTGGTATTAATGACTAGAACGAAAGTTGTTTGCCATACAGTGAAATTACGTTGTACCATTATAACTTGATATCCACGTATAATTTTAGGAATTACGCCAAGAAGACGTGCCACCATTATGGCAAGTGCTGGTGGCCAGAAAGGATCGCCTCGTCGACCAAAATGGCACCTTGGTAAGACTGATTGTACAATGATTGGATGGCTTTAGGCCTGTTGTGCAATGATCTGCACTGATTACCAGGGCATGCCATTAACCATCTAAAAATTCCCGTAAACTGAAGAAGATGAATTCTGAAAATTGGTCTGTTTAATGCAAGGCAGTTGAAATGATTGATGAACATATTTTTAAATGGGCTAGTGAGGGAATTGAAGAGTTACCACCTCTAAGGGTACCATTATGGAAATAAGGTCAACTCGACCTTTTAATGCTATCCCTGCCACCGTAATTAGAGGTGTTGTAAACTATATAAACTGTATAAACTGTATAAACTGTATTGTATCTACTGTATTTTATTATCTTTTCTTAGTCATTGTACCTAGAGAAAGAAAGAATATACCGGGTGAATAAAAAAAGAGCTCCTTGTATTCGACTGCTGATAAATAAATAACCTGTGATTCGATTGTGTTGAGCAAAATTTTTAGAAAGCATAAATTTAACGTGCATACCCTTCCCGATGGTTTAGGTCAATTCAGGTGCTTTCAATGAAAGATTTTCTTCAAACTTTCCACATCAAAGAAAGGCAAAATTGTCTAAAAACCCTTGATCAAATAATAGCTGCCTTCCTCATTGAGATGAATGCAATTCTTAGATAAAGGAACACATCTCTTTCTCACAACTATCAATGGAACTTCTTTTGTGAATCATAACGTTCCGAGTCTTTTCCTCAAAGCAGTATCCTAAAGCTCTTTGTTTTCGATGAGCGAGACGTCTGTTATTTGATCAAGGGTTTTTGGAGAAATTGTGAAGAAAATCTTTATTTCAAGCACAGTAAGTGGGCAAAAGCAGCGACCAGGGTATCTATGTTTATCCTATTCTGTTAGCTGCACACACAAAATTATTCAATCAAGACAATCGAATCACAGGTTTTGATTGATCGTCGATCGAACACACGAAACTGTTCTTTTACTCACCTGGTATTTTTTTTAGATAAACGTAACGGCATTTGTTGTGTAGGTTTCGCTAAGACCTTTTCAGGGATAATCGCATATGCTATAAGAAGACTTTTATTGCTATAGTACTGATATTTGCATAGAAATTATTGTTGTATTAATGGAAAAATGCAATAAAAGTATTTTAGTGCAAGATCGCCTGTAAGTACTTTATTTTCCTCCATAGGAATTCGATCACAAAGTCGTCCGCAAGATATTATGGCAGAGGTTTATAGAGCAATGTTGCAGCTTGGCTATGTAAGATAGTTCCTTAAGTTAATATATTTCTGGCAAATTTTGAAAAATCATCGCGTTTTATTTATTTAATTTTTTTAGATATGTGAAGCTGTAAAGCGTTGTTACATTTGTATGACACGATGTAACACATCAATATTTGTTTAAATAACTGTTTTAGTATTTTAACCCTAATCCATATGGGCTTTTTTCAAGCTACCATATATGGGGGGGGTGCTTTCCATCCCCCCTCTGAAAACAGCCTTAGACTCACCAGAATTTAGTATAACTTGGCACAGTTGTAGAGCAAGTAATTTGCAACATGTAGCACAATTTGGGTGTGGTTGCCACGCCCTATGACGTCACAGTGACGTCACAAAGTTGGAAATTGGCCAAATTCAGGTTCTCAAGTTAAATTTGAGTTTAACGAAGATGTTGAAGGAACTGTATGCGATATTGGAATAGTTTGTCAAAATACTTGCTGAATACTATATTCTATTACAAAAAGCNAATAGATAATTAGTAAAAGTCAAGGAGACTGGGGGGACATAGCTGATGTCGTTTGAAAACGCAGCACGAAAAACCTTGAGGGGGGGTGGAATCCACCCCCCCCCCATATGGATTAGGGTTAAAGTCCCAAGAGGCATCGCAATAAAAGATTTTTTTATTCTTTATGTTAAAAATATCCCAACGAGCCGAAAAAATCAAGCAGAACACTTAAAATCCGAAAGAGATATCTTGAGAACTAAAGAAATTGAACTCCAATAATTTCTGACGAATTTTTTAAATTCTTAAGGGTATTTTTCTATTGTATCATTTTTGTCATTTTAAAACATCCCTGTGGTAGAAATTTGAAGACCAAAAATAAGAGATTAGGCATTGTAATGTCGTGAATGATGCTATCAGTTGTAAATTTTCCAGCTGGTCTGAGGCCTGTTGACTTAATTGGCATGAGGATAGCTACTTTAAGACAACTTTCCATAATTTTATTAACTTCATATCAAATGTATGGGAGGATTTATCAAGGTGCCCTTTGATGTGAACATGCCCTTGTATCTTTCAATCTTGCATCAGTCAGTTTGCGACAAATCGCTATCTTTTGCTCATACGGGCATCCCTTCGTATGCTGGGTAGTAAGTTATGCTTAAATGCAAAGTCAAGTTCTCCGTATCATCCAATAATTAGTACTGTAGGCTCAATACTTAGTCGAATACACCACTTCGACAAACGGCTGCAATCATGGAAATGTTTCCAAATTTCGTCATACGAAATTTTCGACTCCATGCTCGGAGTCAGCACTCAGAATATAATCTAGCTGCAAGGTTTCATGTTCTTACTCATTGTTGAATTGATTTTACAATGATATTAAGTTTTTAATTTTATAAGGGATTTGACCGCAAACTTTCTTCAGGGGTAAACTTTCATCCGCTAACCTTTTTTTAGTCAAATCCCTCATAAAACCTAGAGCTTTATATCACCATAAACTCCATATAATAGGGACTCGGAACATAAAGCCTTGCAGCTAGCCTATAGTCTGAGTGCTGAAGCCGAATCTAAAGTCAAAAATTTTGCATGGTGAAATTTGGAAATCTTTCCATGAAGGCGGTCGTTTATCTAAGTGGTGAATTACTGACATCAATTTTCCATGTTTTTTCACGTTTGCAACCTGCTGCATCAGTTTAAGCTTCATTGCAAACACCTGGCAGAAATTTGACGCTAAATTCAAGCTATCAGGATCGAAGGACAAATCACACTTCAAAAAGGTGGACGGGGAGTTTTATGAGAGCAAAAGGATTTTTAGAGATTTTTAAGAATTTGAAGTTGAAACATAGATTTTCGCCGATAATAGAAGAGATTTTTAAAGAATGATTTGCCCTCGATCAGGATTATTCATCCTAATTTCAAATTTTGCTCCATTGCATATATAGATCTGGTGAATTGGTGTTGACTTTACAGTTGGCGTACTCGATCAAATTCTCATAAAATTCGCTACACATTTTCACTCAAATTAAAAAAAAGTGATCATAAGATTTGATCTTTCATAACGTAGGACAATGTTCTTATATTGTAGTTTCAAAAAATTTGGAATAATAAGTTTTGCATTTAGAAATAGAGTGAAGAATTGCTGAATATTAATTTGTAGATGTTTTTGCATGGCTCCGTGTAAATCAGTTGTCTAGAATGAAAATGAATGAACATCAATGAACATCAATGAACATCAGTGAACATCAATGAACATCAATGAACATATTTTAGGAGCATGACCACAGCACGGTACTTCAAAGCATACCGACATGATGTTGCACAGATACATACGAAAGAGCCTAAAATTAACTGTGAGTGTCACCATCTGGTGAAGTCACCGTTACTCATGATAGCCCTCCACAGTACTCCGCACCCTCAACATTACTGCGCATCCTCTACATTACTGCGCAGACATTACCTAAGGTGATTTATAGCTTTTGAGCCCGACAGAAATAAAATGTTGGACCATTGTAATACGTTTCTTGGGCCTCATACTCATGAGAATGTGTGATAGAACGCTTTTATCGCATACAGTAAAAACCCGCGTATAAGAACCTAGTGGATTAAGAACCTACAGGCTGAAATTTTGAAATTAGACCCCCATTATATAAGAACCAATTCAGCCTAAAATTTGAAGTTAGGTTCTTATTTGTAGATCATCATTAAAACTCCAGTTGCTTTGTATTATTGAACCTATATGTTTGTTGCAAACAAACTGCTACAAATGCATTTTTAAATGTCCTTTTCAGTATTTCCATTACTAAGCTTCAAAGTATTAGCTGTTCATAATGTTACTAAAACTCATGTCTTTGGTAGTAGACCCTTTTGTTTTCATCTTCCCCAACACCTTCTTCAGGTAGAAGGGATTTCAGAGAACTGACCGTGAATAATAGGCTTGACCTTTGAATCAGAATAAAATAAATTGGTAAAAGCCCTGAACAAATTAAGAACCAATTTAAGAACCTCAACAGCCTCATTTCCCACTAAATACCCAATATATAAGAACCTAGTCAGGCTGACTTGCAAAATTGTAGGTTCTTATACGCGGGTTTTTACTGTATAAAATGAAACAAAATCTTGTTAGAAGTTTTATGTATAAAAGGCTCCAAAAATCTGAGTCCACCATCAAAATGTATTCTTTTTTATTATTCATCAAATCCAACATGAAATTTGTTCTTTCTTGTATTACCAATTTTACTTATCAATCGATGCTCGGATTTCTTCTAGGAATGGAAAATTATCAACCCGTTTTCCGTGCGTGTGAGAGCAAGAAATAAGTCGACAAATAGATGGGTATGTGATCACGTTATTTTCACTTTGTCTCTTGAGTTTCAATTGTGCTAATTTGCTTTCATAATTTGTATTGCGCAGAATACTGGCAGGATTGAGATTAAAGGAAATCTTTATCTTTCTAAACACCGAAAATGGTGTTGATTAGAAATCGCGAAAATTCGTTGTTAAATGAGAAATTGTGAAAATTCGTCGACTTCGAAATGTGTGAAGAAGAACTTAAAATCACTGATCAAGTCATAAAGAATTTCCCCAAGGATGAAATTATCAAATTAACAACCTATTAACACTATTTATTTAAGAAGAAAAAAATACTATGAATCGCTGCTCTACCCAGGAGGGATCGTGTTTGGGTCCTGCACGTTCAAAGGTCCAAAAGATACTGTCTAAAACCTGTTTTAAAACGAGCGATTGATTCTTTCTCTTCGATGTTGTCAGGGATATCATTCCAGTTTTTGACACCAGAGAAGTAGAAACTTCGCTTTGCATGTTCTAACTTTTCTCTCCTTTTTGTCTTTCGATTTTTCTTTTAATCTGGTGAACTTTGGGAAGTTGCAGATCTCCACGATTTCCGGTTATCTTTACAAAGCATTGGATCGTAAATTTATAACGCTTGTGGGAGATCGACGGTTTTTTACTCCTTTCAGGCACTCTTATTCAAGATTTTTTCGTAAAACCTAATTTTCCTTTTTCTGCTACCCCGGGGGGGGGGGGTACATAACCGGTTGAGGGTATGGGTATGTACCGCGCGTTTTCGGCCCAAAATTCTCTAAACAAGGGTCATTTTTCGGCATATTTTCCTTAAACATTGGTCGGTTTGGCTAAAATCAGCAAGAAATAGTTTAAAATGGATAGTTTTCCGCCAAATTTCATCATAAAAATGGGTACGAAAACAACTTTTGGCAGTTAGAAGTGGGTAGTTTACTGACAACCGGGCGGCAGACCCCTGTCCATCCACAAGTCATGTACCCCCTCCCCCTCCCCCTTGAGTCTGCTAAAGATCGCAAAATTACTTCGGCCTCTCGACTGTAACCTGGAGTTCCATTTTTATTCTAATCCACTTGATAAACTGGAAAGAATAGGCTGAGAAATCACTTGCAAGTGTCACTTAGTTAACGAATCATGACTGCAAAATGCAATTGATTGTTTGTATTTAGGTAAAGGTTCATCTGCAACTATACCAAGTCGACAGCAAGAGTTATCTACTGGATTTCAAAAGCCTCGCTTCCGACGAAGAGAATTTATCCAGTGGGAGGTCATCAGGCCCATCATCAGGACGCTCCAGTCCACGATCATCCGTCAGTTCGACTGCTCCTCTGGAGATACAAGCTGGAAATTACAGCAAAGCAAGATTTGACTCATCAGCTCATCATATAATGGAATTTTATGAGATGAGCTCAGACCTTATTGTAGCTTTAGCGTGCTGAAACTTTTCATACATTGTTTGAATTATTTAAGATTTAAGATATAGATTTGGTTCTCCTTTAGCTACTGCCAAAGCAAGGTGGAATATATTTGACTGGCTAGGGGAATTTGCAACATATATTCCTTGCTTATTTCATAGGCAATTATGCACCAATAATTTTGCAAATGCAAGTATAGAAGTGGTTGTGTTCTTGCCATTGTTTGATCATGAATACTAAACACAGTCAATTACCTTTCACGATGTGAATTTTTGGTGGAGCTTTGAAATTCGTTGCACGCTATGTAGGAATTGACCTTCGTCTGAGGCGAAAGGCAGTTTGATTTTTAAATGGTGCGGTTTGGACAAGTTGAATGCACTTACGAAAAATCACACTATGGCGGCGTTTGATAATTGTTAATCAACGAGATCAAGCAATGTTAGGTACGCCATATGCATTATTACCCATGGTCATCCGTCAATAATAGAATAACGATTGAAATGTGCGAAAATTATGAGAGAAAAAAAAGAAGAAAAAATAAAGCAAGGGAGAATTTGTTTGCAGATGGCATTAATAATCGGCACAATCTACTTTCGTTACTAGTTTACACTCAAAAATTCTTTTCATTAAAATCTTAAAAATAATGAGAAGGTTTCGTTCAGTTATTTTTAAAGATCTCTAAACTCGTATTCGATCTCTCGGTGGATCCCATCTTACAACTGTGAAATGAACTACAGTGAAACGATTTTCTTGAAAGAGACCTCTAATCCTAGACATCCTTCATACTTTCCACAAGTCTTGCAAATGTTCGTCAGATAGATTTTTATTTGCAGGCAAGGACAAAGCTATCGTTAGTTATGTTTTGCCTGTTTGTATGTTGTCGTATACCGTGTGTCCCAAAATAGAGATACTGATTTGTTTGATTCCTGTGCTAAATTTGTTGCTAAAATCGGTTAGAAAGATACAAAATCATTAGTTTGAGTGGTTAACTTAAACAACGATATTTGCCGCGAATATAGTGATATTCCTTTTTTAAGTATAAATATTCGATTGACCTGCGACCAGAGCTCTAGCAAGCTGGTCTGAGGAACCGTAATGCGAGGAAACACTTGGAAGATAACGATCGTTTACTGATTAAACTGAGGTTTTGTTTGACCAAATAGCAAGCAAGTGGTTGCTGATCAAGCTGATAAAAAACAGCAAGTTTTAATTGAAAATCTTTCGCCAAGATTTTAAGTATTGACACTGTTTCATTTGGACAGTTTGCTTTAGAATCTGGTTTTTGGTTGATCGGAAATCCAAACCCCAAAAAGGGACACCTCGACACCAAAACTACCGATATTGTCGAGTAATTTATTAAAGTTTAACCACGGGTTTTAGGAGAAATGTAGATAAAAAAAGATTATTACATAAAGTGCCTAACCTTGTCTCCTTCTTGCGTTTGTCTTTCTCTTCACCTTCTGGGGTGGCAGCAAATATAAATAATACAAGAGCATCGTGTGCAATGCAGCTCGCGATAGGCCTACTTGTTCAACTGTCGACCACAAACCTTTGTAGCTACGAAGGAGCAAACCAGAACGAGATTTGAAATTTCGACAGTTGAACAAGTAGGCCTATCGCGAGCTGCATTGCACACGATGCTCTTGTATTATTTATATTTGCTGCCACCCCAGAAGGTGAAGAGAAAGACAAACGCAAGAAGGAGACAAGGTTAGGCACTTTATGTAATAATCTTTTTTTATCTACATTTCTCCTAAAACCCGTGGTTTAAGCTCTATATTCAACACTGGTTTAAATCAAATCAGTGATCTTTATTTTGGGACACGCGGCAGAACCGNGTCGAAATTTCAAATCTCGTTCTGGTTTGCTCCTTCGTAGCTACAAAGGTTTGTGTGGCTTTGTAGCTACGAAGGAGCAAACCAGAACGAGATTTGAAATTTCGACAGTTGAACAAGTAGGCCTATCGCGAGCTGCATTGCACACGATGCTCTTGTATTATTTATATTTGCTGCCACCCCAGAAGGTGAAGAGAAAGACAAACGCAAGAAGGAGACAAGGTTAGGCACTTTATGTAATAATCTTTTTTTATCTACATTTCTCCTAAAACCCGTGGTTTAAGCTCTATATTCAACACTGGTTTAAATCAAATCAGTGATCTTTATTTTGGGACACGCGGCAGAACCGTAATTTTTGTAAATACACTTAACATAATATCAGAGAAGTATGTATGGATTTGCTGCTATGATAAAATTTGAAATTACAAACTTTTGACTCGTATTCATTTACTTTCATGCCATATCGATGGATGAATGCCGTGATGTAGATTGACTACAGCCCTTGAGAAGATTTAAAGCCGTAAATGAAAGTAAGACGAAGCATTGTGGTGAGTTATATATTCATATTTGGTCCCAACGTGCATGGACGTTTTTTATTGCAAATCTTGAAATATTTCATCCCTTTCGTTTCTTGCGAGACCATGTATTCATAGGTGTGGGGATGGCCCAATGCAATGATAGTGCGATTGCCTAACAATCTGAAGCATAGGAATCAAATCTTTAAAAATAATTGCACAATTGGTTGATGCATCTTTCGTTTGATTTAATGGCTTCAAAGGAACTTCAGATACTTTGCTATAAGTGGTCATTGGCAATCTTTGATATCTTGATTATTTTCCGAATTACAGCGTCTTCTATGTTTCAAACAGTTATCCGGTTGGACCTCATTTAATTGCTAAATCGTGAACCACAAAAGTTACGGATGTCTGCTTACTGCCATATTATATACCTTCATCAACTATGGTTTCCTTGAAAATTGCACCGTTTTTCCTTCATTAATTTTGAATTGACAACGATTTGAATTTTTTTCAAAGCTTTTCGTGACTTCATTCAATAAAAAGAGAAACACAATAATTCTGAAAATAGTCAAGTTATCAAAGATTGCCAATGAACGCTTATAGCAAAGTACCTGCAGTTCTTTTCAAGCCGTTAAATCAAACGAAAGATGCATCAACCAATCGTGCAATGTTTTTTAAAGATTTTATTCCTATGCTACAATCTGCAGGTTGGTTATTCGAATTCTCACTCTGCCGTTGAGGGAAGGATCCGAACACTGCTTCGATGATCTTAATTTCTCAGTTTTCCAAAAAGCTTCTTTCAGATGCCAAATAGAATCAAACAGACCAATGATGACTAAATGATAGACAATTTGCAATGACAAGAATTTTCATATTTTCATCCTCCCTCGATTTGCCCATCGTGTTTCATTATTTCTGTGTCTGAACATCGTACCAGCTTTCACAGTTCCTCTTTTTTCCTGCGTACTCCACCTCTCTTGAACAATCTTCCTTTCTCTTCTTTTCCGACAAGCTACAAAATGTCCTCTTTCCAGAGAGGCTCTATCTTCTCTTCAATAAGTTACTGTTCTTTTCCTCTTTTGCGGCTTCTGATAATACGCACTTGAGTCCTGTTTGAAAGAAATAATCATTAGCTAAGAAAATAACTTAAAATCTAAAAAACTACCGGGTGAGTCAGAAAAAACAATCCCCGTTTGAAAGGCCACTGCTCCCTGGATATCAAAACGATAATATTGACAAGTACATTATGTAATGGTTGACATGTTCAAATTTGATTTAAAATTTACCTGACTGAAATCGGCCTCTCCGTTTTGAAATTGTGAGCGATTGTCTGGAGAAAGCCTCTTCAAGAAACCTTCAAAACAGGCCTAAAATCACGAGCAAATTTTCCAAATATTTTTGCCTTACAGCAATGACTTGCACACTTGCACATGCTTTAGCACGTGTTATCCTCTTGGGAGGATAAAATCTCCGAGAATATTGTTGTTATGTTTCTTTGGGATGGCACTTTCATCCTCCCAAAGGAATAAAACGTGCTAAAGCATGTACAAGTCATTGCTATTTAGGCAGAAATATGACGAAAATTTGGTCGTGATTTCATGCCGTTTTTGAAGGTTTCTTGGAGGGGCTTTCTTGAGAAAATCCCTACTAATTTCAAAAGGGAGTGGCCGACTTCAGTCTGGTAAAATTTAGAATTTATTTGAACATGTCCACTATTAAGCAATATATTTACCAATATTATTGCCTCGATATCGAGGGAGCAGTGGCCTTTCAAACGGGGATTCAAACGGGGAGTGTTTTTTCTGACTCACCCGGTATATCAAAAGAATGGCCGGAAAAGAACACTTCTCCCTTTTATACAAATTAGAAAGTGCCACATTTATACAAATAGTTGTAATCGGGAGGCATAGCACTCCATAAAAATTTCTTATGCTTTTGGCAAAAATCCATTTGTTTTCAAAAAAATTTCTTCTTTGAAAGTGAAATACATGGTACGAACACCATTCCCCGTAGTTCCTACGGCCTGGCAATAGGAGGTTGCGATAGTGTTTGACTTTTCTATAAGCCCTGGAGCTCATTTCGTTTGTTAGGCTGAGCTATAAGGCACTCGGTTGTCGTTTGTGGCGCGCGCTGTTCGATTCGTGACTTGTTGTTTCCTTAGACCATTGGCCTTGCTTTATTCCCTTGAGAACAGCTTTAAGTATAACTGTCAATGTATTAACGTCATGATCAGATCAAACAAGTGGAGAGCTTAAATCTAATTCCTTGTGATTAAAATCAAATTGCTTCAGGTCAGATGCCGATGACTGTACAGAACAAACCCCGACGTAAGAACCTTCCGCCTTTGCCACCTTTGCCGCCTAAAGTTTCTTAATTCGTGGCAGTCAAACCAAAACTGAATGCTCCAAAAATCAGTATTAACGGCAGAAAAATTGTATACAAGTGAAAGAAAGAGTTCACACTAACTCCCGCACAGCAATTACTTAAATTTACCTAAAATCCTCGATCAAGTTTGCTAGCAATTTAACCCCACTGCTATCATAATCAAATTATGTGGGTCTGTATTGTCCCTCAAGCATTAGGTATGTAAAGAGGCTGCTGCATAATTGTATACTCTTTGGACTGTCATTTAGCCTTTTCTGTCTGTTTTCTGTTATCATTTGAGGCTGGATTGCTAGCAATTTGATCAAGGATGTTAGGCCTGTTTTGAAGGATTTTGAGATAAAGCGTTTTGATAAAATCGCTTATAATTGGGGAACGATACGACCGATTTTGACAAACTAAATTTTCTTATCTAAGTTGATATGTTAGCTACACAGGCATCATCAGTTTATGGGAGTCAGACAGGAGGTTTGAGAGCTACTGGCTTTGAAACGTCTTAACATTTTTGACTCACCCGGTATTATAGACATCGCAAGGCCCCGTGTCTTCCTTTATCTTCATTTCAAACAGCGCCGCTTCCCTGTTGACCATGAATATCATGATTTAACCATCTTTAAAGTGACTGAGAAATAAGTCTTTCTATTTCTACGAAGCACGAATTGCATATCAAAGACCGAGTCAAAGGAAATCGACCCAGTCATTCCTAAATTTTCCACAAAAATTTCCACATTTAGCGCATGACGCTCGAAGATTTAATTATTGATAAGTGTGTTCTTGTTGAGCGATTTGAACCGAGAGTGTGTCATTCTTTCGAAAAAGTGTGAGAGCTTATCGAAGGTAATAGGATTTTTAAGGATTCTTAGGAATTTTGGGGACTTTTCTTGATAATGAACGGAATTTTAAATCCTAAAATGCTTTAATTTGTTGATTCTGTAACAGCAAGTTAAAATAAGGTAATGGGCATAGTTTGTTGTTCTTAAAAGAACAGATTTATGATAACATGAATCGATTTTATTTCATGTGATCGAGGTCTCGCTTCAGTTACTCCATCTTTATTCCTATTTGGTGAAAAGATCTTTCCATTTGTGTTTTGCAGTTTCCCTAAAACATCAAAGAATACACAGAAACGGAATTTTTTTAATTGATTTTAGCACTTCGACTATACTTGAACATATGAAATGCTGGGAGGGAGTAGAAATTTCAAATCCTAATTGCAGGGCCTAAGAAATGGAATTTGACCCAATAATCCTCAACAGAGAATTTAGCTAGAACCAATCTGCAATATTTTAATAGTAATCTTCGATATTTATATTATAACTGTCGCAGACTACTTTGAAAAGTATTTTGGATTGATTGAAGCTAAAATCTCTTCACAAGGCCTGATCAAGTCTTTGTTGGGACAACCTTGGGAGACAACTGGTAATTAAAGGGTTTGTGCAAGGTTAAAAGCTTGCATTTGCAAAGAGCAAAACAATCTAAAAATAGTACTTAGGCAGTTTCATACCTATTATTTAAGTTTCAAAAACCATAATTTTAAACACACTTACACTATAATAATTTTGTTCTCAGAATTTTCGCTGCCCTCCGGCAGCCTCCTCAGTGAGAATTAAGTTCGAGCGTTTCGTTCTCCTCATGTTCGTTAGGTCAATGTTCGACAAATTCACTGCGTCGAATGTAGTCCGTCTATCGTGTAGAGCGTTCGAATTTCCCCATTCTTCTTTGGTGTTCAATTCTGGGTTAAGTTCTTTTATAACTACGTAGTTATAAAAGTACTTAACCCAGAATTGAACACCAAAGAAGAATGGGGAAATTCGAACGCTCTACACGATAGACGGACTACATTCGACGCAGTGAATTTGTCGAACATTGACCTAACGAACATGAGGAGAACGAAACGCTCGAACTTAATTCTCACTGAGGAGGCTGCCGGAGGGCAGCGAAAATTCTGAGAACAAAATTATTATAGTGTAAGTGTGTTTAAAATTATGGTTTTTGAAACTTAAATAATAGGTATGAAACTGCCTAAGTACAATTTGTCATATAACACACGGGATCTCATCAAATCATTGGCTCAAAACACCAGTGACCGAAAACAATCTAAAAATATTTCATTCAAATCAACGTTGCACACGCGCCGTGAACAATGGATAGCGAAAGAAACGATGCAATGTCTGAGTGTTTTCTTTGTTCTATTTATAGACAAGCCTATTTACCATTGCACATTCCCTTTAAATTAGTCTTAAACCTGTTTCAGCAAGCCTCGCATTTTTACCGTCAGTGCAAATATTGACTCAGCGTCGATTCTTTGATCGAACCGGAGATTTTACACCAACCGGCCAATGTGGCAAAATAACAGTTTGTCATATCCCATGAAACCATGGTGAAACAAAGACACATCCACAGCGCATACTTGTTCATGGTCCTCGTTGCTGATTGGCTGTCAAGTTGGTCCGGACACAAAGCGAAAAAAGCAAAAAGGGGAATACCACACCTAACAATCATCTTTCTAATGACAAACAATTTAGTTGCGCTGGACTTTGAACCTAACACAGAAGAAGCAATAATCTCCTCTATTGTATTTCATGTGATGTCTCTCGATCGAGAGCCAATCGAAACTTCTAAATAGCGCATCGATCAAATTATCACGTGCTATTTATTCACGTGATCAAAATTAACGTGGTCAGTCAAGCAACACAATTCCAATCCTCTTCTTTTCTTCTTGTGTCCTTCAACTCCATTATTCTCAAGCGATTTGCTATTTATAGGCAACTGCACAGTATTTGCACGTGCTAATGCCTTCCTTTTATCTTTCTATGTCCTGTTGTTTTCTCAAGAGAGCATCTGTTGCGAAATGTCCATCGTCATTTGCCGCAGTGACGATGGAAGCCAGGCCTGTGAGATGTGATTAAAATTTGTTAAAACTGCCTTTGTTGGAAAATTTCAAGGTGCTAAAGCCAGAGAAGGCTAATCAAACAAAGAATTGTTTTTTTTCGCACTTTAAAGTCAGGGGCTGCTATAAACAAGAATGAACTAAAATTGGTTTCTGTTAAAGTAAGCCTCTTTCCATCCATATAATCTGTTTGGTCGTTTATGAGGGTTGGACTGGAAGTTCTAATACTGTTATAATACCCGCGGAGATTTCTGAAATTTTCGAGATTTTGAATGATTTTTCGAGATTTTGCAGGATCTTCAAATCTTTGAATTTGCTAGATTTTTGGGATTTTCAAGATCTTTCGAGATTTTAAATTTTTGAGATTTTTGAAAAGTTAAAAGATTTGGAGATTTCGAAAATTCTTCAGACTTTTTTGAGAATTGCGGTCATTTTTCGGAGGATTATTTCTGGGATTATTTGAGATTTTCGAATTTTTTCTTAGATTTCTAAGATTTTTTTAAGACTTTAGATTTTCAATGCTTTTCGAGATTTTCTAGATTTTTCTGGAATTTTCGAATATTTTGTGGGATCTATTACGAAAGTGTACGAGATTATTAGATTGATTTACCCCTCGGTTTATCCCCTGTTAGTCCATTAAAGGTTTTTAAGATAAACGCCCAGGGCTTTATAGCACATCACACCTGCCAGAGCTTGCGTACTACTGGCCAGCCCCAAGAGAAAATTAACAGAAAAGCAACGGCTCCTGATGGAATAGCGAGAGCAGCTGATCAGGAAAGTTCGTCATTAGGTATTCGTCCAACCTGCTGACGGTCAGTGACGGGAGAAAATTTTTCATTCGCGTAATGGAGGGCATGCATGTTTTGCTTTTTGTCGAATTCACGAAAGATTTCAAGAAGTCTTCAATGATATCGCAGAAAATAAGCAGAGAATTGTTTGATCATGGACATGCAGTTTCAATTGTTGGTAAGATGGATATTTTTATTTTTTACGGTAGAAATTCTTAAAGTGAATCAACGGAGATAAGTGGGGTAACCTTTAGGAAAAGAAAATGCCTATACACACCATGTTTCTTTAGCTACACAATGTCCATGCAAGATCATCAATTAAAATTGGCTGATTTTAGGCCTTTGCGCGCGTAGCTTTCGACTCTTTTCATTCCCTTTAATGATATCACTTACAGTAGTCTAAAAGTATGCTTTGCACTCAGCACAAATCACAAAATGTTACTGTTTTGCACTCACACAGCTAGCACAATTTTGGTCCTATCATCATATCATATCATATCATAAATTTATTTAAAGTAGGCTAAAAAAGGAATAGCTACATTACAGCTAATTAAAGCCTACTATTTACGATTTACATAATTTACAATTTAAGAATAAAACTGACGAGAGATGTTAAAAAGTATACCTTTACACAACTGAGGCCAAGTTTTGGTTTGGAGAGGCCCACACTTGGGAAGATTTAGCCAAACTTTGAAGAGCTTACACAGATTTTTTTCCAGAAAGATTTTGAATGATCTTTTGTTATGTAGAAATCTCACTTTCATTTTTTTCATGTGCCGTCAAGAACTGTAGATCGCAAATTTTAGTCCATGCAAAGATATTGGACAGCATCAAATTTCACTTGACAGTAATGCAAAAAATAGAAAGAAGTTTTGGAAAAATAGCTGCATAATTCATCAAAAATGGATTCAAAATCAATTTTTTTGCTTTTCTTGCTCAAAAATAGGGAACAATAAACCTTTTCACACATCATTTTCAATTCGAGGCAAAGGCTGCATATTCCAGCACAGTCGGAAACCTACACTACACTACTATGCCTATTTCGATGGGGAGCAATGCACGCTTTTGGGATTTTGCTCCACATCATACCGATGCTCAGATTGAAGATTTTGTGGCGCCGTGTTGTTATCCACTGACTTTGCAGCCAGAACGTCAGGCGGATGGGATTCAAACCCCACCAGCACCTCTTGAGCGTCATGACAAGGGGTCGCGGACTCCATTATGCCTGGTTCACACTAGGTCGTTGAAGTCGCTGGAATCGTTGAGGTCGCTGGAACAAATGTCCCAAAAGACTGAATGTGCACGGCGAAAATAGACTCCCCAATAACCCTGACGACACCAACGACTGAGTTTTTGCCGTTCACATTCAATCTTTTGGGTCTTTTGGGTCGTTCGTCCCAACGACCCCAGCAACTCCAGCGACTTCAACGACCTAGTGTGAACCAGGCTTTAGCGCCTAACTACTTCTGAGATCCCAGCGCTTGGCGCTATTAACTGCAACGTCACCTTCACCTTCACGATTGTATTTCTAAAGAAATGACGTAATCTGTGAAGGTCTATTGCACCCAGAAATGAAAAGATGATGCTCATACCCATGTTGAACCTTGGACTTGGTTGCATGTCTGATCACGTTTGTTTATTTGTGTGATCACATGATTGTTAATCATGTGAGATCTTTTGTCAAGAAGTGGCAAAATTTTGTTAAAGTGTCAACTCCCTAATGAGTTTATTTTGCAACATCAAAACACTTCAGAAAAGAGCCTATTACAGGCAAATCCAGGTAACGTTGTTTACACCTACATCAGATCACATGATTATCCTCTTGAGGAAACTTTCCTTGTTAAGAACTTCGTACCACGAAAAGCATGATGTGGGTAACTGTATCAACAGATAAAGAGATGATCTCCCAAGTGTAGGGTCACTTGATCTGAAGTGGGTCCAAGCAACGTTAGCAGAATTTGTCTGTTGAAGAAGAGATAATCTGTGCTTCTTTTGAAATCAACTTTTCCAAAGATGTTTCAAGCTTCTTTGCCATTGCCCAAATTGGTTCACACCCGCCCAAAGCGTCCCTATTGCCTTTGTATAATAGAACTTGCTTTTGTGCAAGAAAGGCTGGTACTTCATTAGATTGATTACCTACATCCCTTGTATCCCTGCGGTCATCCTTGCTCAACAAGGTCTCAAAAACTATTACAATACTAAATCTCCGCAATAAATTGCAATACTGTGGCGTCCTGGATAGTGAACTAGCTTTTTTTGTATCCTATCTATCAAATAGGAGGCAATATTATAGGGTAAATGGTGTCGACTTAAAATTGAAAGTATCTAATTTGGAGTTCCTCAAGGCTCGTGCCTTGGTCCAGTCCTTGTTTTGTTTCTATTAATGATCTTCCGAACGCAGTGCAAAATTCCACCACTTCCATGTATGCTGATGATACGATTTTCTCTCATCAGATATAGAAGCAATGGAATACATGCTCGACAACAACAACAACCATACCGATGAAGATAACAACTGCAACAACATTAAGCAGCTCGTCAACCCTGATGTAATTACTGCGGAGGAAATCGCAGCGGATTGTGACGCAATGTTATTTATATCACCAAAGCACTGGCCCATACTTCCAAAGTGTTTGAGCGGAGTTCTGAATACAAATGAATCAATGGTACTTAGTCGATGGTACCTTCAAGGAGTGAGCTGTTTTCTAATTGCTAAAAAGATGAAAATTTCAGTAGCACAATTTTTGTGGAAAACATTGAGGAAATTTGAATCAAATTCACTTCAGGATGCTCTAGGACCTTGGAGGCGATATGAATGGGAGAAGCAAAGTTGTATGCAAGAGACCGCACTTCCAAGTATATGAGTCAGTAATATATAGGGGGTCTTGTAGAAGCTTCATTTGTAATTAGGTGAACTTTACTAAGGCACTTATCTCGGAAAAGGTGGTGGTTATTAACTTTTAAGTCAGTCAAAGGGGGCAAATCTATCCCTAGTTTAATACGTGCCCCATTCACAATTGCAAATTAAACGAGCTTAAACTAAACTAGGTTATCGAATGTTGCGTTCTAATTGGTCAATCCAACATATAGAATGCATTTGATTTATTGAAATTTGATCTAGTTTAGATCAAGCTGGTCTTTGTCAGTGTGAATGGGGTGTAACGGCAAATTTATATCCATCTCCCTACCACATTATGTGTCTCTGCTCTGCTGTGCTGTGTTGTGCTGCCTATTGTACATTGTGCTATGTTGTGCTATGTTGTGCTGTGTTGCATTGCACTGTGTTGTGTTGTGTTGTGTCGTGTTATGTTGTGTTGTACCTCTACAGTGCTGTGTTGTGCTGTGTGTTATGTATTGTACTATGTTGCGCTATGTTGTGCTGTGTGTTGTCCTGTGTTTTGCTGTGTTCTGCTATGTGTTTTTATGTTGTGTTGCGTTGCGTTTTGTTGTGTTGTGTTGTGTTATGTGTTGTGTTGTGTTGTGTTGTGTTGTGTTGTGTTGTGTTGTGTTGTGTTGTGTTGTGTCTCTACTGCGCTGTGTTGTTCTGCGTATTGTGTATTGTACTATGTTGTGCTATGTAGTGCTATATGTTGTGTTGTATTGTATTGTGTTGTAGTGTGTGTTGTGTTGTGTTGTGTTGTGTTGTGTTGTGTTGTGTTGTGTTGTGGTGTGTTGCAAAGTGGTAATGGAACAAAGGAAACTGTTCAAAGAATCACCATGACTACATTGAATTTAAAAACTTTAATTGAATTCATGGTTGATTTGTAATTAAGAATCCGTAGTCATTGTCATGAAGGGAATGGCTCATAGGATGTGCTGGGGTAAAACGATAAATCGCGAAAAGTTAAATCATTTAGCAGGGGATTCCAGGAGTTGTTGCTCCAGAAAATGTTTGCGTCAGTTGTTCACATGTTTTGCCTTATCCATGATACCCTAGGCTTACTTGCATTTTACCCCTGTAGACCCTACCAAAAGGAAGAACCTAATATACCTTTTTTGCTATTCTACAAAAGAGTCTGAATCGTGCGATATTTGTTACACATTTTGAAGAATTCTGACGAATTTTCGAATGCGCACAACAGTGATAGACACTCTATCGCAGGTGAATCGAACATTTCCTATAAAAATGTATCGCTCGATGCAGACTCTTTTATAGAATAACTAAAAAGGTTTATTACCGTTTTTGGACAGAAGTGAAGAGTTTGTGTTGATACTGAGGCCTAGGCAATCCGCCATTTCATGGTAGATGTGTGTCATCAGAGTGCTACCTAGACATATTACTGGAGTCCCTGTGCTCTGACTTGAACGATCAACAACAGAGACTCGCAATATCTGCGTCGTTTGAAGATTTCTCTATTTTTGACAGAGCCAACAATGAATTTGATCTACTCATTCATGAAAGCCTTTTAATTTTACGGTATCTACCTGAACTCAATTCCCAGCAGTTCTCTATTCCCTTGGTTCTCCTCTGATTTGTTCCCAATTTATCCACTCTGGGCTTGGGCCTTAGGTCTTCCTGTGCGTAGGAAATGTAGCTCACGCTTGCTTACCTTGTTTTATTTTGTTATTTATTTTATATACATCCTCGCAAAATTTACAGTAACAAATACAATATTACAAGATGATACCTCAGGGAGCATGGAAATACATAGCAACCCTGTGGCCCAGTTTGTTATTTGGTATAAATTTGCCATTTATTCTTATTCAGATTCATGTTTATGTCTATTTATTTTTTTTAACTTGGAATTGTCTTACTATTGGATTGTCTTAACCGATTTATGTCGACTACTGGATTGTCTTAACCGATTTTTGTCGACTACTGGATTGTCTTAACCGATTTATGTCGACTACTGGATTGTCTTAACCGATTTATGTCACCTGGACTTGTCAACATACTGATCTACAAAACATGGAATGTCAATAAAATTAATTACAAAATGATTGTCTTCGCTCGCCTCATTCTCTGTGGTTTTATGTTGATTTTTTTCAGAAAATGGTGCCATACTTGAGCATGTTTGTACAATTTTATTTCAATTCTCAACCGATCTATGGTATTATTTTGGGTACTTTATTAAATTTGCGAAGAAAAATATGAAAGATTAAGGGTTACCGTCAAAGCTCTATTTAAAGGGAATGTAAGCATATAAAAGTGGCTCAAGCCACTTGCGGTTAAATTCTAGCCAATCAGATATCAATATTTCCTGTTGCCGTTGATGAGTTACGCAAATATGGTGCGGCGCGTGTCAAACTCCATTTTCTTTGCACGGCTACTTTTATCAAAGGATATATGCTTACATTCCCTTTAAGGGTTAAAGGGTTACCCTCAAGTATCCAATGCAAGAGGTTACGAAAGGTTTTCCATTTATGTAGCCAAAACGACTGAAATGTTAATTCTCGTACGGTTTTGGATTAAAAGTGCATTGAATTTGTGTATTTGACGAAAATTGTATGTTGATTCCGAAATACATGAAGTGAAAGACCCAACAATGATTAAATGACAGAATCATCGTTCTCCTTGCTTCTGGCTCAAGGCTTCTGGCTCTTAGAACAGCCCATCGGCCAACGCAACATGCTTAAAAAACAACACTCTTGTGATGGCACCTGCATTTATGAGACCTGCAGTTTACAGTAACCGAACATTTGATCAATAAGCTTCACAAAGGAAATTGTTTCCGAATTCTCAAAAGGTGTTTGAAAATTTTTTTGTGCCCGAAGTTTTTTGTCCAAAACTTTTCGGTCCGATACATTTGGATGTTAATTAACTCAAGCGAAAAGGATTATTGAAAATTTTGTCTTTAGGCAAACGGAGATCAGTTTAATCGAGGGGCAAATCACTCCAAAAATAGCGTACGAGATTTTGAGATTTTAAAAATCTCAGATTTTTCAAAGATTTTTGGGATTTTTTCTGAAATTTTCAAAGATTTTTTAAGATTTCTAAGACCTTTTGAGATTTTCAGACTTTTGAGGTTTCAAAATTTATCAAAATGTTCACAGATTTTGGAGATTTCGCAAGATTTTGCAAGATTTGTGAGGATTTAAACAATTTTTGAGATTTTCAAAGAATTGTCGAAAATTTTTTGAGAATGTCGATCATTTGTTGGGGGAGATTTCTGGGATTTTTTTAGATTTTCGAAGATTCTTAGGATTTTCTGTGGGATTTCTAAGATTTTATGAAGATTTTTGAGATTTACAAGATTTTTCGAGATTTTTGGGATTTTTTAAGATTTTTTTAGGATTTCTACGAAAGTGTACGAGATTTTTGGAGTGATTTGCCCCTTGAGTTTAGTGGTTAGTAGTGCGTCAGCTAGCGATGTCTCATTTAAACTATTGCTTTTTAAAGGGCCTATTATCCACGGTTAAAAAGGGCGATTTATATGGTTAGCAGTGCATAATGGAAGGAGGTCTCATTGAGGAAAATACATCCTAGGTTACAGTTGTCTTGTGCAACACCATTCACTCAGTTGAACGAACAAAGCGTATACGTTACTTCTCATGATCATAATCCACCCACACTCATATCGCAGGCTGTAAATCCTCCTTGCCAATGTCATCGAATCGATGAAGTTTTTATTCAACATATCCATTCAATGCCAAGAATATTCAAACTTGTTCAGGTTTCGTTACTTTTTTTGAAGTGATAACTATTTTGAGAACACAGGTCCAACTAGGGTATCAATATTTCAATTTTATACTAAGAGTTTCCTGGAATAGACTATTTCGACATTTAAAAAAAGGGTCTGGGGAGAGCAACATTTTCCTGCTAAATGGCGGACACAACACAAATCTGGTTGAATGGCTGCCACCCCTGCCACAGGGTTTTTACAGATGATAAATTGAGCTCTGAAAGTCTTGGTTTTTTGTTTCAAATTTAGGGTGAAATTGAATAAATAAATAATTGTCAAAAATTTCCTATGACCCTTAAGCCTCTTAACAAAAGAGAGACTTTCTCTCCAACCCAGACCTCGAAGCAAACAGTTTTGGCGCGAATGAATGCGTCACTTTTTTCTGTTTATCAGAATAAACGAGGCAGGAGGAAATTAAATAAAGTTTCAACGAAGCCTTGGAAATTGCTGTTTCTTTAATTTATGCATACAGGAAAAGATGCAAATTCAGTATTGTGGGAAAAATTTGTTTTGAATCGAGGATATATTATTCGAGAGTGGTTTTTTACACAGTTTTTCTCGTCGAAAACTGTAGCTTAGAAAGAACTTAAAAACTTGGGTAATTCGGGGTCATGCTTCGATTGTGATCTCAGATTCAGGGGCTTAGGCCTCGGGTCCCCCTGCGCGTAGGAAATGTAACTCACGCTTTTGTTTACCTCGTTTTAGGTTCAGGAAGACTAGCGTCCATACTGTCGTTTCGGTTGCCACAGTCCATTGACTCGTTAGTTCTTTTTCCACGACTGTAATGACGCAAGTAATAAGGGCACTCTCCGTCGCAGAGGCTGTTGTTTGCAAACGAGCAGAACGTGAAGCTCCGAAGGAGCAAAGAGCGCGCAGCACGATGGCCTCTCTGCTTCTGCTCCCTTTCCTCTCCTTCCTCGCGCTGCGCGCTCGATGCGCCTTCGGCGCGGATCATTTCATCCGTCCTCCGGTAATACCAGAGATCAGTGGGTAATACAGCCTCTGCGAAGGAGAGTGTAATAAGGGCATATCCTCCAACTGGGACTCGTAATATTACAGCTCAAAAACTGGCCTTGACGGTACGGGGTTTCTTGCGCACAGTCATTGAAACGAGGTTCCTATACAACTTCATTAAAATGTACCAAGAGCCTTACACAAACATGTACTTGGAGCATTGAATGGTTTATAGTTTTTATTGACTGTTGGCTATTACAGAGAGTCCTAAAAAGGGAGCGTTAATCCAATTCTTTCCAGGAAGATCTTATGGCAATCCCTGTCACTTTACGCAGATATACAGCCGTGATCAAAACCCATTTTCCATTCTATTCTTTTGGCTGATGGTATCCCAAGTTCCAGTTGATAATCCTAGCACTTTTGCACGGTTTCGGGTAAATCCCTGGGCGCTGTTCGCATGTTATCCTTTCGACCTTCGTGAAAGGCCAGTTCTTCCTCTGCATTGCATCAGCAACTTGCAAATCTTTCTAAAGCTGCAGAGACCAGAAAAAGACAAGCTTGCTTATTAAAGATCTTGATGCTGAACGATTTTTACACATGGCTTCTTTCGTGGATTTCATTTGGCAAATAGAAAGTCGTTGACGCCTGCTTCCGTGCTGGAATTGTGATCAGAGGACTGGGTCGAGAGAAATTCGCGCCAAAAGTTTGCAGTGAGGATGAAATGTGATCAACGAACAAGCTGCTGAAGTAGAGTAAAGGCCGCCATGCAGTTTATGTACCCCTTGGAGTGAAATAATTGAGGCTCAGATTTCTCAAATTTATCTTTCAAGCTAATTGCTTTGATTTGAGAATAATGCCCACCATGATTTAATCCTCCTTCACAACGGCTATTGCTGGACTGCATACCATGGTGTCATAGGTTTTTATCAAACTACATATCTGGCCTTGAAATTTTAAGGGACCCCTGAACTGCAAAGCATGGGTCATGGGTTTTTTATCAAATTATATGGCCTTGAATTTTGAGGGAGAGACAGTATTTGTTTGGGAAATGGTCACCAAGAACTAGAGGCGTGGCCTAAATCCCACTTGTCGTTACAGTTGAGTTGATTTTTCCTGACACATTCATTTACTTATCCGATCAAACACGTTGAGTAAAGAAGTTTGCATTTGTGGCTTTGAAAATGACGAAAACGTCAACCAACGAGTAAGCTCATAAAACACTGGTTAAAATCTGTGTTGCTCACTGAGTTACGTTAATTCTCGGACAAGAGAATTGAATAAACTGTGGTTCGCTGGAGCAGCAGGGAGACGTGAAGGTTCATTGTGCTGGCCAATGATGATTAACATAAAATTTGTTTCGTGTTGTATCGAGGATAATGCACCTATCGTTTAATCTCCTCCATGCCTTTATTGCGGAGAGGCATAATATTGCGGATGATTTAATCGCATTGAATTGAAGTAATTAAACGCTTTTGGGGAGGAGAATAACAAGAAAATCAACACCGTTGGTTTCTCATCCAGATGGACTTCGTGTCGTGTTGTGCTGGAGTGCTCATATCAACAGGAAAAGTTGGTTCTGATTAAATTCTGCGTTGTTTATTGATGGGAGAAGAGTTGGACCTGATTTGTGATAAACAAACGGCGAGCTGTGTACAAGAAGCTGAGATTCTATTGAGCAAAGGTATCAGGAAAGAAGAGTGGCAAGTTTTTATTTTGACCTTGACAACGCTGACGTTGAAATGGTTACAGCTTAATTACAGCGTATGATAGGTGAGTGAAAGCTTCCAGAAACGATGAATAACAGATAGAATAAACTATTAGGTCTTGGCCTTAAAGTTGCTGTTACTGGGATCTCCTTCTACTTTATATAGAAACGGACTTGGTTATAAGTTTGATACTGAAAATCTGGAAAATTAACGAGAACCCCACAAATGACGCACATTGCTATTCAGCTTTCCGGTTAAACGAGACAGCGTTTTCATTGTGTCATGTTTCAAGGTTTTTATGTTGCATTAACCCGGAGTTAACACGGCTTGAAACGAGTCAACTGAAGTTTAACCCACAAATCCTGCACCATTTTTGGATCAACTGATTTTGTCACATCTTGAAGTCATTGGTTGTGTCACTGTTCCAAAGTACCCTTACTGTTTGCTTGCGGTTTGACCCAAGATAAAAGTAGTCGTTGTCAGCTAAATTTGGTTGTTTCCTGGAGCCTAGCTGGCTGGCTGTTGAGAGGGCACTGAGGGCTAAATCTCACTTCATTATATTTTCAAGCCTAGCAGTATTGTGGATTTAAAGCTGCCTTTGGTTTCTCATTGGGTTTCTAACTTACCGACGCCATTTACATATTGCCTCACTGCTGTATGGTCGCTATGGAGACTGTATTTAGCTTGTAAACATTTGTTGTGAGTTGTGAGGGAGTTCTCAGAAATGATTACGTGTTTTTATTTCCATGCCATCTAGATATTTATTTTATTTCTATTTTGGAGGATGGCGTTAATCCAAGCAATAAAACAAGGCAGTATACGAGGAATCCAGTTGGTTATCGGCAAGTATGATACCGAACATGGGTCATGTCAGAGAGAGGCTGGCACCACGCCTCTAATCGAGGCTTGCAAATTCGGTGATAAGAGAATAAGTCTGAAAATGACTAAACTTTTGTTGCAAAGTAATGCTGAAATAAGCGATACTGACTATCTCGGCAGAAATGCGATGCACTGGGCATGTTCTAAGGGTCAAAGGGATATCGTTGATCTCTTCATGAAAAGCGTCGAACCAGTAGATTTGAATTATAAAGACCTGGATGGAAATTCTGTCTTATATCACGCAGTCACTTCAGGTGATTGTGATTTTATCAAATACATTTGCCGAATGTACGATAAAAACGGGGGTGGCGTAGAGACTACAAACAAAAAAGGAATTTCCGCGGTTGATCTAGCCTTACAACTCGGACACAAGTCATGTGCAGCTCTTGTAAACAAAGTTACTGGCTTGAATCACTTTCTCAGTACAGCAGGTAAAAACGAATTGAATCGTTGTTTAACGAATCGAATTAAAAAGAATTATTTAGAAGAGCCCGCAGAGGTGAATTATCGAGCAAGAAGTTTTGATGAGACAAGAGAAACGGATTCGTTACACAGAAACCCACGTTATAATCATCATCGGAGGAAACTTCGGGAGAAAAAACTCGTTAGTTTATCGCACGAAGAGTTTCGTGTTGACGACTCAATGAAGTTACCGAAACTAGAAATTGGAAATTTGTCAATCGTTGGTATGTATAACAGACAACGAAGTCAGACTGTTCCACCATTCAAAGAAGAAACGCGAGAGGAAAGACTACGAAGGAGGCGACTCATTTTTAAAACTGAAGTTAGACCAGAAGTGAGTTTCTCTCAAGAAAGCAGTATTCCAAATACTTACAAAGATTTATTGGTTGATTTTAATACGATATGTTCTGTAGAAAATTCTCCTTCGTATAGAAAAGGTGCTGAAAAGCCAAAAGATAAGGACAAAACTAAAGTGGTCACATTTTCAGAGAGTGTTGATGAGGATAAAAGAAAACCTGATGACTCGAAACATGAGGAAAAAGTTCTTAAAAATAAATCGAGGAAAATTTCACGAGTAAGCGACGCAAAAATGGCTTTCGGAGGAGCAGGGAAAAAGGAACGAAGAAAATCGCGAAAATCGAGAGATGAGACTTAAATTTCAAAGTACAGCTGCATTAGTGTTTTGAGATGATGATTCGTTCAAATTTTGAACGTTAAACTTTGCAGAAATGATAGCTTTGTAAGTATTAAAGTATGGTTGGGAAAATCTTATTGTGTACTACTTATCGTATAAAGAGTGTCATGAAGGAGTTTAAAATGGAAATAAGATTATTTTAGAGCATGAAATGGGATTGAGACTTTTTGTACTATAAAAAAGACGGGTTTGATAACCTGGAACTTGGAAAGCCAACAGCAAAAATTATTGACTGGGAATGGGACTTTGATTATCGACTTTATATCTACGAAAAGTGGCTGGGATTTACCGCAAAGTATCTTGACCTATCATCTGACGGTGACGTGCCATTTTGCCTAAAAAATAGTATCTATAATTCCGCAAACGTTTGGGAATTTTAGGGTCAGAATTCCGCAAATGAAGTCTAGGCCATAATTCCGCAAATTATGAAACAATTGCTGTAAGTCCTATACTTTTGCCAACGTTTCTCCAGAACAGCACAAATAATTCCGCAAAATGCCTGAAAATGACACCCGTAATTCCGCAATTTTTTCAAAAAAGTACTCCTAAAAATGACACGTCCCCGTACCACTAACATACCAAGATACTCTCCCCCGAGCCGCAATGTAAGACTGGAAAATGGGATTAAGGANATCTTGACCTATCATCTGACGGTGACGTGCCATTTTGCCTAAAAAATAGTATCTATAATTCCGCAAACGTTTGGGAATTTTAGGGTCAGAATTCCGCAAATGAAGTCTAGGCCATAATTCCGCAAATTATGAAACAATTGCTGTAAGTCCTATACTTTTGCCAACGTTTCTCCAGAACAGCACAAATAATTCCGCAAAATGCCTGAAAATGACACCCGTAATTCCGCAATTTTTTCAAAAAAGTACTCCTAAAAATGACACGTCCCCGTACCACTAACATACCAAGATACTCTCCCCCGAGCCGCAATGTAAGACTGGAAAATGGGATTAAGGACCTCCGTTTAAGATCCTCTACAAAATCATAAGTTTAAAAGTCAGCAGACCATCTACCGACGATGTCAAACTGTCGCAAGTATCGAAATTTGTGTTTGTCGTGAAACGACCAAATCCTTATCAGTCAAAGTCTATGTTATGACGTATCCTATTGATCAATGGATCGCGCTTAATCAACATGGGTATCTTATCAAATTTTGGTTTCTCTTTAATTCATTCAGATATGAGGTCTTTGCTTTTGAGATTATTGGACGTCGTTATTAATGCTCATTTACTTGCTAGGATTATGGTAAGCAAGCATTATGCTACACAAGTTCAGAGGTTTGCAGTAAAGCGAAGAAGGCCGTCTGCAAGATGAGCGATCAAAGCGAGCGATTTTAAAATGTGATGTCTCGTCTCGAGATATTCGCAATTTTCTTCGTTCATTTTCGCTCGCTTGCTCCTTCGTCTCATATACGAATCTCTGATCAAGGATTAAGGGTAGTTTTACACTAACGCGGAATTAACATTAGAAAAGTTTTTTATGCCACTACTCATTTCATCCCTGCATCTTTCTAAGTAAGGCCCTTGCGTCGTGAAACGCCAGCCTTATCTGGTTAGCGCCTAGAAAAGCGCTTCAAGAATGAATTCAGCTAAAACAGCTCATAAGTGCAGCTAAGACAAAAAGCACTTTAACTTATTAGAAATGTGTAGTACATGCTGCTTTCAAGCAACATCCGGCATCCTTTAGTCAGGCATTTCAGACTGTCGAACGTTTTTACTTTGGTCTCTCTGAGTTCGCTATTTATAGTATATTAGATCACGTTAACTTTTGTCGCTGAAGCTCAAACTTCGTTTGCACTTAGATAACCTAACATCAAATTTTGGATCAGAGAGTCTAGTTAATGTCTCTAGAGTTTTAACGCCCATTGTTCTTTTTGTAGCAATTCAATGCAATTTTAAGAAGATTACATGTATGACTATTTAATGTCTCTACAAGACTGCTGTATCCACTTCATACATCCCGGGAGTCGGAGATGAACCCGATGCTCGAAGTATTAAGGAAGCTATGAGAAACGTTCACTGAACCAGCAGCGATAGCATATTTGTCAAATCTTTTATGTAAATCATTATTTAATTTGTCTTCCAAATGAATTGCTTGAAAGAAACTTTAGATATTCTGCTTTCAACCGCGAGAATTTTTCATACCTTGAATCTTTTCTCAACTGCAGTACTTACTATTTCTATGGATTGACTAGTTTTGAGGTTGTGACGTCATCATATTACTAAATCGTAAACCAGAAAAGCTACAAATTTCTGCTTACCACTATATTGTAGACCTTCATAAACTATGGTTTACTTGAAACTTTTGTTAGCTTTCCTCAATTGATTTAGACGCTACGATTGTATTTATATTCTTCGATATCCTGCACAAATTCTTGAAAATGATAGAGATATCAAAGATGCTCGCTGTAGAATGACAGTAAAGTACTTGAAGATTCTTTCAAGTCAGTTATTGAAAAAAGTTTAATAATCCCTTACACAAAGATTTGGTGCCTATGCTACCAGCAGTAGTCTTATGATCTAACTGTCAGTTGAGGCGGCCAGGCGCGACAATTTTTTGTCGCGCCTTGTCTCACCAATCAGAGGGCAGGATTTGCAGTCCAGAGAAAGTCAAGGGCCAAATATGGGCGAATAGCACTAAAATGACGCTCTCTCATTGGTCAATCAAGTTGTCATGACAACATTGCCGACAGACATTGACTCTCGCCGCTTCGAGCAGATTTACCTCATCTAATTTGCCTCTAAACGGGAAGATTATTGCAGAAAATTTCAGGTATTTAAAATTTTTGCATCAAGGAAACATCCTTCTAAGTACTACTAACTGGTATTCCCATGTTCAAGTGCCGGAACCTCGAATTTTTAGGCGTTTTTGCATCGGTATTTTTGATGAAATAGCTTAGGCCATGAGGTGGTCGTCTGAACTGACAGTTAGATCATGAGTCGTAGTTGGAGCGTATATCAGTTCAGGCCAGTAGCGAAACTACGACATGTAATAAGTCTATACCAGCAGTACATCGATGGCTGATACGATAAACGTGATCGAACCAATGTCGTTTGTGATGAACTAACGATTCAAAAACAAAGGTGATCTGTTTGCAAAGCTTATTTTCAGCTGCAAAGAACAACGATTTCATGTCTGTACGTGGGCTGCTTGATAAACGAAGAACTAGGTCAGGGTTAAGCTGTAGGAGTTGTTTTACTTCTCTGCGTCAAAATAATATGTAGTTTCATTGAAACTGTTGACGCTTTTAGCTGCTTCTTAGTCGTCTTCGTCTCAAGTCACACCAAAAACCAGCTGCACCACTAGATGCTTTTGATAGAGCTATCGTTCTGGAAAGAGTAACGTTTGAAGTAGACTCAATACAATCCTCGTAGTTTCGCTGTAAGACTGAACTGATACCGCTACAACTATGGCTCATTTATGGTTTTTTGTCCGGTTCTAGGACTCTTGGGAAACAAGGCCCTCACTGAAGTGACAACAGCAATATTTATTCAATGAGATGAGCAAATATTGGGGGCTCGTGGAGTAAGGCTACGTTTGAAGTACCCTGGGTTCAAGAGCCTCAACACAATGTTATTATAATCAACCACTTATAAGAAACTGTAGTAGCCTCTTCCAAAAAATTAAGAAACTTTATTAGAAGTGATCAGAAGTCAGTTCGAAGTTAACAAACTTGTTTTTGCTAACAATCTTTTAACAAAGTGTTTTTGGACGAAAAGTGCATTACCAACGCAGATAATACTAAAAGGTATAATTATTGTTGATAATATGATTCATCGTTGTAATTTTTGGTTCCAAATGCTGTCCGCAATGAAGTTTTATAGATTGTGAAATTCAATTTTATGAAAAATTAAGGATGTCTGGAAGCAATTATTTACTATAAGAATTAGGCCCAAAGTTAAGAAACCATAATACAAAACCCAGAACCAAATTTCTTATAAAAAAAGTGCAAGCCCGACAGTAAAATCCAGAGCTATTTCTGTATTGTGTCGAAAATCCCATTTTGCTGAAATTTAACATTTTTCTTGATACAGGCCAGGTCAACATTGTTTTGCTTTGAAAAGTGTAGAAAGACTGAAAAGTTCGCCCATTTCCTTTGGTTTGCCCTTCTCTCATCACCTGTTCTTCAAGAAAACTTTAAAGAAATGATTCCACCCTAAACCGCAGTGACTTCAAAAATAAGAGAATAGGAAGCTACAGTAACAATGTTTGATCCCCCGTCTGAATTTATCAATTCTAAAAGCAATAATTCAAACCTTTTCTGTTACACTGTCATTGTTATTTACATTGAAAATCCACATGATGAATAAATTAGCTTTGCTTTGAGAAACTGTCTGAAAAGGCGAAGAGATCAAAAAGATCTATGCATAGGTTTTTGTTACTTCCTTCTGTTAAAAGAAGAATTATTTGATTATCGGAAACCAGTTTGTTTATTTTGGACCATTACTATTTTGTTAGGTACATTTGCATGTTTATCCATCTATTAGGGATATCATTAATTGATAGTTGATTTGATGGGCCTGATTCAGAAAGTTCAAGTGATTGGCGCGAGAGCTTTGTGGGCATTCGAAAAGTCGACAAATTTGTACCATAGTCTTATGACTATGTTTGTACGAAATGTAGACAATTGTTGCTCAATCCAGACTCTTTTGCAGAATAAGTAGCAAAACGTTCTACACTCTATTCTCCATGATCTGCTTCTTAAAAATCTGCACACAGGTTGACAAATTCAGATATGACTGAAAATTGTTGGGGCCTTTGGGTGCCTCTAAATTATTTTACTATCCTAGCACCAGCTACTATGAGGTGTCCAAAATATCTCCTCGCATTTGACTGCCTCCAAAATAGTAACGAGCCATAAAGTTTTAAAATATTTAATTCCAATCGATGGTTGAACTAGATATTGAAACTTTGATCCTTTAGTTTAAAATTTGCTGAGCTTTTAGCTGCGAAAGATAATATGGTAACACTTCACATTTCCAAAATTTTTCAGAGACCAGGAGTTATATTGTTTATTGGTGCACACGTACGGTATACAAAAAGTCAGCTTTCCATACGGGGCTTCAACTTTAAGCTAGATTTCCACTAGGTGCAAAATATCGCGCGCTATATTGCTATTTTTCGGCAACAAAGGATTTCGATTTTTGATTGACGTTTCCTCAGAGTTAGCAAATGAAATCAGTTGACAATGTAGCGCTATATTTTCAACTGATTTGATTGGCTAATTTCAAGGCGACGTCATTAAAATACAACTTTATCATTAGATTTTGTTCCTTTGAGGATGATCATGCTCGCGTTCATTTTTTCAAGCTGACACTGAAAAAAATATTATCAAAATGTTTTAGTTCTCTTTGAATTATCTTCAACAATTGTTCCAAAGCAAAATAACCCGTAGCTGTAGAGTAGCATAACGAATTTTAAAGAAATAAATTTCTACATTGAAGTTAGGCCTGATTGGGCAATTCTTTCAAATCGATGCATAATTCATGATGGTACCTTTGGCAAATGCGGAGACATAATTTGGGGACACCCGGCTTGTTGAACGGATCGAGAGTATAGTCCAAAGATAACATCAATACGGTAGTGTTCATCTTCATCGCTCGGGTTTCAGTGGTGTTCTCTACAGATCTACCCATCTTTGTGGTGTTTAAACAAGACAAGCTGAACGCGGTTTTAATGAAGATCTGAGCATTGTTCGCTTGATCCTAATATTTAAGAGAGATACACTCTTTTATCTAATTGCAATATATTTGGGGCGACAACAAGCCAATGCCATAAGCCTGCCACCAGAGATATTGTACGCAGCTGCTTTCAGTGCTATTGTCTTGCAAGCAAATAGTCAAGGTTTAATTTCATACTTAGAAAGTGACACCTGCTTGAATTTGCTTGCAGATTATTTTCTATGTCATAATCTTTCTTCTTCAAAATAAATATTTGTTTTATCGACAGACGCAATTGTCAACTTGTGGACCTTGCTTTTCAATGTAAAGTTTTCTTTTATGCTTTACTCACAAAAAACGCCTCAAAAAAATTCTAGCTGGAAGCAATTGTCTGCTTGTAGACCTTTTTTTCAAGGTGAAGTTTCCTCTTATGCTTTACTCACAAAAGACGCATCAAAAAAAATTCTAGCTGGAAGCAATTGTCTGCTTGTAGACCTTTAGGTGAAGAAAATTACCATGACCGATGGCGATGGCTGTTGTAAGACCATCGACTACCGATCACACCGACCACATAACACCGACCACACTTACCACCGACCACTGACCGCACTTACCACCAACCATAACAACCACCGACCACCAACCAAAAAACCACTGACGACCGATCATAAGAGCCACCGACCACCGATCACCAGTAGTGGTCGGTTGTCGGTGACGATCATGGTTGGTGTTCGGTGGTCGGTGGTCGGTGGTCGGTGATGCTTGCGGTTGGTGGTCGGTAGTGCTGGTCGGTGGTATGTGGTCGGTTTGGTGGTCGGTTGCCGGTGGTCGGTGCACTGGTCGGTACACTGGTCGGTGGTTGGCGGTTTACACTACGCCCATGACAATTCGGTTACAAGATGTCCCAGAAAACTTNAATAAATAACTAAGTAAATTAATACATCAATACATAAGCTAAATATTGTAAACTACATGGACATAAATAGGCTTCAAATCTTTAAGAAAGCTAGTGTATATAAATGGCTATTAAATGTTTCTCTGGATTTAATGGCTTAAAAGGAACTTTAGGTATTTTACTGTTGTTCTACCATAGACTTTTTTTATTAGTTTCAGAATTGCATTATGTTCTATGTTTCAACTTTTTTGAGACTGTGGCGTCATCTAATCCTAGTTCTAAATCATAAACCAGAAGAGTGACGGACTTCTGCTTACCACTTATAAACTATGGTTTTCTGGAAATTGTAACATTCTTCCTCCATTAATTTAGAAATTACAGTGTTTTTAATTTTTTTCAAAGCTTTCCTTGAATTGCTGCTGTGTTTTTACTTTAGAATCAAAATCTTTAGCTAAGGTTTATGGTTTCTCTATGCAGTGAATTAAAAATTAGAGCTTTATTAAGCCACTGGTTTGGTGTTTGCTGGTCTTTTGGTCATACTTGGATCAATTGAATTATATCCAAACATATATTTGGATAAATTTTGATTTCACTTGAAAGAAGGAGAATTTTTATGAATCTTTTTATAAAGCATAAAACCTTAGTGTAGTTTGTAATATACTTTAATGAGATTATTTTTATTCATAAAAACAACTGACAGCTGTCCTCGAGTTCTGAAACTGGACTTCAAGTTTATAACTATTGACATAATTCCTGAGTTCTAAAGACGCTATGAGATAGCTTTCACTTGAGCTGAAAATAGAGTAGATTTACAGACAGTTTGCCAACTAGTTATGAAATAAGTAAACGTCAGTTGTTTCTGTAAGGCCATGTAAGGTCATCAGTGGTTTTATTTCTGACACAAAAGTATACTGAAGCCCATTGTCTTCAACATTCTTGAATTTAGTAGAAATGTTATAAGAGTCATGAACTATTTTTGAGCTACTGTCAATAATGTCATCAACCCAGTCATGTAAAAATTTTATGGACCAAAGTTTTGAGACCTTGGCCAAAACAGGGGCGTCATTTTTCAAAATATCTTGATAATTCACTGTAAAAAAAGTTTGGTACGGGAGTTGCCTCCTTAAAAACTTATTGGTTGTAAAACTCGTAAAAATTTCGGGAAAGTCGGAATTTTCTTCAAAAGCATCCTTTTCAATCTTAAAGGCTTAAACTGCCTGTCGGTTCTGGGTCGGATTCGGATTGGATTCGCACAGCTCTTCTTGAAATCCTGTTTTTCAAAAGGTAGTCGCAGGTTCTTCTTGTATTCAAAATCTTGTAGTGTTTCCCAGTGACATTGCATAGCGAACAGGGAAGAAAATTCACATATTGACCCCAGTCTCAAATCAAAGGAGCTTGTAAGGGCAGGTTTCTGAACTAGGGTACTGCATTTGCCGTAATTCACTCGCAGGCCTGCATAGTCTAATGGCACATAGGCATGCCTTGCCCATCTTCTCCCCTGGTCTCAAATCAAAAGAGCTTGTAAAGGCAGGTTTCTGACCTAGAGTACTGCATTTGCGATAGTTCACTCGCAGGCCTGCATAATCTAATGACACACAGGTTAGCCTTGCCCAGCCATATTCTTTGATAAGATAGCTCAAAAAGTCATCAGCTCTGTTTTCTTTAAAATGAATAACCTGAGTTGAACGATGAGATCTCATAGGTTTTAAAATAGCCTGTTGTATTTGATAATCCGATGCATGGCCAATGAAAGCAAAGCCACAAGAAACAATGGCGAACAATGGATTTTCCTTTGTCCTGTATATAGACTGCACCATATAGCTCAGGCCATTCACTTTAAAGGGGATCTGAAATGAAAATTTTTATTTGCAAAAGGAAGTGACAAAATGGTTTGATTAGTGACGCCGTTCAAAGTTTTGTGATATTTTGTTTCGTTTCGGAGTTATTCACTGTTTTGTGTCTTGNCACATATTGACCCCAGTCTCAAATCAAAGGAGCTTGTAAGGGCAGGTTTCTGAACTAGGGTACTGCATTTGCCGTAATTCACTCGCAGGCCTGCATAGTCTAATGGCACATAGGCATGCCTTGCCCATCTTCTCCCCTGGTCTCAAATCAAAAGAGCTTGTAAAGGCAGGTTTCTGACCTAGAGTACTGCATTTGCGATAGTTCACTCGCAGGCCTGCATAATCTAATGACACACAGGTTAGCCTTGCCCAGCCATATTCTTTGATAAGATAGCTCAAAAAGTCATCAGCTCTGTTTTCTTTAAAATGAATAACCTGAGTTGAACGATGAGATCTCATAGGTTTTAAAATAGCCTGTTGTATTTGATAATCCGATGCATGGCCAATGAAAGCAAAGCCACAAGAAACAATGGCGAACAATGGATTTTCCTTTGTCCTGTATATAGACTGCACCATATAGCTCAGGCCATTCACTTTAAAGGGGATCTGAAATGAAAATTTTTATTTGCAAAAGGAAGTGACAAAATGGTTTGATTAGTGACGCCGTTCAAAGTTTTGTGATATTTTGTTTCGTTTCGGAGTTATTCACTGTTTTGTGTCTTGGAATGAAGACGTCATTTTGTTTGCATATTTATAAGGAAAGTATAAGCAGAGAGTAGCAAAATCGGTGACATTGACTATGTTTGCGATTAAACCTGCTGCTGAAATATGTTAGCGCGACAAAATTCCCCAGAAATGTCTTATATCTCATGAAAAGAAAGTCCAGTGCCAAAGCTTTGGGTTTCCGGGCTTTTATATAAGAAATGTTGTCAATATCAATTGCTTTTTGCAAACAAAATGACGTCATTAGCTTCAATCATAAAATGGGGAATAATTCCAAAACAAAACATGATATGGAAAAACGGAAAACGGCGTTCTTCGCTGTTCAACCAGGCCATTGGCTTTCGCAAAAAGAAAATTTCGTTTCAGGTCACCTTTAAGCTGTACTTGCCCAAGTCGTAAGACGACTTGGGCAAGTCCACCTTTAAGCAGGCACGTTTTTTTACAACATTTGTTCCTTGGCACTTTGGCACACAAAAACTTCTGTTCACTCGTGCGAATGTAATATTTGTAGATGCTGTTAACTTTTGATATATGGTTAAACGTAATGTTTATCAACAATTTACTAAACAAGAACATAGCACAACATTTATGTTTCACAGCTGAGCAACTGAGCAACATTAAGATGAGACCACAGAAACATGGATTTTCTGATAGTGTAATTGATTCAGTTAAGATGATTACTTTATGCCCATTAAACCTTTCTCTTCTTCTAACTTTGGTTAAATAAATGATCTCTGAAGCTAAAGGCTTTATTTTCAAAGAAAATATTGAATATGCACGCAGTAAGATAAAGCTCATATTTTCATTGCATTGTTGACACAACCAGAATTATTATTTTTTTTTATATTCAATATAAAATTTTTACAAAGACGAGTTACCTAAGACATTACTTATGAACTACTTTACAACACTACAAGGACGATACCCCGAGGAGCAAAAGATCATGGCTACCTGGAGGCCATTACATAAAGAACATACAACTAAGTTACAACTAAATATGCGATTACAAAAAGCTACACATAAACGATTTTAGTGATAAATACAAGGCCGGTTTCACATTAGATGTCGGGCTAACATGAACGATAATGTTGAGCAACATGACCCCAGCCGAGAGAACAACACCGACAAACGCCGTCACTGGTCCTCATCCATAGTGTCCCCATTGCTCAAGACACTGCGCCCATGCTTACAGGTCGGGGTCTCTTTACGATATTATTTGCTTTGATACGAGCTAGAATAGAATGGAAAGAGAAATAAAACAAGAAAGACCAATACCAATACACACATTTTTCTGTTATTGTAGGATTGGCTAGATTACTTGTTGAAGTGTTATATAGTTGTAAGCTTTGGCAGTTCTGCAAGGTCAACGGCGTCAGCTCCGATCCTGCTGAAATCAAAATAGGGGTACCTCAAGGTTCTTGCCTTGGACCGCTTCTATTTTTGATTTACATCAATGACCTACCTTTTGCATTAAAAGGTGCAAAAGTAACAAT
>REGM01000038.1:621995-645062 GCA_004194415.1 Aurelia aurita
TTTTTTAACCTGTCTCTTTCTTGTTGCAGAATCGCAGCTGAAACATGTTACAACCTTGCTATGCTCAATTTACAGAGAGGTAACAATGAAGAAGCATACTTATTTTTTCAACGGGTATGTAAAAGATTTTTATCAACATCGTATCAATAGCACCTATTCCTTCCGTTCAAAATCGATTAGCGATTGCAAGCTAAGGGATCTCTACGGCCGCAGATGCAAAAAAGCCAAGCTGCGCAACATTTTCTGATCCCTGGATGGCTACCCCAAGCCAAGCTGCGCAATATTTGCTGATCCCTGGATGGCTACCCCAAGCCAAGCTGCGCAATATTTGCTAATCCCTGAATGGCTACCTCATTCATTTTGCATGCGAAAAGAGGCAATTAAGAAAAGACTTGAATTTATATCGAAAATATAAAAATGAATCTAAACATCTACCGCGGAAATTTTTTTGTCTAATTCAGAAGCTGAGCATGAAGTATTTTGCATCAAAAACAAAACCTCTTCCCATCTTCGTTGACTCGTTCAACCAGTTTTTGACTGTGCGTGTTGTTTCATAATTAGTGCTATAAATCAGCACTTGTTTTTCGATTCTTTAGCTTAGGATGGCACGAGTTTGAGTGCCGAAACGTACTTATTTACGTGATCATGTCTTAATTGATTATTTAGGTCTGTTTGCTTGAATCATGTCATTATTACTGGATTTTTCAACAAACATAGACTTATCATTATTATTACGCCCTGGCCAAATGATTCAACAAATGCTGGCTGCTGGCCGACCCGTCCATGACCCGACCAAACTATTCAACATCATGCAATCATGCAACAACACCTCCGAACAATATCAATTCCCCTCAGGGACTTCCAACATTTTGATCGATTTCAAAATTCAATCCCAACAAATGTTGGGCCTGCAAACAAGGTGGCCAATCGATCCAACAAGGGTGGTCAAACGATCCAATATTGACTGCTAACAATTGTTGGCAAATGTGGGCTGAAATATTGGATCTTTTGACCAGGGCTTCAATTAGGATTCTTCGATTATTACTGTGCAACTGAATTTTCAATGGCTTAGCCCAAGTCGTTTTCATCTTGTCATCGTGAGGTTAAACATGAAACTGCTTTGCCTACTTTTCAGCTCCTCGGGGCTACCACTGGCTGATGCTAACCTTTATTATTCTGTTTTGATATATGCTTAAGCCTTCTCTTAACAACTCTTTTTCGCATGCACCATGATTTACCTAGCCAACAAGGTTTCATAGTATCTTATGCGGATTGGTTTTTTACATTTGCAGCTCGAGTAATCGTTCGTATTCGCTTATCGTTATGTGCTGGCAAGTCAATCAAAAATAATAGATTCTATCCTTACAGAATCTGCCTTGTTATTTTATTACATTTGGTCACACACCTTCCTAATTTTTAAAGAACAAGAAATTGCAAATAAAGACAATTTTCGGCCTTTGAGCTATCATCCGAAGTTTTTCTCCTTGTAGCCACTCTACAGGATGTTTCAGAAAAAACGCAACCCAAATCTAATTGAAAATTTTCAAAAATAGTAACATTTGAATAGATTTAATGTATACCATCTGAAAGCGCAATCTATTGTCTTTGTAATGATTGCAGTGTGGATATTTTAATGGAATTATTCATCATGTAATTAATATTTTAGTAAGTATGGACGATTTCAAATACAGCTTGCTGTAAGAGCAAAATCAACACCTTTTCTACTGTAAAAATAAGAATAAAAGATTTATTGAAAACATTTCAGGCCTAGAAGATATATTGAGGTGATGCCCTTAAGTAGGAAACATACAAATTTACTACCATGAGATGCATTTAGCGAAAATGATCAAATGTGCTCTCAAAAAGATGACTTTTCGCCTATATAATTTCGGTTAATGTGCCCAAGCTGGATATCATCGGAATGAAGATAGATTGTGTTTTCAGATGGTATGCGTTAAACTAATTTAATTATCATAATTTTCTGAAGAACCACGAATAAAAGTGGGTTTCGTTTTTTATGAAACACCCGGTAGTGCTCTATAATACAAATTTGCAACAAAACAATTCTTAGCGCATCTGGAATTTGTTAATTTCTCTTAATCTGTTCACAGGCTGCAAAGCTGAGAGGCGAAGGAGATAACGAGAACGACAAGAACAAAGACATAAACAGCTCAGAAAAACAATTTCATGAAAATGGGAGTGATACGTCGACGAGGAACTTTGGCAGTTCTTCAAAAAACGCAGACGATAAAAGTGAATATGCAAGCCAATGTGAAAATCCTTGCGATCGAAGTGATATGTCTTTTCGAAGCCATAGCAGCCCATCGCGAAGGACAGAAGGTGTGAATAGGACAGAAGGTGTGAATAGGACAGCTACCCAACATGANTGCAACAAAACAATTCTTAGCGCATCTGGAATTTGTTAATTTCTCTTAATCTGTTCACAGGCTGCAAAGCTGAGAGGCGAAGGAGATAACGAGAACGACAAGAACAAAGACATAAACAGCTCAGAAAAACAATTTCATGAAAATGGGAGTGATACGTCGACGAGGAACTTTGGCAGTTCTTCAAAGAACGCAGACGATAAAAGTGAATATGCAAGCCAATGTGAAAATCCTTGCGATCGAAGTGATATGTCTTTTCGAAGCCATAGCAGCCCATCGCGAAGGACAGAAGGTGTGAATAGGACAGCTACCCAACATGACAGACGTGAAAAAGAAAGTTTTATGTCATCTAGGTCTAGCAGCTCATCTGAGAGGACTAAACATGCAAGTGAACGTGCTGAACAGTTTAATGATATTAAGAACCGGAGAAACATGCCATCCAGAAGCTCTGGTGGCTCATCGGAAAGGGGTAAAAATGGAAGTGAGCAATCCAATGGCAATTTTAATGGGCCCGAGAATCGAGAAAAGGCATCTTTCAGGGCTTCATGCAGCTCATCTGCGGCGACAGATGCAAAGAGGCAAGGTGGCCAGTTTGAGAAATGTAAAACTCGGAGTACTGACACCTCATCAGGGAAGACCGAAAATATAAACGGTAACAAAAACACAAAGACGCACTCAAGTGCAAAGGGTAGGACGCTAAATGAACGAGAGAGAAAAACTGCAGAGAACAAACAAGCGAGGAAAAGATCAACTAAAAGAACTTCGCATTCTGAAAATAATGTTTCTGGTTTACAACATAATGATAACAAACGAAATTCGTCCAAGAGGGTGAATCCGAATAGAAGCGAAGAAACGAAGTCTGCGAAGAAGGAGACTGTAGACAACAAGAATACATCTGATCCTGCAAGCGAGGAAGATAATGTCGAGACGATCGGAGATTGTGGAGAGCCATTTGGCATCAAATTATCACCTTATTATGAAACTGGAAAATACTGGGTGAAATATTGTGTTAGAAAGATCATACAAATCGTGCTTTTTGTTGTCGCACTTATTGTCATTATTCTTATCACTGTTGGTACCTTCCTTGGGCTTCTTGTCAAGTTTTTATTCGCTGTGATCATAAAATTGCTGGGCTATTTCTTGAGCAGGTAAGTAATGAAATCTAATGATGGTAAATTATTATGTAACCCACTCTTAAAGTCCCCTATCTAACTGGCCCTCTTTTCAACCTACAATTCTAATCGAGCCTCTCTTTAATAATCCTCCCTTTCCCCGCTACTAACAAAAAAATACGGGTTTATCATATCGATTTACTTCAACAGAATGCTCTGAATGGTAATTTTTATATGCTTAAAGGTCAACACTACATTCAACTGATATATTTTATTTGCAAATTTATGTGTAAGTTTGGTGAATGTGGAGTAAAAGCCCTAAACATGTCATTTCATAGGCTTGACATTTCGTAGTTCAAACAAGCTACCGTACAGCTTAGGGCTCAAATCTTTGAAAGGAGTGGTAAAATTCTATTATCGCTTTCTCTTGGAATTGAATGTCTTGAAATGAACTTAAGGTACTTTGCTGTACTTCTACCGTGGAAATTCGTGGATATCTTGGTTATTTTCAAAATGGCAGCGTTTTCTTTTTTATTGAAAGAATTGACGGAAAGTTTTGAAAAATCAAATCATCTTAAATCCTAAATTGATAGAGGAAAGATGATACAATCTTCAAGAAAACCTTAGTTTAAGGTCTACAGTATGGTGGCAAGCAGAAATCTGTCGCTCTTCTGGTTTACGATTTACAAATCTGATGACGTCTCAGCCTCAAATATAGTAAATGCCACCCTTTTGAAATAATCAAGATATCAAAAATTTCTATTGTGGAATTACTGCAAAGTACCTTAAGTTCATTTCAAGCCATTCAATTAAAAGAAAGAAGTAATCGAATTTTACACCGCCTTTTTAAAATGAACCCAATGCTTTACGGTACAGTCTCCGTGGTACCAAACAAATCGACGAAGTGTAATTAAGAATGTTATATTATTGCGTTAAGTGCTACGATATTTATCAAGAACAGTCATTGGATTTCATGTCTACACTACTATATGGTAGGTGAAAATATAACGTAGATCTCCACCCAGTAAAATGTACGAAGAAATATAGCTCATTTGACTCCTCGCATAAAATGTTATGTCGCAACTCACTTAGCCAAGGATCATTCACAATTCTAGCCTTCCATTTCCAGATTCTTGAGGTGCTAACTTTGACTCATTATCTTGTAGATTAAGTGGGAAAGGCAGCCATGTTGTCGCAGCTTTCAAAAAGTTTTTTCAAGCAATTAAAGTATTTGTGGGATGCGTGTTATCTGATCTGCTTGGCTTCACATATTTTGCATCATGGACAACGAGGAAAGATGCACGGAAGGAGAAAAACTCGTATTCACCCAAACTGGAATTGCCAAAGACCGCAATCGAGGCTGTAAATCATTTGATACGCTGCGATTTGAACAACAGCAGTCCGTATCAGTAAGAATAGTTTTATGAATTTTTTTCAGTATTTCCAATTTTTTGTTATGGTCGCTTGGTTTTCACGCATATTAGAAAAAAGAGTGAGAATCTGTGGTTTCTTGGAAGGAAGCATTTTTGTGGCACGTAATAACAAGGAAATGTTTTTATTAGTTTCTATTGCTTTTCGTTTAAAAGCGATCAGCGACTGCAAAAAATTATTTGTACGGCCAATTCGTCAAGCCGCATATGCAAATAGACCAAAATGTAACAGATACCTGTGTGGCTAACACACTCTTGCTGCACGCGAAAAGGCTTTGTTATAATAAAACGTGAGTATATAGTATAGCAGGTAGAAGAGTAAATTTAAACATCTTCCGCCAGAATTTTATTTATCTGATTGGGAAGCTGATCATTAAGTGTTTCAATTCAATGAAATATACGAGAAATGCATTGCCCACTACTTTCCAGATCTATACGACAAAATTCTTGCTGTAAATGTTTAGATATATTCTTTTGTTTTGATACATACTCAAGCCTTCACTTACTTAACAACCCACTTCACCTGCAGCATGAGTGGTTTAGCCCAAGCCCATTATGTTTCAGGGTATCTTTTGTGGCCAAGGTTCTTTTTCTTTATATTTGCACCTTGACCAATCGCCCGTAGAAATCCTTTTTTGCAATAGCATATTGCTTTTTGAACGGAACGTAAATGATGCTATTGTTACGAACTCTGCCCGTTTTTATTCCAAGAACTTGGTCAGGTATGGACTTTGATGGTTGGACGAAGGATGGTTTTCTTATTCATGTTTTATTTCTCTGTTTAAAGCATTTTCCTNTTTTGATACATACTCAAGCCTTCACTTACTTAACAACCCACTTCACCTGCAGCATGAGTGGTTTAGCCCAAGCCCATTATGTTTCAGGGTATCTTTTGTGGCCAAGGTTCTTTTTCTTTATATTTGCACCTTGACCAATCGCCCGTAGAAATCCTTTTTTGCAATAGCATATTGCTTTTTGAACGGAACGTAAATGATGCTATTGTTACGAACTCTGCCCGTTTTTATTCCAAGAACTTGGTCAGGTATGGACTTTGATGGTTGGACGAAGGATGGTTTTCTTATTCATGTTTTATTTCTCTGTTTAAAGCATTTTCCTCTGCTTGTAGGACACTTCTTGTCAACAAAGACGCAAGCTCAGACGAGATTCGAAAGAACTACAGAAAAATGGCATTACTTGTGCATCCAGACAAATTAAGTGACCTAAATGAAGAAGCCGAAAAGGCAACGAAGATTCTTAATGCTGCTAATGACATTTTAGGAGACGAAACAAAACGGGAAAAGTTAAAAGAAGACGACGTAATGCGGGATTTTGAACACAAATTCAAGTCGGAGTTCGGGGAATTTATTTCCAAGATACAGAATTCGATTCCGTGCAACACTTGCGGCGGAAGGCACGAAATCGTGGTAGCGAAAAGGAAACTGATTGAAGGACGTTATTGTTCGCAGCATAAAGATTATCATTCTGCGAATGAAGGCGATGTTTGGGTTGAGACGTATTTTGGCATGCGGTATCTTTATATGTGTATGGTTAGAGATTCTGAATTGAAGGTAGGACTTTTGAATTGTTGAATTAATTGTTGAATGATTGAATTGCTTCGTTTGTAGAATTGAAATGTTAACTTGTAAATGGACAAGGGCAGTTATTACCAACACCATTGCGAATTTACCGGGTGAGTCAAGAAAAATGTGTAGACGTTTGAAAGCCTGTTGCTCTCAGACTATTTGTCAGATTCCTATAAACTGATAATTCTTGTGTGGCTAACATGTCAACTTAGATACAAAAATTTATTTTATCAAAATCTGTCTTGTCATTCTCATACTACAAGTGATTTTGTAAAATGCTTCATCTCAAAATCTTTCAAAACAGTCCTAAAATCCTTGATCAAATTTGCTAGCAATTTAACCCCACATCTATCAAGCTCTGTTGGTTTATCTTATCTCTCAAATATCTTACAGAGTAATAAAGAGGCTTCTGCATATTTTCATTCACTTGGAACTGCCACGCAGCCTTTTTGCGTATTTTCCTAATGAGGCTGTGGTGCTAGCAAATTTGATCAAAGATTTTAGTCCTGTTTTGAAAGATTTTGAGATTTGACTTGAATAGCTTGAGAACGATTGTACCGAATTTGACATAATAATAATATTATAATAATAATAAAACGAATATTTATACAGGATAAACACTTCAACAATTACAACATTGCTGTTATCAATGTGTGTCCTGTGCTCTAGAACTTAACCAAATCGAAAGAAAATGAATGAAAATGTATTACATGCAAAACGCAGAATAAATCTTACATGAATAAAATGTATAATACCTAATTTTACAATGAGATAAAATAATGTTTTCTATTATGTCATTCAAAACGCTTTTTAAATTTTGCAATAAATTCCTCGTGTGTCTCAGTCCGACGTATGTCTAAGGGTAGCTCATTGTACACATATATTGAAAAGATTTTCTTGCATACTAAATTTTCTTATCTAAGTTGACACTTTTTCCTGTCATCTGTCTCTTTTCACTGTGGTAATGAATTGCCCTCTTTCCTAGGTGTATCATTTGAAGAAATGGGGAAACTGCCAGTCCTCGCAATTTGGAAATATCCCACCAAACTTTTGTCGCGTTGTTTTGAAAATGAAATCTGGAGACCAAAGTCAAGAGTAAGTAATATGAGACTTATTACCTGTATTCTTTGTTTCCTAGCACGATTTTGACGCGAACGGCTGTCTTGATATACAAAGAGAGCATGTGCTTCATGTGTCTGAACACGATAGTCCCATTGGCTAATACATTATCTTTCAAATAAATTGCTTGCAAGGAATTTTATGTGCTTTACTGTAATTCTACCGTGAGCATTTTTAAATCTTGCAAAGTTACAGGGCTTTTTATATTTCCGCTAATTTTGTGCTTTTGACGTTATTGAATTTCTAAATTGTAAACCAGAAAATCTCTTTCATCTTTACGGATATTTCAAATGGTTATGTTTTTAGCATAGGAATCAAATCTTTAAAAAACATTGCACGATTGGTTCATGCATCTTTCGTTTGATTTGATGGTTTGAAAGGAACTTCAAGTACTTTGCTATAAGTGTTCTTTGGCAATCTTTGATATTTTGATTATTTTCAGAATTACAGCTTCTTCTATGTTTCAAACAGTTTTCCAGTTGCGACGTCATCAAAGTGCTAAATCGTGAACCAGAAAAGCTATGGATTTCTGCTTACAGCTACATAATAGCCCTTCATAAACTATGGCTTTATTGAAGATTGTGCCATTTTTCCTCTATTAATTTAGGATTTACAACTATTTTAATTTTGTTCAAAGCTTGCCGTGAATTCTTTCAATAAAAAGAAAAACTGAATAGTTCTGAAAATAATCAAGATATCAAAGATTGCAAAAGAAGACCTCCAACAAAGTACCGGAAGTTCCTTTCAAGCCATTAAATCCAACAAAAGATGCATCAACCAATCGTGCAATGTTTTTTAAAGATTTTATTCCTATGCTATGTTTTTAAACATGCATTTAAACAATTTGAATAATGATATTTGAATTTTCAATCTGCAGATCCAACAAGTTTGGTGGTTCAAATAAAAGCCGGAAAAGGAAGAAATATCGCAAATAGAACACCATATAAAGATGTGGTACTATACCGTACGCCGTGAGTTGGACTAAGACGACTANAAAGACGCAATAGTTCTGAAAATAATCAAGATATCAAAGATTGCAAATGAAGACCTCCAACAAAGTACCGGAAGTTCCTTTCAAGCCATTAATCCAACAAAAGATACATCAACCAATCGTGCAATGTTTTTTAAAGATTTTCTTCCTATGCTATGTTTTTAAACATGCATTTAAACAATTTGAATAATGATATTTGAATTTTCAATCTGCAGATCCAACAAGTTTGGTGGCTCAAATAAAAGCCGGAAAAGGAAGAAATATCGCAAATAGAACACCATATATAGAGATGTGGTACCATACCGTACGCCGTGAGTTGGACTAAGACGACTAAGACAATGGATGGATCTCTTAGATTATATCTTGTCTTTTGAATTGGCTTGGATAGACATTCCTCTGGTTCGTTTTACGATTCTTCACTCGTGAGTAGCTATATTATATGAGTAACAAAGGAGATTTCATAACAGTAGCATTACTAAGGCCCTGTTCACATTGCTCCGTTTTTTGTACAAAAACGGAGACAAAAACATCCGTTTTTGTGAAAGTGTTCTCACTGATCCGCACAAAAACAGCACAAAAACGGAGGTTTTCGAAAACGCTGTCAAAAGTGGATATCCACAAAAACGAAGGTTTTTGAAAACGCACTGGATCAATGAAAATGCACAAAAACGAAGATTTTGAAACCGCTGTAACGTTCAACAACGAGTTTCACAAAAACGGAGCAATGTGAAAGCACTAAAACGGAGGTTTATCACTCTGTTTTTTGCACAAAAACGGAACAATGTGATTGGGTAGCTTGGATGCATCAAAACGGATAATAACAAAAACGGAGCAATGTGAACGGGGCCTAATAGACGTTTGATTCGCGTTCAAAACATTTAGGCAGTGAGTTGCAAATTGCTCGGATTCCAAGTTGGGACACAAAAGTGCCCCGGTAGATGTTTAGATTTGTTCATCTACTTTCGATAAAACCAGTGGCAGAGAAAATGTTTTACTGCCTTGGGAAAATTTCCTGCGATAAATATGCTCAAAGTAAATTCGCTTGATTGCACCTCGTAGTCTACGTCAAGAGCATGAACGATAATTTCTTTTCTTGCAAAGAAACTGGACATAACTATTGATCTGTTTGGTTTTTATTACTTTGAAGATAACTTTTATGAGTGATAAAATAAATTTTTTGATAGCTAGAAAATTTTCCTGTAGCCTAAAAACTATTGGAAACAGTTCCTAAGAGAGGTGCTGCCATGCTCCCACACTTCCTGGACCTCTCCTGGGTGAGTCAATAAAAACAATCCCCGTTTGCAAGGCCACTGCTCCCAAGATATCAAGGCAATAATCTTGGCAAATATATTGTTTAATACTAACAGTGAACATGTTCAAATATATTTTAAAATTTACCTGACTGAAATCAGCCACTGCGTTCTGACATTATGAGGGATTTTCTAGAGAAAGCCCATTCGAGAAAACTTCAAAAACCTCATAAAATCACGATCAAATATTCCCAATATTTCTGCCTTACAGCAATGACTTCAACACGTTTTAGCACGCGTTATCCTCCTGGGGGGATGAAATCGCCCGGAATAATTTTTTATGCTCCTAGGGATTGCACTTTCATCCTCCCAAAGGAATAACACGTGCTAATTCATGGACAGGTCATTGATGTAAGTTAGATATATTAGGAAAATTTGATCATGATTTTATGCCGTTTTTGAAGGTTTCTTGCAGGCGCTTTCTCGAGAAATCTCTTATAGTTTCAAAACGGAGTAGCCGATTTCAGTTAGGTAAAATTTAAATTTATCTGATCATGTTCATTATTAAATGATATATTTGACAATATTATTGTCTTGATATCCAGGGAGCAGTGGCCTTGCAAACGAGGATTGTTTTTATTCACCCGGTAGATAAAACCATATATCTGCTGGTAAGATCGTTTCTTGCTACAAGGGAGGCTCCTGTCTTATCCAGGTTTCAGCATATATTATACGACACGACATGGTTTGATTTGATTTGCATTGATTGATTGATTGATTGATTGATTGATTGATTGATAGATAGATAGATTGATAGATCGACCACCGATCTCAGTTTTCCCGCTCTCCTAAACTGCTTTGGGAAGTCAACTACAAGAAACATATGCTATTGTTATGAAATCTATCCTTTTGTGTGGGAACGATTTTCACCCTGCCCAATTTGATAAGCACGCTTTACGAAATTTTTAGGCAAAGCTGTCAAATTTTAGGTTTAAATCTTATACGCTATACGTCAAAGTTGTTTACTGTTTACTATTTGGTCATCTTTTTGTGCTTCTTCAAAATTTGTTTGGAAAAATGACGATACATCAAATCCTTCATCGAAAGCAGTGGAATGAAGATTTACAGCCAACCCAGGAGCCTCAATCATCTACTATGGAGCATTTGAACGTTTTGTCTCTAGAGGGCCGATGTGACCCTTTGATCAATAAGATTAGATGATACACTTGGAAGAATGTAAAGACTTTGGAAGATGTGATTTCTCTTCAAGCTTGCAATTGACTCATATCTTGCAAAAAAAATTGCAGTTACATTCTTTGTGTGATGACCAATCAGGTACAGTGCTCTTTTTCTAACTCGTTAATAGAATTAGAAAAAGGTAAAGGCAAATTTCGATCTTTTGGCTGAAGGACTATCGAGGAGATTACGACAAAACTGGTCAATTTGGAGCACAAATTCATTGATTTTACTTCATTGTCCCCTAATCGAAGAAAATCAGTTTCTATCACGAGCAAAGACAATTTTATTCATTGTAAAAGTCGCAAGTTTACAACCAAGGACACCGTGCCTCAATTTTAGAAGCAGAAAATCAAGTGAGTGTATTAATACCTGTCTGAGGGGTGTTGTGAGTTGGTAAAATGTTTTCCTTTATCAGCAAACCGTATGAAAGAAAACATTGCAATTTAAACAAGTAGCTTCGTTTTGTAATATATATAGCCAACCATTGTCAATCGTTATGAAGACACTAGTCATGGACAGTGTAGCTTTATTTTTTAATTTGAATCTATATATACGTTTAGTTTTACTTGAGTTTTTCATACATTGTAATTAAAGATACGTTTATACTGCATTCACACTGACCCAGTTTAACAAGCTTTATCTAACCCAGGTTAAACTTCAACCAATCTAACACTGCATTCACACTGACCCAGTTTAACAAGCTTTATCTAACCCAGGTTAAACTTCAACCAATCTAATACCGCGTTCACACTGACACAGTCAAACCAGTTTTATCTAACCCAGGTTAAACTTCAACCAATCTAATACCGCGTTCACACTGACACAGTCAAACCAGTTTTATCTAACTCAGGTTAAACTTCAACCAATCTAATACCGCATTCACACTGACACAGTTTAACAAGCTTTATCTAACGCAGGTTAAACTTCAACCAATCTAATACCGCGTTCACACTGACACAGTTAAACCAGTTTTATCTAACCCAGGTTAAACTTCAACCAATCTAATACTGCATTCACACTGACCCAGTTAACAAGCTTTATCTAACCCAGGTTAAACTTCAACCAATCTAATACCGCATTCACACTGACCCAGTTAAACCAGCTTTATCTAACCCAGGTTAAATTTCAACCAATCTAATACCGCATTCACACTGACACAGTTGAACCAGCTTTATTTAAACCAGGTTAAATTTCAACCAATCAAATGCATTCGATATGTTGGATTGACCAATTAGACGGCCCCTTTCGATGCTTTCCCTGGCTTAGTGTAAGCTGGTTTAACTTGCAAGTGTGAATGGGGTATTATTAGTTGCCATTGTATTACAGAAATATTCGTCTTGGAGTAACCTGCATAGTTTTAGCTACTTCACAATAGCAAGTTTTCCATTTATAAGCATGACCCAAGAGTGGTAGATGTTGTAGCCTACGAGTAGATCCATAAATTAATGCTTGCTTCTTTACTTTACTTTCACACCTGATGAAGAGAGGCTCGGTTTATTTACATTTTCGCCTTGAGAAGTTAGCCGCAGAAATCCCTTTTCTGCATGGCACTAGCGTGTGTCATCAAAAGCAACGGATGCTACTGTTATAACATCTGCACTTGTTATCACGAACTCCAATATGACTACTCCGTATCCCCTAAAGCCTTTCATAAGATGTGAATACGATTTTTTTCATCTGGTTTCCACCAACCAGATCCCAATTCCCCATAATCTTTTTGGGCCTCAACCGAACTTAAGATAAAAGTCATTTCCAAGGGCTGGCCTTAGGAAACCCTGCAATTGGTTGGATCATCATGAGAGAGGAAATATCGCAGAGCAGAGTGGCTTTTGCTCTCTTTTTACACACAGACGTAGCTGATATTTTTGTAAGAACCTCAGTACTGTTTTCTTAACCCATAAAGTTAGCGATTTTCTGTTAGATAAGCAATTATATTTAAAAATCGTATCTTAAGTCTACCAGTACCATGGGTACCAGAGCCAAAAAAATTGAAAACAGAAAGAAAAAAGGAAGAGAGAAAAGTTCGTTTTTTTTCTCTCTCCTTTTTTTTTATTTTTTGGCTCTGGTACCCAGGGTAGTCTACCAGGTGAGTTTAAAAGAAGATTGCTTCCGTTGGACGACTGTAGAAACTAATCTAATGGACCACTGTCAAAGATTTTGCTTTAATCACGGGCGGTAGGAGACGTAGGGATTGCTTTTTTTTTAATTGTAGTCATAGGTTGAGGTTATTAAGATTAGATTTGGCTACAAAATAACAGGAAGCCGCTCTGAAAACATCACGGCTAATTTAATCTTAATAAATTCAACCTATGACCACAATATTTTTCAAAAAGCAATCCACGCGTCTCCTACCGCCCATGCTTTAATCTATCGACAAAAGTGTCAAAAGTCTAAGTTATCAAAGTTACATTTTTTAAGCGAATCTTCGTGGGCGCAGAGGGCTACACAGCGTCCCCATGTAAAACACAGGGGAACAAAGAGACCGAAACGAAAAACACCGACAGGGGAACAAAGACAGACACGACGAGCACCAAAATATCCCATATATAAATCTTGTATTCCGATCGCTATTGTAACAACTCAATGCTCACAAAAATTGGCTTAATTTCTGAGAATTTCATAGAATACTTGGAGTCAGTTAATTAAATCTCTGTTTTCACAATCGTCTAAAAGGCGCAAATTTATGACTTAGCAGGTATGATTGTGTGTTTAAGAGTAACAGTATTGTATATAATACGATATAGTTTTCATTTAATACTTTGTTAGGTTTCTGATACCAGATTCAGTCTCTGTATCTAACTTGTAATTATAATAAGTACTAACAGTATTTGAGAAGTAACTTTGATATTTGTAGATAACAACATTTGAAGGATCATTCGCGAGTCCTTCATTTGTCAATTCCCTCGTCATTTGAGCTGAATTTATAACTGCCCAATTCTCCTTCTAATTCAACCCCATTTAGCATGCAAATGGAGTGAGATCATCTTTTCTGGGTTGCTTTATTGACACTTGCGGCTTGGTTAATCGGCCGTAGAAGTCCCTTTAAAATAATTGGTCAAAACGAAACGCTAGAAGCTTCCCTTTTTCGTGAATATCGCCTGTTTTGACGATCTTAATTTTTTGCCTAGAAGTAAGGCTATAGGCTTGCCTTTTTTTGAGAAAATAGTTTCTTTCAAAATCCTCTTTTTTGGCCAAAAAGTAAGGCTATAGCCTTGCCTTTTTTGCGAAAATGGGCTTTTCAAAAATTCTTTTTTTCGCCAAGAGTAAGGATATATTCTTGACCTTTTCGCAAAAAATGGTGTTTTCCTTTTTTTTGCAGAGAAGTATCGCTATAGCAGGCCCGTCATTTGTTTGAAATTATTAAGGCTAACTTACAGCATTGACTAACGACAAATTCTGTTATAACAGATAGTGAGGATGCATGTCTGACATCTCCACCTAGGGTACAATCTCATACCGTCCCAGACCGCTCTCCGACAAGGGGTAACACTGTGTTGGGTCATAGGAAGGGTGTAGTGGTTGCAACTTTGAATGTAAATAGCCTTCTCCTCCATATCGACGAGATTCGTCTGATTGTCAAGGAGCTAGGTATACATATCCTGGCTATAAATGAAACTAAGCTTGATGTAAACNGTGAAGATGAGAAATGATTGAAGAGATGTGTATAAAATTATGTAGAATGTCCATGTCAATTGTCTGCAAGAACGGTCCACCAGTGTCACATCTTGTCTTCTTCAAAGTCAATATTTTGGTGACATATACTTGTAAGAACAAAAATGGATTTTGTAATGGTTATTAGCAAATTCAACTGTCGTACTATAATACTATATAACATCTAATGCTCACGAATACGGGGCAGATAACTTTTTAAGGAAAAGGTGACGGGGCAGTTGGTTTTTTTGCAGTAATTTTATACGGGGTAAGCAGATTTTTTTGCAAGAATTCTTCTTCTCCACCGGCCATGTAATATAATAAATTTTGCACTGTCCCTAAGTTTGTTTCCTTGTACGTCGCCGTTATCAAAATAAAATTCAGACAATGCCTGCCAAAAGTCTTGGAACACATCAGCTAATTTTGCCTTGTTATGCGCTTTCCCCCTCTCCCCCTTAGAACAATGTTGTTCTGTGACGATAAAATAAGGATGACACGACGATTCGTGACTGTGATGAAATGCTACGACAATAACATTGCAAATCAACATTGTTTGGGGGTAGGGGGTGCCTCAACTAATCTCTACTGACAGAATTGCGGAAAAGTGTGTCATTATCAAGAAATGGCCTAAGTGTTCCAAGGACTTTTGGCAAACATTGTAGGTTAATTTTGTGAGACAAAAACGTTAGTATAGTCCTGCTGACATGAAAAGAAAGCAGTGAAGATTTTAGCTCTGAAGTGAATATTCAGAGTTATCACACCGCTTTGTTTTATTACAGGAGAGGAGTATTACTAAAAATGAGAGGCGACCAAGACAGGCAACATTTCGTAATACATATTTGTGGGTATATGTATAATTAATAAAGCTCTAAGCTAAGTATATTTCTTTACATAACTAGTTTCTATTTACCGAAGTAAGAATCCATTGCTAATCCAAGAAATACTAATACAACTCCAATCCATTGCCTGGGAATGAGCGAGTTTCCAAAGAACAATACTGAAAATAAAATAGTGAAAAACTTCCTTGTTGTTGTTACGATAGAGCATGGCAGTGGTCCAAAATTTGATACAGTCATGAAGATGAAGTTCTAAAAGAAAATGAAAGAAACAATGAAAGACGAATTCTACCTTAACACTACGACTGCATTTGATAAATACATAGGTTTGAATTGACGGTTTAACTTCGAAACAAGCTAATGACTACATCGGAAAAACTTTGATTATCTGATAGCAAGTTTGGTCTTGGCAGTTAGTTGCAGCGGAGCTGCGCGAAGCGGCAAGTTAGATTGGACAAATTACGATTTATGGATTATTTATCTTTGTAAATCTAGCCTCTGCGGCAAGTGTAGATTTCGCGGAGGAGCTGTTTGTGATTGGATAACACAACAACAACAACTTGCAACATGTCAAGTCAAAAGGTCTGCTTCACACTGCACGCCTGCGAAAGTTGACTTCAATAAGAAGAAGGGAATTTCACACATTCTGGTACGCATCACATCTGTTTTCATTTACTCTACTAGCGCCAACAGCAGAGGATGGATAAAGGAACAATGTTCAAAACTGAGAAAGAGGAATTGCACGGAATTGCGGGGTTAGGCCAAATAACATCTACATTAGTGTTTCAAGATTTAAAAAGTAATGCCAACATTGGCTATGTTCTACTACATGACTTGTCTCAAGAATATCTCGTACATAATCTTATACACTAAAACCTTATTCAATTTTGTTGTCTATGTTGTTATCATATTTTGTTGTCTTTGTTGTTATCTGTATATTCAATTCAATTTTGTTGGTAACCTGTCTGCTCGCGAGTACTAACGACTGGTACGTAAATATGGATAACGAAAAATACACAGCAAATGTATTCATTGACCTAAAGAAAGCATTTGATACGGTAGATCATGATATTCTCCTAAAAAAGCTAATTAGGTACGGTATCAGTGATCTGGAACATTCTTGGTTTGCTTCATACCTGAAAAACAGACGGCAATTCTGCATAAAGGTCGTTGAGAACACTAAATACCTCGGTGTTCAGTTAGACAGTCATCTTGCTTCGGATGAACATATGAACTGTATGAGAACTAAAGTCTCTCGAGCCTTAGGTTTTTGAAGTATGCAAANTTTCGCAGATAAAGGATGTCACGTGTGGTGTTCCACAGGGCTCATGCCTTGGTCCCCTGCTATTCTTGATTTATATAAATGATCTCCCTTTAGCTCTGCGAAACTGTAACGTGACTATGTATGCAGATGACACCAGTCTTTCATATGCATCAAAAAATATAGACGATCTGAACCAATTTATGAACGAAGATCTGAATTGTTTAAAGGATTGGCTCCAGGGAAACAAACTATCCTTGAATGTCCTTAAGACTCACGCAATGGTAGTTGGATCCCGTCCAAAGCTTAAAATGATTTCTGATGAAGTCGTTGAGCAGCCTTCCTTCTCTATAAATGGCACTCAGATAAAGGTCGTTGAGAACACTAAATACCTAGGTGTTCAGTTGGATAGTCATCTTGTTTGGGATGAGCATATAAACTGTATGAGAACTAAAGTCTCTCGAACCTTAGGTTTTTGAAGCATGCAAAGAAATTTCTCCCAAAGGAAACGCTACGTAAAATGTACAGAGGAATTGTGGAGCCCCATTTTCGCTATTGTTGCTCAGTGTGGGGATGTTGTGGGAAAATTCAAATTGAGAACCTCCAAAAGTTGCAAAATCGTGCTGCCAGAATTGTTACAAATAGCAGCTATGATGTTTCAGCAGCTACAATCCTCGACAAAACCTCTTGTCACAAACCACGTTTTTTAGACTTTTTCGACAAAAAATCGCAGTAGTTACTATTTTAGCTGAAATATTTACAGAACCCCCCTCCCCCCAAGTCAATTTTGTTTTTCTTGACTCTGGACACTTGTTGCATGATATGTTCCAAGTTAGAGAAATAATCAACATTGACTTGGGAGGGAAAGGGGTCTTATGCTGTGTACCTAATTTTTCCTGTTTTGTGACAAGGGTTTTGGTGAGGATTGTCTGAGGTCGAGTGAGTGTGGGTATGTTTGTTTAGGCATGCAAAAACAGGCCTAAAAACAAGAAAACGTGATGCTATCATTATAAACTCGAAAGAATATGTCTTTCTGCAAAATATATTCAGCACGTACTATTTCCATAAGCCCCCTCTGCTCACTGGAGGGTGTTTTTCGTGGTAGCAACAAATATATGATAGGCAATTGAAGGGGTTAATCCTTTCCTAAAGCTGTTTCTCTAGCCCTGTTATGGATGGCATGGATGAACAGTAATGCTACGACGACTATATGCGCCCTTGAAAGTTATTGCTATTATTCGTTGCAGTGTTTAATGTTTCCATCATTTGAAGACAGTTAGTTTAGTGTTCAAAGTCGGAGAAGAACACGAGTCACACAACGGGTCACACAACGGGTCACACCCTTTTTAGATGCTTCAGTGCACTTTTTGCCTAAGAAATCCACGGGTCACACTTATTTTTTTATAAAAAATATACTATATACTATTTTTTTATAAAAAATTAGTGTGACCCGTGAGACCCGTGCCAATTTCTATACAATTTTAATAGATAACATCAATCAGTAGTGTGACCCGTTAATTTCTTGCAGTATCACCATGCTAGTCTGCTAATAAACCTTATTTCACAATCTTGCATTTGATAGTGGCGTTGTAAATGCCATTTGACTTCCAATACACGAGTTTAGTTTGATTTAAGGTGGAAATTGTTGGATTTCAGAGCCACAGGTCCATATCGATTCATTCCGTGACGTCAAATTGAGTAATCAACATCACTAATCGTAAAACAAATCGCATATTCGGAACAAGCGCCATCGACTTAGTACCATTCAACTGAAAAACTTGTCATTCGAGGTGTTTCTACAAATTTTCCCCTCAGACAGTCTGAGGTCGAGTGAGTGTGGGTATGTTTGTTTAGGCATGCAAAAATAGGCCTAAAAAACAAGAAAACTTGAGGATATCATTATAAACTCGAAGCAATATGTCTCTCTGTAAAATATATTCAGCGCGTACTATTTCCATAAGCCCCCTCTGCTCACTGGAGGGTGTTTTTCATGGCAGCAACAAATATATGATAGGCAACTGAAGTGTATATATTAAGAAATGGGAAACTTTTCAACTTGCATCGTTTTTAAACAAAGGAAAGGCTTTCCATTTTACTTTATTTAATTTTTCAGCACAAAATGTGCAAAAAATGTCAAAATCATGTACCAAACTCGCGAAATGAAAATTATCATAGAAATCTTTGGGTACGAATTGGCACGATCCCTTTGGTAGAAAATTGCTACAAAGGTGTTTCTAATTTTTGAAATTTTGTTGGAAAGCATAGCGAAACATACATCTTTTGTATTTAGGTTTGAATTTTACAATTGATTTTTGAAGGCAGAAATTTTTTAGAAAAACACCATCATACAATTGTCTAAAATCGGCCACAAAAAGGAAACATATTTGAACATTCTTCATATTGCCTGAAGCACACATTTAGAGGATCAAAATAAGACTAAAATGGAAAAGATCTGTAAAGTCTTGAGCCTAGAAATATGAAGTTGTAAAGTGCGATCAAAACAGTGCCATTCTACTGGCTATGTAAACAAAGGACTAATTTAGGCCCAACTTTAAAGATCAATATTTCCGCTTTCTGTTGACCAATCTCGAAACTGTTTGTAGCACAAGAACTCCTAGGTCATACTACGTGACGGAAGCCCAAAATTTATGTGGGATTCAGAACTTTATTTTTTGGCATTTATTAGATAAAAAGGGTCTAATGCATCACAGTGCAATCGGTTCAATCCCTTGGAAGAAAATGCAGTTTGGGGGTATGGATAGAGTAATCCCTGGTGAATTCTCGCATGCGGATGCACGTGCACTGTATACAAATGGTGAAGTACTGTCTCAAGGAAAAGAAGAGATCCAAAGGCAATCTGGGAAATAGCTAAACCAACTGCACGACCAGATCGAATTCTTGAAAACAAAATGCCAACAACAACCAATCAATACAATCCATTTGCTGATACTACGGCTTGGGGAACAATAAAAAATGAAAGAAACGTAGTCCCTGGTGAACATTCCTATTCAGAGGCCGTAAAAACAATGAAAACAAGAATAATAATAATAACAAAACGAATATTTATACAGGATAAACACTTCAACAATTACAACATTGCTGTTATCAATATGTGTCCTGTGCCCTAGAACTTAATCAAATCGAAAGAAACTGAAAGAAATTGTATTACATTAAAAATGCAGAAAAAATCTTACATGAATAAAATCTATAATACCTAATTTTACAATGGGATAAAATAATGTTTTCTATTATTTCATTCAAAATGCTTTTAAGTTTTGCAACAAATTCCTTGTGTGTCTCAGTCTAACATATGTCTAAGGGTAGCTCATTGTAATGAAATGATTTTCTTGCATACTCTCTTTTAATACTTGGTAATCGCAGGGTGCAATTGTTATTTCTTGTTTCCTTTTCATGGTTTATCAGAGTAAAATAATTATGGAAATGGTCACATATCTTTGTCCAAGAATTTTCGTACAAGTTTGTAGGCTCTCATTTTATTCGAATTTATAACTGACATGAGCCCTTGGTCTGCTATTTCAATGCTACCACTGCCTTTTGAGAGAACAGATAGTCCTTAAACCATTCCAGTTCACCGTCTCAAAAGCTACACAAGCTAGATCAACATCATGGGAAAACCAACCGGCGGAAAGAACAAAGAAGCCTACCATTTCTATCGTTGGGGACTCCATATTGAGAAATGTTCGAAAATAAGCTTTCAACAGAGAGATTAGGCAATTCTCCTCATACGTTAAAACATTTCCAGGAGCAACGGTGGAGCATATGAAATCCTATTTAGAGCCTAGAATTTCTATGCACCCCAACGGCATAATCATCTTGTGCGGCACAAACAACCTGCCAAGAGAAACACCACACGAGACAGCAAACAAGATCATTACATTGGCAGTGGAAACAAAGCGACGAGTGAAAAACGTGCCAGTTTCAGCATCTATTAGAAGGGCAGATTCTGAAGAACTAGAATGGAAAAGGAAACAAGTAAATCAGTTGGTCGAACAGGGACTGACAACAGCAGAAATCATCTTTATCAAACATGACAACATTCAAAATGGACATATAGACAATTGGGGTTTACATCTAAATACAAACGGATCGAACATATCAACAGGTAATCTGATTGATTTTTTAAAGGGAGTGTGACTAGATCATGCAAATGTTTTTCTAATCGCGTTTGAAACATTAATAGTAGGTAAAAATGATACTCCTATATAAACTCTAGGCCTAAAAGACAATTGTTTTGTACAGAGCATAGGATTAATTTCACACCCTTCCATTGCAGGCACAAGTCAGGAACATACTTTTCCATCTGTATCTGACACTGACGACTTACAAGAGACAAGTCGACGTTGCCTTTCTTATGATGACGGATCGTTCTCTAGCACTCACTTGCAATCTGTTAGCTCTTTGTCTTCGGTAAACAATAGTCTATCCCTTGTGAAATCATCAAACCCATCGCCTATTTCAACAGATATTTCGTTAGAATCTATTGTTTCATTTGACATCGACAAACTCTTTAGCCTCAAGACAGAGTATCATAACCACCCACTCGTCGGTTTCTTAAATATTAATAGTCTTAGAAATAAGATAATTGACTTGAGGGTACTTATGGAAAGATGCCTACCTGATGTTTTGGTCATAGAGGAAACCATAATAAGTTCTGATCTTAAAATTGAAACTTTCCTTGTGAATAACTATCAAAAACCTATGCGTCATGATAGGAACGAATTTGGTGGGGGTATTATGCTGTATGGCAGGAAACGTGTAGTTTGAAATCGAGTCCCAGTATTAGAGATTTCTTCTCTAGAACTTTTGTGCTCCGAACTGATAGTAAGCATGAAGAAATGGATGGTCTATTGTATTGACAGGCCCCCTGAATCCACAAATATTGATTCATTCTTTAGCGATCTTTCAACTACCTTAAACTCTGATTTTGATAAATACGAGAACGTAATTGTAATGGGGGATATGATATCAACATTGATACCCTAAACCGGCAGGACACTGGACATAGTAAGCTAGTTTCCTTTTGTGATGTCTTTGGGCTATCAAATTTAGTGATTGCTAAAACATGTTTTACCAAAAACAGTAGTTCTTCCATTGATGTCATCCTCACAGATAGGGCGAGATGCTTTCAAAAAACTTCCGTGTCTTAACGGTATTGTCATGACGGTTATGAAGTCCCATTTGCCTAGACTCAAGCCTAAGGTAATCAAGTTTCCCAGCTAAACAAAATTTGACGCCGAAAATTTCTTGTCAGACGCAAAGCTGGCAAAATTTGGTGCTCTTGAGGATCCTGAGAAAGCCTATAATAATCTTGTTGGTACCTTTCGAAAATTGGTTGATAAACATGCCCGCCTAAAGACAAAAGTGATACGAGGAAATAGTGCTCCTTTCATGATTTGGGAAATAAAAAAGGGAATTTATACTAGGACGAGGCTAAAGAAAAAATTTAACAAAAATGCTAAAAAAGAAAATGAGCTAAGGTTTAAGTGACAAAGAAATTAATTAATTCCCCTTTTAGGATAAGACGAAACAGGCTGATCTCAAAGAAAGAGTTTGCTTTCGATAGTGACACTATCATTCAACATGAACAGCTAATACATTATAAGTCTTGGTTCGCTAATACATTATAAGTTTCAGTTCTAATTACAGTATACGTTTTGGCGCAATCGCTGTGGGGTATGGAAACGCATCGCGGCAGTGAAGCACCTATCTACCTACCTAATCTATGAAACTCGAGGAATTTTTGCCTCGAGGTGTGGCACTAGGGAAGCTGGGCCCCAGAAACCACTGAACCAGGAGGAAAGTGGGCCTCCAGCCTGCTTCCGGAGGAAGTTGGGCCTCCATGGCAGGGGTTCTTGCCTAATAACGCAATAATCCCCATGAGGAACATGGGCCTCATGGGTCGCATAAGGAAGTTGGGCCTCATGCGACCTACTGCGCGCAGATGCAGTAAGGAACCTGATTTGCGGAGGAGATGGGCTCCGTCTCGAAACATACAAAAGTGCGGAGGAGATGGGCTCCAACTTCTCATGAGAGAATTACCATTTTTGGCTTTAGCCTTTCTTGAGTTTGTGTTTTGAAGTGGTTTTTTGCTTGAAAAGGCACTTCACCGCCACAAATTGCTTCGCAATTCCCCACAAACGAGAAGAGAAGGCGTGGCTGCATTATAAACCGTATGTAATAAGTATGAGTT
>REGM01000038.1:655491-675995 GCA_004194415.1 Aurelia aurita
GGAAGGGGGGGGGGGGGGGGTGATGCAACAACGAAAAGAAATCCCCATTTCAATCGTCTATGCTGTGTAAGCTCAGGAACTGGGTGAGTTAAGTTTCATGACTCAGGGATCAATGTTCATCACAATCTACTTGGTCAGGGGTAAGAACCCACAAACAAGGAACCGCTATTTGAGAACGTAGGCTATATTGCTTAAAATTATAATGATTTATAGGGAAGTCTTTAAAGAAAGAAGGGGCACCTTTCCACATTTGTCCACTTTTCCACACTAACCCAATTCTACATGGGGGGAGGGCAAAACGGCCCCCCCAAGCAAACTTCCTCTAATTGCTCATAAAGTACACGTGATAAAAGACTAGAACCTATTTGAATATTAATAAAATTTAATACTGTATCAAATAAACAATAGGTCATTCTCATATAATTGGTCACATGACTATGATATGTCCATGCATAAAATTTCTCATAGACATTGGTACCAATCAGTTTGCCTTGAAGTCTGATTTCCTTTGATATACCGGGTGTCACAAAAAAAGGACTCACGTTTACAACATCACAAAAATTCGATTATCAAACCTATTATAAAATTTTCATTTGATCTCTTTTGTCAATGATCCAAATATATTTAAAGATGATAAAATGCTTGTTTTCATTACTTAAAGGGTATACAATAACAGGTTGAAAAACGTTATTCCGAGCTATCCTTTTAAGCAACATTGCAAATCTTGCCTAACAGCCATTATTTTGAGATTTTTCATTATCCTTCAAGTCTACAATGATAGTTTGCGTTTCTATCTGACATTTATGACCAAACTCGAAGCTTGATGTAAAAAAAGAAATTAAAACTGATAATCATCGATACTTCTTGCAGTATGCTTCAAAACAAGGCAGCGATAAAAAGAGCTAAATTTGCTAATTTTAAAACCAATCACGAGATTAGCTATACGCGTACCTGGGAAAAAAATTTGGTCTATGATCTACTTGCCAAAAAAAGAAATTTAAAGATCGGCCATGTAATCGATTTTTTGTGATTTTTCAAACAGGAGTACTGTTTTGGGACACCCTATATAATTTTTGTGTTTGCTGACGTCAGCAAAATGTAATATATATGACGTCATACTTACATATGACGTCATATTTATGATAAACATAGGAAATAATTAGTAATTATGATTGAAATTGATCAATTAACTATTCAAGATCAATTTCCTTTAGTTTATATGACTAAAACTTCGTCAAAAATGCAATTATGACATCAGAAAATTTGCTGGGGTATCATGTATGACTTTTATTGACAGTTTTTATAACATTAGCATTTAAAAAATAGAATTTTTGGCAGTATTTATCAAGAACAATCAATATCCATCATGTACATAGCTTCAAGTCAGAAAAAAGCTTTTTCCAAACATGATACAACCCTCGATTTCAGCGGCTCTTGATGGCCTTGTTTTTGGTCCCTCCCCTAGCGGAAAAATTCCCGGCGTTAGGGGTTTGTTTATGAGAGTTTGACCGTGGAATTCTAAAAACAACGCCAATAAGGGCCAGCAAAATAAGGGCAACAAGGTACATCGGCAGGGGTGCCCTGTGCACTTCAAGGCGAATTTTGTGAAATTGTCCCTCTTTCTAGACATTACTCAAGTAATACCGAGTAATACAGTACAAAAACAAGTGAAGATATGATTTTGCTTTCCTAGATGAAATGAAAAATTGTTTCTCAAGTGTCATCGTTTCCAGTTCTTCAGTTTATTAATTTTTTGGTGATTTAAGTGATATTTTAACCCTGCTTTGGGTCGCCCGTGGCATTTTCTGCCTTTTGTAGGCTGATTTTCCTTTTAAAGTGAACCTTGCAACAAGCGCACATGCGGAAGTAATGTCAGATGACAGTAACAATATGTGTCATATCTCTCGAGAACTTATCGGTAGCCTCTATAAATTATACTGAAACGGTTATTTCCACATTCAATTGAGTAAATTGAAATAAGAGAAGTTTATTTCAAAATATTTCAGGAATAGAGGCATATGTACACTTTAACACAGTCTGCTCGAGAAGTCTGACATTTAAAACGAAATGGCGCCCTTCAAAGAAGATGGGCCTAAAGCAATGCTGACTAAACTCGCGTTGGATGAGCCACTGAAGTAACTTGAAGGCGTCCAACCACTAAAATCATCATCAGGAAGGTATATAAGGTATGTTTTAAACCAAAAACTAAATTGCCCGCAAATTTTTCCAGTGTGCACTGAAAATCGACCTCGTAGCAACCTACGAAATTTGATCATTATTTTCAGCCATTTTGACAGTTTTTGAAGGGAGCTTCTCTACAAAATCTCCTATAAATTAGGAAAGAAGTGCCCGATCACAGTAAAGTAATTTCTAAATCTGATTGAAGTTGCCTGCTATTAAACAAGACATTTGCCAATAATATAGCTTTCATATTCAGGGAGCAGGAGCCATTTAAACGGCCATTGAATCTTTTACTAAACCGGTGCCATACTTGTTGAAATTCCAGATCTCGAATAAACAGTTTAGAGACGTTCACGAATTTTTGCAAGGAAGTAAATGAATATGCATACCTGTCCAAGTGCACTCATTAATGAAAAACCAATAACATTCTTGATGATAAAGGGATATCTGAGACAAAAGTCGATAAATGTCCATACTTCTCCAGTGAAAATGATGGCTGTAAGGAAAAGGATATCTTTTTCACTATATGGGAATAATTGAAATATTTTTCTTGATAACAGTATAATGACTAGCAAATCTACAATCTTAGCTAAAATACTTGGGACAAATAAAAAAATCGCACTGGTGCGGCTTTTGATTACGTTTTCAATGCTGCTTGAATCAAATGCCACTCGACCTAGTCAACATTGAATTATGGGGAAGGGGGGACTAGAAGGTCCTAAACGTTCGTTTTCGTTTCGATATTTTAGGAAACATCACAACAACACTGAAAATTGCCTATGTTCCAGCTTTTTTGGCCAGGATTGTCTGAAAATGGTTTTCATAAAAAATAACTCATTGCTCGAGAACCCATAGAGATTTGTGTGAGAAATTTTACAACCATCATCCCCAGCAGAAGAGGTGAGTTCTCAGCTATTTGTGCCGAAATAGGCGTTGTTCGCTAAATTCGCTGAACACTTACTTAAACGTGGGCATGGCAAAATTGCTGCATTTTACACACACGCATACATTCCACTTATAAAAAGTGACATTTATTAGGATTCTGAGCTATCTTCTACTATAATCAGACTGTGCACTCCGATGATCATTGAACGCGACTGATCTTTGCAAGAAAAGCTTTTGGAGCCATTGTCTGAGATCCGGTTTCTTGTGAATTCTTCGGTTCTCCGTGTGACGGTTCTCCATAGAAAATGCCCCATAATTTTGGGATAAGCCATGCTTTTAGGATAAAAGCGTTTGATTCCACATCTGAACATCAAAATCTTCCTATTAATGCACAAAAACCAGGCGAAAATCGCCTGGAAGTGGACTATTTCACGGTTCTCCATAGTTAAAAAATTTAAAATAAAAATTTCCGGATAAGTGTTTTATAAAATTTATGGAGAACCGTGAGAAATCATATTTCGCGAAACTATCAATACAAAAAAGTGACTGTAGGATAATACAGCTAATTATGCAAATTAGAATGAGACAAAATTCGTGAAAATAGCACGAACGAAGCCGACGTTATTAATATTTAAAGATAGAGCGCCGTGGGGAGAACTATTGAGTTTGTGTCGATATTCCAGCCTTCACCAAAACCACCTTGCAGGCATGCTTGATCTGATTTTATCCTTTCTACCCACGGTAGCCCCTCAGTTAGAAAACTGATTTACAGGCGGCCATGCTAAAAACTTATACTAATTTACAAAGCATGTAGGATTTTTGTTTGGGCTGCTGACCACACAGCACTATGCGCCTCCGCGTTCAGTTGGAATCTGCAAATCTGGAAAGTTGCCAGGAAAAGTGATCAATTGATTTTAAAGGACTCCCCTGCCTTGGGAATCAACCTATTGTCTTCGGCACATGGCTACAAACACAGGATGGAACTTGAAGATTACTTGAAGGAAAGCTCAAGATCGTAAAACATCTAGAAATGGCTCAAAACATTGGAATAAATATCGTAGTGGCGACCAGAGAATCGAGCAAATTCAAGGATTTATCGTTCAGTAAATATATCAAAAACTGGTCGCAGCCTCATCACCAATTTCGCTGAAGATCTTTTTGAAGTTGTCAGCAACAGTCCTAACTAGGTGAGATACTCCGGAAAATCTGGGATCGTAGTTGAAATTTAAATTGAAGTACCAGTAGTCCTTGTGTTCTATCGTCCTAAGCAATTTTGACTTTCCAAAGTAAACCTTCGCAGTCTTTTTCATACTCAATATAAATGTGCAGGCCAATGCAATTCAGGAGAACAGATTACTTGGCAAGTGTTTCATCTAATCCCGAAGCCCATATGACCCCCGTGAGCTTCAGTAACTAAGAAATTGAAAGTTTACTAGATTTTTGCCTCAAAATTTTGGTGAAAAAATTCCCGATTTTCTATGTCATTTGCGGAAAATCTGGTCGCAGCCTCATCGGGAAAATTACTGTATTTGTGGGAAATTTACTTGGCTATCAGAAAATCGTATCGGTGATGTCGGAAAAATCTGGATGCTCTCGCAGGAATGTGATAGCTACTTGTTGATTTTATGTTGGTTGCAAAACCCGCTATCTTTGATGTTTGTTTACAATCAAATGCCAAAACAAAGCAGTAGCAACGACAACAGCCGAAGGTCAGGTCAAATTTGTTCCCCAGTCACCAGTCCATATGATGATAGGTTGCTCGTTCTTTGGTATAAACTTCCAGGGGTCAGTCAATAAACAATGAAGTGAATTTCTCCTTGAAAGTGTCTTTCAAGGGGCTGTAGTGGTCTGGTAGTTTTTGTAGGTTTTTTTAAATGTAATTTCAAGGAGGTTTTCTCCCATTCTTTGCAAATATTCAAGTTTTTACAGGTTTCCCACATTTGTGAACCCCTATATAGCAAGATATTTCACAGCAATTGATTTTTGATACTTTGCAATTTACCACTGAAAACAATGCCAAAACATCCACGATTATTGTACAAAACAATTATTTTCTGTTGTCAAAACATTTTCGAGTGACATGGGAGAATTAAAGCTACAAATTAAAAACGTTTCTTAGCTTTTTTAATACAGGTAGGGTAGTTCCTTAAGTTTTAAAAAGTTGAGCCTACCGCTTCTAAGCTGTTTCTTATGAAATGAATGTAGCCTCTATGAACTGCAGGCCATCCTTCCGAGCTTCAGTTGAACATAAAAAATCCAGGCTTTGCACAAAATTATTACATCACCGAATGAAAACGTTTGACTTCTTCACAACACTGGTTTGCGATTAATAAAATAGGTAAAGCTCCGTCTTGAATATCCGCAATTCTTCTGCAGGTCTGTCTTGTTTTTGTTTGTTCACCGAATATCAAAGCAAGGGTGTCAGGACACCGATTAAGTAATTAATAAATAAATATTTACTTACCTTGTTTTGTTTGTTGGTGTCTTCTTTGTTCTGTCTCTCCCTGCCTAACATTTCAACCGCCTAAATTAAATTGGGCCAACCGCTTTTTCGAACCAACTCCCTTGTATTCCTGTGTGTATGTGCGCCTTTGCAGAAGAAAGGGTTTTAGGAATACAAGGGAGTTAGGTTCGAAAAAACTGTTGGCCTAATTTAATTTAGGCGGTTGAAATGTTAGGCAGGGAGAGACAGAACAAAGAAGACAACAACAAAAAAAACAAGGAAAGTAAATATTTATTTATTAATTACTTAATCGGTGTCCTGACACCCTTGGTAAAAGTAGGCTCTTTATATAGGTCCTTTTGTAAACGAGTCTAATTTCAACGGATTGTTAACTTGCCTCGATTTCGATGGATATCTGCGCGCGCATAAAAGTCATTTCACAGATATGCTAATTTACAATAAATAAAAGATATGCTATATATAACTAAACTAAATTACAAATTGTCATAAAATAAACAAAAGAAAAACTAAAAAAATTTTAGGTGTTCTATTTTTGCAGCTCCTTTTTGAATGCTCTCAAGGTAGATGAATTTCTGACTTCAGTGCCAAGACTGTTCCAAAGTTTGGCGCCATTTCTGCCCACTGCCGATTTTAATAAGGGCAACCTGAGGTTGACATCGGCATTCCTAAGAGAACGAACAGTAAAGAAAATTTCTTTCATATAAGAAGGCACATCACCATTAAGGGATCTGAAAACCATTTTTTGAGATTCAAAATCAATAAGCTCCCTAACAGTGGGCCATTCAAGCGGCGAATAACTGGTAAGGCGGTCGCATCAAATGGACTGTTGGTAAGCTACAAAATCGTGCGGCCAAAATTGTAACCAATAGCCCCTACAACGCTTCTGCTCTTCCAATTATAAAGCAACTGGGCTGGCAGACAGTGAATGATTTGATTGTATCGGAAACATTGAAAATGGTATATAAATGTACAAATGATGAAGCTCCCTCGTATCTTGCATGCCTGTTATAATAATCAATTTATTTAAAGTTGGCTAGTACATAGCTACATATAGTAAAATAACAGGATTAAAATACTATAATTACTAATTAAGGCCAACTACTTAAAAATATACAGGTTGTAAAACAATTTGATAAAATGACTCGATAATACATACAGTTCCAAGCGATAAAAATGTTAAGAATAAAAATGCAGGATTATAAAAATCCGAGGTTTTCAATGTAAGGTCGACATAGTTTGCATGTGCATTCTTCACCGCGCCAAGTTTTTATCTTTGATTTAAACTGTTGGTTAGAATTAGCATTCCTTACATCTTGAGGGAGGGAAAGCCAAAGTTGGGGCCCTCTGTATCTGATGGTCTCAGAGCCAAGATGTACTGTCCTTATCCGTGGTAGTACGAATTCATTGTTACTTCTTAGGTTATACATATTTTCTCGCTCCCTGAAGATCTCATTCATGAAAGGAGGGTTCATATATTCATGAAAGGAGGGTTCATATATTCATGAAAGGACAGGTTCGACAGGTTATCAGAAACCTGTAATCGGGAACTTCGGAACACCGAAACCGATCTATGTGTCCCGATTCTACGAACAACATGTGGCCAAAATTGCTTTTCTTTTAGAGAGGCGAAATTGTGGAATGGCCTGGACGCAAAATCAAAATTATCCAAAACCTTCAAACAATTTAAATCCTGTCTTGAAGACTCTAGAACATGAAGGAACCCATGTAGATCCTTGCTACTATTTTGAACTACTTTTACTTTGTATTTAACTAATTTTAATGAGTGCATTTGAATTGTAAGTTAGGTTTTTATCTTTTTCTTTTCACAGGGCAGTTTGGAAAACAATGTATTTATTTGATAACTTTACCCTGTTTAAATAAATAAAAATGAAATGAATGAAATGAACCAGTTTGCAGCACGATTTTGAAGTTTCTGCAATTTGTCGATGGCAGTCACACCAGCATTTCCCCAGACAGGACAACAATATCTAAAGTAGGGCTCATTTTTTTATGCAAGATACGAGGGAGCTTCACCATTCGTACATATGTATACCATTTTCGATGTTTCCGATACAATCAAATCATTCACTGTCTGCCAGCCCAGTCGCTTTATAATTGGAAGAGCAGAAGCGTTGTAGGGGCTATTGGTTACGATTCTGGCCGCACGATTTTGTAGCTTGTGTAGCTTGTTTTTTGCCGTGATTCCGCATACCCCCCAAACCGGGCAACAATATCGAAAGTATGGCTCTACCAGACTTTTATACATTGTCTGCACTGACTTTATTGGAAGGTATTGTTTGGAATAGCGCAACAGTCCTAACGCTTTTGAGATCTTTTTAATCATATTAGTTATCTGTACGCCCCAGCTAAAATGTTGATCAACACATACCCCAAGGTATTTAGTGTCCTTAATCATTGAAATTGTCTTCCTACCTATTTCAAGCAAGGGTGTCAGGACACCGATTAAGTAATTAATAAACAACTAGGAAGATCATTAATATAGACAATAAAGAGAAGTGGTCCAAGACATGACCCATGCGACATCGGCATTGATCTTCAACAAACAGTTCTGCAGTGCTATTCGTCGGGCACAATAGACAATTAAATCCTGCTCTCTGATGAATGCAAGTTGCTGGGGTGGATTTAATCTCATTGAAAATGAACAAATAGTTGGAAATTTGGCTGAAGTCACATTTGAAATGAAGACGATTGCACTGTGGGGGGGGGGCATAATTTGTACTAACTAGACAGAAAACTTTATTTTCAAATCCTTCTTCTCGATTGTGACGTTTTCAAACGAAGTGGGCTGGTAGGTTTTGTAATGGGAGTTTTGCAGATCGCAATGGGAAAATTGCGCATAAATTGATGACTTCATAGATCTAATGGATTAACCAGTAATTATCAAAACATTAAACTCTGAAGTTCTCTGGAGTTCAGCCTACACTAAATATCTTTCTATACCTCTTAAAAGGGATCGTCTAATACAAGTAGACTTGGATATATAGCGACATTAGTAGTAGGTGGTAATAGCAATTCTCAGACAATCTTGGCAAAAATACTTGGGTCTACACACAAAATTGCACTACTTCGGCCTTTGATTATGTGCACCTCCGTTCCCCCCGTTGCACTGTTGCTCGAATCAAACGCCACTCAATCTTGTCAACATTGAATTAGGTCCTAAAGTCTTGTCAAAAGGTCCTAAACGTACGTTTTCGACTTGATATTTTAGGAAACATCACAACAAAACTGAAAATTGCCTATGTCCCAGCTTCTTTTGGCCAGGATTGTAGTCTTAGCACATTTTGATGAGAGATTGCTGAATATCACAAAGCTAGTCTAGGATACAACTACTAAAATTGTTGCCATTTCAATGACCAAAGTTTCGAAGAAGTAGAATAATTCAATCATCAATTTATGATTTTGTGATTTTTCCATGGGACACGGGGAGGAAGAAAATTGCTTTAGGAACAACAACTACCTCGCTTTTTAAAGCCTATACATTTTCCTTGTAAAATGTTAGTTAATGAATCTTCAGTTTGCCAATCTTTGCATCAAAAGTACGTAGAGACGAAATGACTTTGAGTAAAGTATGCACAGTCTCATTTTAATAGTGTCCATACTGGATGAGTGAAACAAATCCCCGTTTGAATCAAGGGTGCCTACCTTGTATGAATTGAGTTTATTCGTAATCCTGTTTTCGTGACATAGTACACACAACAATCGCTTATGGAGCGTCGTTTGCGTCTTTATTACGTGTTGACATTTTCTTATCCTAAATCCTAAATTTATATGTTTAAATGCACACATGTCGGCTTGGGTAAGAATCTTGAAAGGGGATGAGAGAACTGCCAGTAATTACCAAGCTACAAACAATGCGATACCACCATTATATGGGCTGAGGAAAGACCACAAAAACTGCGAGGATCAGGTTAAAGGACCACCAATGAGACCAGTATGTGGAGCCATTGTATCTTGTAATTACAGAATATCTCATTTCTTATCCATGATCCTAAGACCTCTAGTTAAGCTAGCAGAAGAAACTTGTGAAAGCACAGAAGATCTACTAAGTAAGATTAAAGAATGCAATGAATCAGAAAACTTAACAAACAGCATAGTAGGAAGCATGGACGTAAAAGCACTATACCCGTCAATAGATGTCGATTTTGCTGTTGATAAATGCATTGAACTAATCAATGAAAGCGACATGGAATTCATAAATATAGACATTGACGAACTTGGATTATTTCTTGTGATGACAAATGACAAAGGAGAGTTAGAAGCCAAAGATCTCTTAAAGTATTGCCCGGCTAGAAAGACAAAAAGAGGAAGAGCTCCAAAACTCACAGCCTCTGGAGTAAACAATAACAAAGAGAAACGTTGGACAGGTTGGACGAAAAGTGACATCCGACCAGGCCCGTTAGAAATAAAGAAATTAGTTACATCAGCCCTACGGAACAGCTTAATAATTACCATGAAAAATCATATATGCCAGTTTGATAGCAACGTATACAAACAAAGACAAGGAGGCGCAATAGGTGTAGGGATTGCAGGAGATATAGCGACACTATTCATGGTTTGGTGGGACAGAGAACTTAAAAGCAGATTACGCAGACAAAGTATTGAAATCCAGCTTTACAAAAGATATGTAGACGACACAAACCTTGTGGCAAAAACTGTACCAAATGCAAGTAAACAACCAAACGATAAAGTAATAATGGAAACAATTCAAAAGATAGCAAATGAAATACATCCAAGTATTAGTGTGACAATTGATTTCCCAACAAATCATACCAATAACAAAATGCCGGTCTTAGATCTAGAATTATGGATAGATAAGGTGGAAGTTGGCAGTTCAATGAAACGACAAATTCTGTTTACTCATTACATGAAACCGATGGCTAATAAATACCTCATCAATAACAGATCAGCTTTATCTACAACGATGAAAACCAATGTACTAGTAGCTGATCTGGTCAGAATCATGAGAAATGTTTCTTTACAATGTTCAGAAAGTGAAAGACAGAAACATATCCAGCATTTCATCAAAAGAATGCAGTTCTCAGGATACCACCAACAGGAACGTGTCAAAGTGTATACCAAAGCAAAACGAAGGTTTGAACAAATCATAGAAAGGGACCGGAAGGGAGAATGTCCAATTTATAGGGGAAAGTTCTGGGAAAGACGGAGAAGAGAACAAGAGAAAATAAAGAAGAAACGAACCTGGTATGCAAAAGGCGGATATGAAACAGTCCTCTTTGTCGATGCTACCCCAAACGGAGAACTAGCGAAAGAATGCCAACAAATCTTAAAAGAGTCAGAACTAAAAATAAAAACAGTAGAAAGAGCAGGAAGATCATTAAACGAGAGTCTTGTGAAATCAGACCCATTCAAAACCAAAACATGCAAAGAAAGTGATTGCCAAGTATGCAAAATGAATCCCAAAGCAAACTGCAAAGTACGAGACGTAGTATACGAAATGTCTTGTCTCGGAAGTGAAGAAGACGGACCATGTAGGGAAACTTACATCGGAGAATCAGCCAGAAGTTTGAAAGAAAGGATCAATGAACAGATAGACAAATACGAAAAGAAAGATAAAAGCTCTGTGCTCTACAAACACATGCAAGAAAAACATGGCGAAAGAAAACAACAAATCACAGTGCAAGTACTAACGGCTTGTCCAGGAGACCCCATGCTTAGACAAGTATCAGAGGCTGTTTACATTCAAGAGTTGTCACCCACATTGAATTCCAAAGAAGAATGGGGAAATACGAATATCCCAAGAAGAAGACGAAACAACAACAACAGGTTCCTCAATGATTGTGACGTTGAAGGCCTTGAAGATGTTCTAAACATATGCGATTGATTAATTATCGAACAAATCTACTAACTGAAATCAAGTTCGAACACAACCAACATCTAGTTGCTGATGAGGCCTCAGAAGTGAGGCGAAAGCTTCAACATTACGAAACAATTTAAGTGTATGAGTGTTTAAAATAAATGGCAAGCAAAAAGACAAATTAAATTTATATGATATAAGCAATATTCTCAATAACATCTGTTCTATTTCGTATGGCCTTGATACTATTTTGCATGCCAAAAATCATTTCGAATTATGAATCGCATTCAGTATGGCCTTTTGCTCAATATATCGTAACAAAGATAACTTTAGCATGGCCTTTATATTTCGTATGGTCTATTGCGCAATACATCATAGAACACGTAACTTTAGTATGACATACGTATTGCGCAATACATCATAAAATTCTGATTTTGCATGGCCTGTTTGATTTCGTATGGTATATTGCGCAATAGCTTACTTTTGGCCTGCGCTCTTTGGTTTGGGCGGGATAACTCGAACGGTGTTGGCCACAATGTTGGCCTAAATTGACTGATCGATGGTTTCATACTGATACTTATACCTTTCAGGATTCTATTTTTTGTCCAGGCGTCAACAAATCGCTTTCTTGGCGTCCAGGACTCTCACGCGAACGCGGTCAAGTTGACGCAGGAACAAGGCTGCTGTGTCATTATGAGGCACTACGTAGGCGAACGACGTAATGTCCTAAGGTGATAAAACAAAAGAATCGGCAGATAATCTCATTCTGGTGTTCGCTACCTCGTTCTGCAATATTTGCTATTAAGTCATAAAAAGTCATATCCTTATCTCCACCATGATTTTGATTGATTTTTTTTGATTGATTGATTTTATATTCTTTAACCACGGTAACCCCGTCAGCTAAGGCTGCTTTTCAGGGGGCCGTGCCATAAAAATTACAATTTACAATGTAATACATGTGAAACTAAAACGATAATAACCTAATTACAAAACTAGAATCTAGAAATAAATACATTATGGTCATACTCATAATCGACTTTTAAAAGCATAAAGAGAGAGTGCTTGCTTGACCTCCGGTTCAAGATTATTCCAAAGGTGCGCACCACGACCACCATGATCTAGTGCCAACCGAAAAAACTAATGGATAGGCCATTTTTTCCGTTCGCTCATTTCTGCAATACTTTGTTTCCCAGTGGCCTATCATTTCAACACATAAAACGTAAAATTTTGTTCCATTTGTATTAAGTATATCTGTTTAGTTTGCGTTTATGGAATTGTAGGTAGTAAAACTTTAAAATATGAAACTGAAACTGTTTCCATCTTTAATTTGTATTTTGAGTATGCTTTGGTAGGTAGTAACTGCTACCTTATTGATTCATTTCTTGCCAAAACTATATCTGGGATGTTTTTCCAGCTTTGAAGAAAGGTTGTACTATTTTTTAATATCTTATCATTGTGTAGTATCGAAACTGGGTAAAATCCTAACCAAGGTTGATTTCTAACTCTTTTTTCATACAGTCGTTGGAGGATACTTGCTAATTTTCGTTGGATTAATGTATAGTCATCATCCTTTGTCTCCACTGTTCCCTGTTCATACTTTAATACGGTTTAATACTTTAATACGGGTGAGATTATTCATAATCTTATAGAACAAGGCAAGGCGTCTAGTCTACCTTCGGGAACTTAATGATTCCCAGCCATGCTCTGCATAGGGTTTTTCGCGCGATGTTCCCCTCCACATTCCTGCTAAAGCAAGAGCAGCAGAATACTGAACAGACTCTAACTTTTCCATTAAGTTTGGTAAAATAATTTTTTGACTGAATTCACATACGTTAGCTGGAAGTAATTTTTGGAGAGATACTTTAGCAAACCAAGGCCCTTTCTTGTTTTAGAGGTAGTAGATTTAATATGATTTAGCCTCGTTTTGGCCGGTTGAAAACGGTTTTGATGTTTCAGTCGAACAAATGACGCTTTTTTAGATCATATTTTCATGCTGATTACAAATATAGATGTTATTCATGCGAACGAGGTAGTATCTATTAGATATTAAGTGTTTAGCCTCGTTTTGGCCGGTTTTGCTTGAAAACGGTTTTAATCCTTCAGTCGAACAAACGACACTTTTCTAGATTAGATTTTCATGCTGATTATGAATATGAATGTTATTCATGCGAACGAGGTAGTATTTGTTAGATATCACGTGATTTAGCCTCGCTTTGGCCGGTTTTGCCTTCCTATCTAAATGAATGAAATAAAGGTGCAGATGGAGCAGTAAATGGTTAGAATTTTATACATCTGAGGATTTTCTTCTAAATAAGAAATAATGGATTGAGGTAGGAGTCAAAGGTAAGATCCCAGACAACAATACCATAATAGACCATTTCGAAAATCAAAATCGGAGACTGGGGAGAGCGAGCGGTTTGTTCTGGTAAATGGCGGATGCAGTTCTGGTAAATGGCTGCCACGGAGCTTTTATAAATGATAAATTTCCCTCTACAGAACTGTTAGTTTCAAATTCACAGTTAAAATAGAGAAATCATGACTTAAAAAATAACCGAAAAGGTGCCCCATCACCAACAAGCCTCGTAACTAAAGGGAGACTGAATCTCCAACCGAGACCTCAAATCAAATTGCTTTGGCGGGAAAATATTCGTGATTCGTAATCTCCGTTTATCGAAGCGAGATAGAACAAATATTTTGATAAGTTTCGAGAAGAAAGCTTGGAATACTTTACTCTCTATGAGTTGTGCAAACTGAAAGGGATACAATAATTCAGAATTGTGGCAAATGATTGTTTTTTGGCTAAGTATCAGCTGTTTTATTTCGATTGTGTGCATTGATGTTCATTGATGTGCAAGAAGTTCATTGATGTGCTATTTTCAGGAGAGATGCTCATCAACAAGAACACCTAAGAATTTAACATACTTAGTCTTTTTGCTATTTCTTTTTCAAATTTGAGGTTTATCAGATCTGGCAATCTCTTTCTAGATGAATGGAAGAATACAAAATTTGTTTTGTCAATATTTAATGGAAGTTTGTTACAATCCAGCCAGGATTTGACTTTAATAAGTTCCTTATTGATTGTTTTGGTCAGTCTTGTGAGATCATCAGATTAAAAATAAATATTGGTGTCATCAGTAAATAAGAAGAAAGATAGCAGCTTAGATGAGTTTGGTAGGTCATTCATGTAGATAAGGAACAGCAAAGGACCCAGGACTGATTCCTGGGGAACACCACATGTTATATCACATGTTGAAGATGAATGACCATTTACTGAAACAAATTGCTTGCGATCATGAAACCAGTTTAGAGCAATTCCTCTGATTCCATAATGTTCCAGCTTAGTTAAAAGAATATCATGGCTAACAGTATCAAAGGCTTTTTGGAGATCAACAAATATCCCACAACCAAAGCTATTATTGTCTAATGAAGACTTTATATTTTCAGTTAAACTGACTAGTGCATGGTCAGTTGAGTAACCACTACGAAACCCAAACTGCATGTTCAACAACAATTCACATACCTCAAGAAATGTATAAAGGCGCTGATACATTATTTACTAAAAATGGAAAGCAATAAAATTGGTCTATAATTTGATTTCTTGGTAGTTAAGACCTTTCTTAAACACGGGGATCACCTTAGCTATTTGAGCTTATCAGGGAAAATAACTGTTTCAAGAAATTCATTGACCAAGGTGGATAGATCAACACAAATGTGAGAATCTAGTATCTTCAATAACTTAATTGGGATACTGTTAGGACCACAAGATCTATTTAGGACCATTCTTTAGAGACTGAATAACAGATGATGCAGCATTTGAAGTGCATGGGGGAAATGAAGAAGGAATCGAAGTTAGGATTAGACAAACTAAGATAATGGAGATTTAGGAGTTCTTGGGATCTTCTTTGCGATGTCATTAGCATTATTGGTGAAGAAATGATTGAATTCGTTGGCTATTTTACCTGGATCCTTGATTTGGGAGCCGCTTTTGTCTGTTAAATATGAAATTGTGTCTAGAGTTTTGGATTTTAAACTGACAATATTCTTTATGCCTTTCCAGAGCATCTTCACGTTGCTCTTGCTCTCATCAAAATACTGATGATAGTTGTTTTCTTGCATTCTTTCAACTCATTAACAACACGATTTCGAAACAGTTTGAATGCCATTAAATCAGCTGCAGAGTTGATGGCTTTAAACTGTTGAAATAACCTATCTCTGATTCTCATCATTTTTTAATGCGCAAGTTAATCCAGGGTTTATTTCTTAATTCTAACCTTTTCCTACTCAGCTTTTTCTGGGGGCAATGTTTACCAATAAGACAATGAAGACTAAGCAGGAAATTATCGAATTTTCCATTCAGATCAATACTTTGATCAGTAAGGAAAGAAATGTCAAATTTCTGCATAATCAGCAAGAAACTTATCAGCATCAAACTGGCTATAATCATAAGCAAAATGGGATGAACTTTTGTAGTCAAATGTGCAGTCATTTATGATACAAAACTGGGGTAGATGGTCTGAAATTAGAGATAAGATATTTCCACTTTGAATGTAAGAACCTAAAGGCCAGTTTCCAGTCAGTGGAATTTTCCGAGCGGGCGGAAATTCGATTGTTTAGGAGAGAAAATGTCGCTTTGAATTTGAATAGAAATTTACGCTTGAGTAACCTTTTATTGTGTAAAATTCCTCCCGCTCGGAAAATTCCACTGACTGGAAACTGGCCTTAAGGCACTAGATGTTGTCAATAAGTGCAGAAGTTGTGTCCGTAATACGGGTAGGATGAAGAAAGGAAGGCTGAAGGTGTTGAGAAAACATCATGTTAATAAAATCACTTGTTGGTGTATGATTTTCATATTCTATCAAGTTAATATTAAAATCATCCATTATGAAGATGACTTTAATTTCGTTTTCTATTTCAGAAAGCTCCTCCTGCAAATGGTCACTAAACCGTCATATATCAGTACTAGAATGACGATATGCATAGCAACATAGAACATGTTTTGCCTTTGAGTTTTCTATTTCAATCCAGATGGTCTCAAAATCATCATTGCTAAAAGAGAGATCATCCCTTTTGTTAGCTGCAAGGTAAGATTTAACATAGACGCCAACACCACCAGCATAGCAGCACTAAAAGCATTTAAGCGTTAAAGAGGATCACTGGATGATCTATTTGATGTCTTTTCTTTGAAAGGAGTAATTCGACAGCTTGATTTTGCGGGTCGGGATTAAATGATATCCTCCAATCATGAACCCAATCACTTATCAACTCCAGATCATGGCTCATATCCTCAGCAGCTTCATTGGGTTCTCGGACAACCGTAAACAAGGACGTATCATCGGTAAAAAGATTAACATTACAGGTCAAGTCAGCAGTGAGATCGTTTATATACACAAGGAAAAACAATGGCCCTAAAATAGAACCCTGGGGCATTCCTGCTAAAATATCTCCCCAATTAGAACACTGTCCCTTCAGAACAGTTCGCCGTTTTCGATCCTTAAGAAAAATTTCGATAAGAGTCAGAAGTTGCCTTGAGACACCACATCGTTTTAATTTATAAATAAGACCCTCGTGCCATACCCTGTCAAATGCTTTAGAAATATCAAGGTACACAGAATGAACATCAAGAGAAGGATTACAGTCAAATACTTTGAAGATTGTATGCGGTATGGAATTAATTGTTTGACTGTTGAGTTACCGGGACGAAAACCTGATTGATGGGGGTTAAATAAATCCCACGAAACACGATGTGAGTATAAAGAATCGTACACACGTTTTTCGAGCATCTTCCCAAAAATTGGTAAAAGAGAAATAGGACGGTAGATGCTTTTTACATATTTTTCGTTTTTCTTATGAACCGGGACTACATTTGCACACTTCCATATTTCAGAAAACACACCATGTCTCAGACAGTTCGTGACTATTGTCTTAAGGTTACTGCCCTGGTTAATATGACCAAAAGTATCATTTTCAGTTTTTTCCTTTTATCAATAATGCAGGGTCGAAGCTACAATTTGAAACCCTCCCAGTCAATATCTAAGCACTGGAAGTAATGATAATTTTTAGTTAAAGATAAGAAACTAAAAGTTAAAGTAGAGATTTATTCCTAAATAGGAAGGGATTAACGATAATCACTTCACCTTCAAGATGAAATGATTGTGTGTTAATCCACCTGTGGGATGTCNATCACGTTGATCTTACCTGTCTGTGTCCAGTCAATGTGTGCCACCACTCCCCATAGTAGTACTTGCTTTGAGCCAATAAAGCAAGGCACTGCTCGAGATCGTCGACATTAAAATCCTGCAAGCACATTTTGGCTGCCGAAATTAGGCATGATTGATGATGGCCTAAGTTAAGTTTGCACTGCTCTCCAGTTCTGCTTGTCGAGGAGGCTCTCAATGTCGGCATCTGTCTTTCGATTTACAGACATCGGCCTACCAACTCCAAAGCATGCGATGATGATATCGTATCCACCAACATTTTCTTTCACACAAGCAGACGTTTTATTTTTAACAACAGCTCCAAACAGTTCCTCGTTGCTCTCGTGCTGTGCGTAGGCCCGTACAAAAGGCTCGAAACTCTCTGACTCTGTGTGCGTCACGCTTCTACTAGTTCCAGGCTCTTTCGCTTGCGCGCCTTTTTTGACAAATTTGAGTGAAAAACGGAATTCAGAGGGCGATTTCGATAGGTTCCGAAACTCATTTTGAAATTTCGTTTGGAAAATTGAACTCCTCATGTTTGAAAGTCATGAATATAAAAAAATCGCAAAAGGCTGGATATGACCTTTAAGTTATTTTCATGATTCTACGGTGTTGCTGGGAGTTCTAAAGGCTTTGAAGGAAGGGTATTTTAAAAGATCATGATAACTTTGATATGTGATTTACTGACGCTTTTTTCAACCGGATTTCCACATGGGGGTATTCCTAATTAAATTACGCATCGAATGATGTATGGGTTCGCTATCATCCAAGCACAGGACGGTCCCTCAGAGGAAAAAACTGAAATTACTGCCGTGAGGGTGGGCAGTAACCTTAAGAGAAGCAATTAATGAAGCATCGCTTAGTTTTATCATTCTTATAGAAATTTCATCCCAGCCATGTGCTTTATAAGGATTAAGTGATTTTATGATATTCAGTATCTTGACCTCAGAAATGACAAAATCACTTATCAAAGTAGAAGTTCCTGTGGTTTCTTGTGGAATTCCACTACCTGTGTCGATCGTCGTACATTGGAGTATGAAATAGTCGCTAAATAACTGCGCCTTTTCAGTAAAATCCGTTATGAATAACCCATTCTCCAAAAGGGGTGGTATTATAGGAATCTTCGCCTTATTAAGAACAGTATTGATTAAAGTCCAATAGGTTTTGCTAGAGGTCATAGGATTTGCTAAGGTTTGCCTTGTCTTAAGAAGGTAATTTTGTTTTGCATCCTCAATCATTTTTGCACCTTCAGATATCATATTTTGCTTCAGATAATCGTGCCAACGAAACATTTCAATACTTTTCATAATGTTGACGAATCAGCTTTGTCAAATACCATATCCTGCGGGTGTAAGGAGGTAGTGCCATATTCGAAACAGAAAGTTTCCCATAAACAAGTTGATGACACTGCTCATGTAATGATGGATGAACATCAGTCTCAATAACGAAGTTAGGCTGATCAGTGAAAATTAGATCACTGCAAGATTTGGAATCGCCCATTAAATGAGTTGGTTCTGAAATCAACTGATGAAGACCAAGGTCAGAGGTTATTGGCTCAAAGAGCTTTCCCTAGTTATTTTCAATATCATTTTCCCACCGCTGAGTTGATCTACAGTTTAAGTCACAAGTAATAATTACACAGAATGGATTTGCAGCATGCATTTTAGATAGCATCAGCTCAAAATTTATTGTAAAGTCATCAAATTCACTCTGGTCCTGACTTGGACTTCTATAAACTGCAACAAGGAAGCATTTTTTCCCTATTCAATTGGATCTCACACACAACGCACTCAGCGAGAGTTACCAAATCTAAACAATTTTTAGAAGGAAGAGAATCCTTGACATATAGCCCAACACCACCTCTTTGTAGAACGATAACAAAGGAGCCTTCGGGTTGCCTCCTACTGCGGTCAACCTATCTACTACCAATTATTTTCACCTAAGAATCCTTCAAAGCGCGCTTAAAGTTCACCGCATGTGCAAATATTTTATCCTCAAGATAATGAAAAGTATGAAGGAAAACCTGGAAGTCAGTCCAAATTATTTGAAATTATAGAAGAGGCCTCTAATTAACACAACAAAATTTTCGGACAATAGGATACCTAAGCAGTGTTTAATTGTGACAACTGTGAAAAACAAATGTCGCAAAATCATATCAGCAGCTTCAAACCCTCTCAAAAGTTTAGCAAGTTCTCTCAAAAGTCAAAAGAAAGAGACATTTGTCTCACATGCTCAAAAAAGAGAATAAAATCTATGCATCGATAAAATAAGTCTTCAGATTTAATTTTCCATCTTAGCAACCTAACAAAGTCAATTATAATCTGTCTCGAAAGTCTTGGCACACAATTGATTTTGCATTCAAGTCAATATCACCTGTATAATCATCTTCCGCAAGGGCTCAATCCAAGGAGGATAGGCAGTCCTTCCCAGCATGCAGCAGCAGCACAAAGTTTCCAGAAATTGCGCAAAATGCGCTAAATGAAAATGGCGGCACAGTACAGCACAGCACCAATCTTGAAGTTGCAATTTCATGCATTTTCATCGCTGGTAGTACGCAAAAAGGTAAGTTTTCTGTTTGATACTAAGTTTGCTTTGCTAAGGACATTTATCATATCGATCTCTTTGAACGATATCGACTGTTAACTGCCATATTCTTGGATGGGCCTAATGCTCCAATATATCGAAGTGTCGCAAAAAATCGTCGTTAGTAAAAGAGTAAGTTTACCGCATCAGGTGTGACCATATCTACAACCAACAACCATTTTGGGTAAATTGTGGTGTCTTGATTCAGATTTTATTAAAAGTCCCCAAAAGTCCCCAGGTTCAGGCTGTTTTTTTTCAACTTTAAATGACAAGGTTTTCTCGATTCATCTTGTGTTTTCTTGTCCATTTATCAACTTGTTTAGGGCCTCTCTGGCTCAAAGTTCCAAATTCAATCAAAGAT
>REGM01000038.1:677913-692913 GCA_004194415.1 Aurelia aurita
TTGTACTACAAAATGTAGTTCTCTGCAAAAATCTCCTAAAAATAACGCAGTGTTCATATCCATTTCCTCTTTCCTCAACTTTAGATATCAACTGCAGGCACAGCTCAGAATTGTTTTGCAAGCTGGAGCACATTCTTCCACCCACGATCTCCAAATTTTGCAAGCTGGAAAAGTGGGCCTAAGCAGCACTGTGTGAGGGTTCTCTGCCTTTAGCCACAATCCCAATTGTTTCCTCCTAACTCTATGGACACAACAGGCGCACATCTGCAAGGCCTGATGTTTGTATTTGCTTTGATGTTTATAAACAAACTCACAATGGAGTAAAATCTCCGTGATTCCTCGCAGCACGATGTTTACCAGTGCACATTGTCAGTCCAGCGAACGATTGGAAGTGCGCTCGAGTTTTGCATAGTTAAAAAATTGCTGTTGCATGCTGGGAAGGACTGCCAATCCTCCTTGGGCTCAATCAAAAGCTCTCGAAAAGCAAAACTTGATTTCTGTGGACAGTTTTACATTTTGTGATCGAAAATAAAGAACTACTCCCCTTGATATTTTGACAACTTCTGTATTCAAGAAAAATAACAAATCAACTGACTGTCATCTGATGCTCAAATTCTTGTTTACGATTTCCAATTTGAAATTGTGGTTTTCGAATAGAATGTATAGTTTGACAATGGTAAAATCTGATGATTCTGTAAGAGACTACAGTCAACAGGCTCACATACGTCCGTAAGTTTTCTGACTCGCTCGATAGTATGCCTATCTATTAAATTCAGTTATAGGCTCAAAAAGAGATTTCATAGTTACTTACATGAGCCTAGAACAAGAATAGACCACATGTTAACAGCTTGCATCATATGATGAGGACTTGTTTTTGCTTTTGCTCTCATGGTTTCTTGGCAAGCGCCAGTTAAGCCATCCAATGTCAGTGACACAATCTGTTAATGAACGAAAACAATACTACAATTAAACTAATTTACGATACAACAACTGAAGTTTGTTTCAAAACTAAGGAGAGGAGCAAATATATTTTCGAAGCGCGTTTACGCTGTATATGGCTGGTATCAATCAAAGGAACCTTCTGGGGGACTCACAAAGTATTCCACTGTAACGTAATATTTTCATGCTATACAAATAAACAGAGGAAGTTTCACTATAACGGCATGTTTTGCACTCCACACATTTCCTTAAAACTATTATATTCTCTCGTTGAAAGAAATTTGGAATGGAAATAACTTTCAATGAAGTGCAGCTATCAGTTCCTCTCACCTGCGAGCCTCTGCATATTCACTTTGGAGAACTTTTGTTCTAACAGTTTGTTTCTGAAGAGGCAATTTTGGCCCTTTCCTCCATTTAAATTACTTTCATTGTTGAAGGGCAAAGCTGCTTGTTTGCTGTTACACGTGTGACATTGCGGAAATGGCCAGGATGGCCTTATTGCATCAATGTACTTCTAACATAAGTCTTCCTTATTTAGGCCAGCCCCCCATATGGAAAACTGGACATATGACGCTCGTATAGTTCGCTTCCAGTGCCCCTAGAAGCACTCTTTGGAAATGTGTTGGGAAGGGATGCCCGTTTCTGCACCGTTTGATCGAAAAGGCACATTCGGCTAACAACCTGAATTATTCTGTCATTCTTTCTCAGTGGGCACTAAATGATTCACACTGGCGGAGGAATTCTTTATTCGAGGAATGGAAGGGATTCATGCGTATTCTTGCTCTCTGAATGGTAAAGTTTACCAGATTTTACTGTTATGTCAGATGAAAAAAAAAGTAATAAAATATAACCTTGCTGCTTGCATCAATTATCAGGCATCAAGTCATCTGGAGCGCAGCTGCAGAAAAAATTCACCACCTCAGCATTAACGTGTTTTTTTTCGCATCAACAGTCTATCTTCCCCACAAGTTGTCTTATGAAATTAAGGTTCTCCGAAACTGGTCAATGCTGCCAAGTTTGAATAACTAATCTAAATTTATGGCTTGCGAAGCTGATGTCAAATTATCAGCTGCAAAATTGATATTTTCCTTTAACACACTAAGGATAAAAAACAACAACAACAACACAATGAATTATTTAGGTACTGACTCCGAAAAAAAATAGAAAAATGACATATTGCGTTTTTATTATTGTGATTAAAACTTCGATTAAGTTAGACTTCATTGTGATGCTGTTCTACAATCAAGTAGAATATTTTTACTATCTTTATCATTACTTAATTTTGAATATACACTACAATCAAGTGGGATTCTTTACTACCATTCTTATTATTAAATTTTGATACTACTCTCAAGTAGAGTTTTTTCGCTATTATTATCATTATTCAATTTGGATGCTTTCTTACTCTCAAGTAGTTTTTACTATTACTATTCTTACTCAATTCTGACACTTTGTTGCTCTCAAGTAGAGCTTTTTACTATCATTATAATTACTCAATTTTGATGAATTATTACTCTAAGTAGAGTTTTGCTATCATTATCATTGCTCAATTTTGATGCTTTAATACTTTCAAGTAGACTTTTTACTATTATTATCATTACTCAATGTTGATGCTTTATTACTCTCAAGTAGAGTTTTTTTTAAATATCATCCTTATTATATGATTCCTTCAGGGGTTATTACACACACATCTTGACTGAAGTTTGGTTACCAGTGGTTTTTACTGGATTACTTGGTTACGGGAGCGAAATTGGACCAGGGCTAGCGAGTGTGGCAAATGGCAAAATTGGCAAAATTGACTGATGAAAACAACACCAACAAAGAAATTTTTCTCATGAAGAAGTCGATTTTTGTTCTTGCTTTTCTATCAATTTCATCTAGGATGAGACATCCCTTCCACACTCCTAGGTAGTTTTGCTCCTGCGTTTGCGGGAGCGAAATTGGACCAGGGCTAGGGATTGTGGCAAATGGCACAAATTGTCCGACTGATGCAAGCAACACCAACAAAGAAATTGTTTCTCATGACGAAATAAATTTTTGTTCTTGCTTTCTCTAATAAATTTAATCTGGGATAAGACATCCCGTTCTTAGGTATTTTCGCTCCTGCGTTTATTTTTTGGCAAATTTGAATGATTTAGTAAGAAAACATGCTCCTTTAAAAAAACTCACAAAAAAAGATCTTAAGCTCAGGAACAAGCCTTGGATAAATAGCAGAATTCAAAAAATGATGCACTTAAGGGATAAGCTACTAAGAAAACTTCAGAAAAAAAGTGACTGTGCAACAAAAAACCTTTATAAGAAATTCAGGAATCGTGTCGTTGTGGAATTAACAAAGAGCAAGGCCAACTATTTCAACAATTTTTTCCATACTAATGGCAATAATATGAAGCTCCTTTGGTCAGGTATAAAGACAATTATAAGCAACAAGAACTCTAATGTGAATGTTATTAGCAAACTTAAAGATGTAAATGGAAATATAACAACAGATTCAACTGTTATAGCAAATACCTTCAATGAATTTTTTGTAAATGTAGGCAATAATGTTACAAAAACAATACCTAAAACTATGAAATCTCCCATGGACTATCTTGGAAGTAGCAATGGAAATTCTTTTTTCATCACCCCTGCAGTCCCAATGGAAATATCTGACATCATAAGCATGCTAAAAACTGGCAAATCTATTGGTCCTAATAGTATTCCTACAAAGCTATTGAAAATTCTCTCTCCCCATATATCTTCTCCTCTCTCTCAATTAATAAATGAATCCTTCCAGTCTGGTATCTTCCCTACAAAATTGCAACTGGCTAAAGTAATTCCTCTATTCAAGAAAGGCTGCCCCCTAAATTCCTCTAACTATAGACCAATATCTCTTTTGTCTGTATTCAGTAAGGTTATTGAGAAAATTATGTATAAGCGTCTCTATGATTTTTTGGAACTTCACAATGTCCTGTACAACCTTCAGTTTGGTTTCCGTGCTAGTCACTCAATAAATCATGCACTGATAAGTTTAACAGAATCAGTTAAAAACACTTTAGACAATAAAATGTTTGGGTGCGGTATTTTCCTTGATTTACAAAAGGCTTTTGACACTGTTAATCATCAAATCCTTCTTAAAAAGCTTGATCACTATGGTATTAGAGGAACTGCTTTGTCTTGGTTTAGCTCTTATCTTAGCAACAGAGAACAATACGTTTCTGTTAATGGCCATAGTTCCAGTACCCAAAAAGTAACATGTGGGGTCCCACAGGGATCAGTACTTGGTCCACTCCTTTTTCTCATTTACATTAATGATATTTCTAAGGCTTCATCCAAGTTATCTTTTTATCTCTTTGCTGATGATACCAACATTTATTATGCGTCAGCAAACTTAGAACAACTTCAAAAGGTTGTAAACCATGAACTGAAGTATGTCAAAAAGTGGCTTGATGCAAACAAGCTTGCTTTGAATGTTGATAAAACTAACTTTATTATTTTTCATTCACCACAAAAGCCCCTAAATGACACTGTTGACATAAGATTTGGTAAGCAACATGTGAGAAAAGCAAAGTATGTCAAATTTCTTGGTCTTCTTCTTGATGAAAACCTTTCTTGGAAGTATCACTTAAACGAACTCTCCAAAAAGTTAGCAAGAACGTGTGGTATATTCTTTAAGGTGAGACATCTACTTCCTACGAATGTATTGGTTTCCTTGTATAACTCTTTATTTGCTTCTTTCCTACAATATGGAATTGTTGTTTGGGGTCTCACTTATGATTCATACATCAAACCGATCTTCATTCTTCAAAAGAAAGCCGTAAGAGCTATCGCCTTTGAAAATCGTTCTGCTCCATCATCTCCTATCTTTCTCAATCTCCAACTCCTTAAGTTGGAGGATTTGTTTGAATTAAAGCTGCTAACTTTTGTCTATGAATCTGTAAATAGGATCTCCCCTTCTTGTTTTCATGAGTTTTTTTATTTACTTTCACATGTTCATCAACATGATACCAGGCAAGCATGCAAAGGTGACATTCTTCTGACACGTAAAAATACTCTGCAATATGGTTTGAAATCTGTCAGGTACGCAGGTGCAAAATCTTGGAACAATATTCCTACCGTGATCAAACAGGCATATTCTTCAGTTAACTTTCGTCGTCAAGTTAAACTGCATTTGTTTTCCATCAACTACCAGTCGTAAGATTTTCGTGTTTTCAAATGATGACTTTCCGCAATTTGATTCTTCACATATTTTTCCAAATATAAACTATGTTTTTTAAACTAAGGGGGTGCTCTCTCCTCGATTAGTCTATCTATTGAGAGAGCTCCTCCTGTAAGAAATTCCCTACATGCAAATCCCCCCCATCTTTTTGTATTGTGTTCTTTAATTGTATTTCATTAATATTGTAAAGCCTTTTTGTAGTTTAATTTTGAGTATTTTATGTGTTTTTTGAGATTTGTATGTAGAGGAATTTTAAAATTAAAGGAACTGAACTGAACTGAACTGAATTTTAGGTTATTACACCCATCTTGGCTGAGTTTGGTTACCAGTAGTTTTTACTGGATTACTTGGTTACGGGAGCGAAATTGGACCAGGGCTAGGGAGTGTGGCAAATGGCAAATGGCAAAATTGTTTGAATGGTGCAAACACCAACAAAGAAATTTTTCTCATGACGAAGTCGATTTTTGTTCTTGCTTTTCTATCAATTTCATCTAGGATGAGACATCCCTTCCACACTCCTAGGTAGTTTTGCTCCTGCGTTTGCGGGAGCGAAATTTGACCAGGGCTAGGGATTGTGGCAAATGGCACAAATTGTCCGACTGATGCAAGCAGCACCAACAAAGAAATTGTTTCTCATGACGAAATGAATTTTTGTTCTTGCTTTTCTATCAATTTCATCTGGGATGAGACATCCCTTCCACACTCCCAGGTGGTTTCGCTCCTGCGTTTATTTTAGGTTATTCCACCCATTTTGGCTGAGTTTGGTTACCAGTGGTTTTTACTGGATTACTTGGTTACGGGAGCGAAATTGGACCAGGGCTAGGGAGTGTGGCAAATGGCAAATGGCAAAATTGTTCGACTGATGCAAACAACACCAACAAAGAAATTTTTCTCATGACGAAGTCGATTTTTGTTCTTGCTTTTCTATCAACTTCATCAAGGATGAGACATCCCTTCCACGCTCCTAGGTAGTTTTGCTCCTGCGTTTGCGGGAGCGAAATTGGACGAGGGCTATGGAGTGTGGCAAATGGCACAAATCGTCCGACTGATGCAAACAACAACAACAAAGAAATTTTTCTCATGACAAAGTCGATTTTTTGTTCTTGCTTTTCTATCAATTTCAACTGGGATGAGACATCCCTTCCACACTCCCAGGTGGTTTCGCTCCTGCGTTTATTTTGCTTCTTCAGGGGTTATTACACCCATAATGGCTGAAGTTTGGTTACCAGTAGTTTTTACTGGGTTAATTTTTATGGGAGCGAAACGGCAACAATTATGGCAACACACACACAAAAGTTCTCTTGAATGTCAGTTTTGTTCTTGTTTTTTTTTTATCTTTTTTCATCTGGGATGAGACATCGCTGCCCCACTCCAAGGTAGTTTCGCTCCTGCGTTTTCATTTGTTTGTGTATTCCTTGGGTACAACGCCCACTAGGCTGATGTCACTTTTCCCTCTGTCTCAACAATTCTACACTTTTATGTACGGTGTGCGTGGTCTCTGTTTTGTTTTTATTATTATTTTGTGGGTTTATGTCATAAATATTGTTGGCATGTTTCTTTGTTTTTTTTTTGTTTATTTTATGTGGTGCGATCATATCTTCTATCTCTTTGGCTGCTACGTCGGGGTTGGGGGGAACACTTTGTGTTTTGTGGGTGTTAAAAAACAAGGCATAATTTTGCTTGGCTTTTGTCTGATCCCCTCCTTGGCGTGTCCGGGGCAAAGGATAATTGGGCTTAACACCCAATTTGCCCAGTCAGCCCTTATAATGATGAAAGGATATGATCAGCACTGAAGGCCCATTGTTGGAAAATAGTGCAGTATTGATAAATCTGAAGGGCTATATTTTTTCATTTATTTGGAAAATGTTTTGACTAGATATTTGATGTTTTTGACCAAGTATTAAGTAACATATGACATCACATTCATAATAAACTGTTGAAATAATTAGTTACTATGATAAAAAATGACCAACTAATAGCTCGAAATGAATCTCTACTGGCCTCTACTACTGAATCTCTGTTGAAAATGCCAATAAGGCAGTATCAATTTTCTTTTGTTTTCATGCATGACTTTGATTGACAGATTTTCAAACATTAGAATTTCAAATCAAAAGTTGTGGCATCATGTATTAAAATAGTAAATGTCTATTGTTTCTACAACTTTATAAATGTTTATTCAACGTCTTTCATTGAAAATGCTAGGATTTAATTAGGTTTGTCAAATTCAGCCAATTTCCATTATTTTCGTGTTGCCCAGCAACAGATTAAGTGACTAATAAGCATATCTTACTATGTTTAGGATCAAAATTGATTAGTTATTATAACACCAAGTTTCACTATTATAACCTCCACGGTTACTGAAATAATCTGGGGGCTTTTGGCCCCCAGTGAGAAAGTGTTACATAATTTACCTATGGAGAATAGGGATTATAACGCAAACGCGCTTTGAAAATAAAGTTGGTCTCAATAGTTTGAAATCGTGTTTTACTTAACGAAAGTTTTCGAAATTACCAAGCTCATATTAAATGCCTGTAGCAACACTTGACGTGAAGTGTGAAAGAAAACAGCAATGAGTTGTATGAAAATTCTATTTCATAAATTTCAAAACGATCGGATGAAAATCTACGCCTAATTGGGTGGGCATTACTGACCTTGGCCTCCAGATTTCTGAAAATTCAAGTAACGGCAGATTCGAGGCATCAAGGACATTGTTCTGTACTATGTGGTAATTAGGACAGTTTTATTCAAATGTTGAGCACAAGCGAAATTCGAGAACGCGTAGGTGATCTGCAGCTTTTCCTTGTTCAGCTTGCGTTCTGACTTAATTATTTGTAAAGAAGTTAGTTATGCTAATAACCGGAAAAACTATCAATTACAAAATATCTAGAAATTGACAAACCAGGAGCAACTCTCCTATTCCAAATCCTTGACTTCCTGACTTCGTCTTTTTCTGCAAAGAGGAAGGCAGGGGATAAAGATGCAGCCATGCTATGCTAGTGAATAAATGTTTCATGGCATTTTTGCTTTCGGCGAAGGGCGAAAGAAATAAATGTCACATGAAATAATTAAAAAGGTAGGAGGCAAGACTCAACCAAAACGCTTGCAAGTAAGACAACAAATAAGTCTTCGAAGTTACAATATTCTTTGTAAAGGTTTTGGTACATGCCAAACTAGCCTTTGTCTCCTGCATATCAAAATTGTGGCTGATCAGTATCTTTAATAGCTAACTTGACTGCTCGTACATTACTTGTCGACAATGAGTTCTAATCGATGGATAGTAACTTTAAATGGCTTGATGCAAAAAGGGTATAGAATTACTGGCAGCTGAGATATGAGAATAACACATCACAGTCACATAGAATTTACTCAACATAGTTCTAGCGAGGTAAAAGAAATGACAAATTTCTGATATGACTGGGAACATTTTCGTATACAAGTACCGGGTGCACCAAAATAAAAGTTCTCTTTTGAACAGCAACTGTTTGCCTAAAAGCTAAACAAACTTTTAGATTCTTTTTTCCACAACTTACAGTATAAAGAATTTTCGGATATGCAGTAATAGATGATTCCGGAAAAGATGGCGTCGAGGGGCATTTGACCAAGATGCATTGCGTTTAATGATCGAATTCCTATAGAATCACTATTGATTCCATTATAGAACGCAATGCATCTTGGTCAAATGCCCCCCGACGCCATCTTTTCCGGAATCGTCTATTGATCAGCATCTACGAGGGTATTGACAGAGTTTTTCTCTGAAGATAAGTTACAGGATCTGCCATAACATGGTTTTAAAATTTCTCACGAATCCAACTTCAGTAATTCATTTTAAAATGCCGTAAATCTAGCTATTTATTAAAATTAAGCTGCTGCAGAAGTTTTTTGCTCGTTTGTCTGTTTCCCGTACAATATGGAAAGACTAAGGAAGAATTCGGAACAACTGATCGGTTTCAAATTGTTTATGTACTCTAAGAAAACAAACCAGCACGACGAAGCGCAATACTTACGTCTTTGTATAGGAAAACTGCTACTCCTGAGACTATCAACAAAACGCATAAGTATTTTGTTAGTGAATATCTCTTCTTTGCAAACAGTGCTCCAAGAACCATAACTGCGAAAGAAAATACATTGTTATGCTGCTGCTCAACCACCTTTCAGCATAAAAGAAACTTCGCGCACAACGAAGAATTTGATTCTAAGAGATGAAATTTTGGCGAGTTAAGTCTTCTTTGTACTCATCTCAGGAGTCCCAGGCGGTTGACTTGACAATAACAAGTTCAAAATTCTAAAGTAATCAATTGTAATACCTTTATGTTTTATTGTTGCACCTCTCCACGTCTGTGTTGTGTCTCCCTTTATTGACTTATGCACTGCGTAATTGTTCGAATGCGGTAATTCGAAATGAAAGTTGAATACTAATGTTATATAAATAATACAAGGAGTGAAACGTCATTTTCAGCCGAATTCAATAAACTGTTTTGTCTTCGCTCGCAATCCGGCATCCCAGCTCCAAACCTCTGCTACAGCATATCAAAATGTTCCTCAATCATCGAACTATACTTTCCAATACTTTGTTTCTTCTTCTGCTATGTTTAAAGTTAAAAATTTGCAACTTTATCGAGGCAAGTCTTGTCAAATTCACTTGCTCCCTAACCTCTGACCATCAAACGGTAACAGAGCGATCGATTTTCGAACGTTTTCGCCAGCCTGCCTCTCTTTGCTTTGCACAGAATGTACACAGGGATCCCCCGTCTATGACTCGATGAAGTAAGTCGAAAAAATGCACCCTGTTGCCCAGATTTGCACAGTTGAAACAAGTTCACTATTAACTGGTATCTGTATCTCCATTTGTTCTTTCACGTTAAAGCCATAGCTGTATTCAAATATTAAGCAACAATTTCAAAGCAAAAACCTAGGCCACAAGGTGCAGTTTTTCGGTTTACTACATTGACTTATAGACATTCTACATTCTGTGCAAAGCAGAGAGAGGCAGGCTGGCGAAAACGTTCGAAAATCGATCGCTCTGTTACCGTTCGATGGCCAGAGGTTAGGGAGAAAGTTGATTTGACAAGACTTGCCTCGATAAAGTTGCAAATTTTTAACTTTAAACATAGCAGAAGAAGAAACAAAGTATTGGAAAGTATAGTTCGATGATTGAGGAACCTTTTGATATGCTGTAGCAGAGGTTTGGAGCTGGGATGCCGGATTGCGAGCGAAGACAAAACAGTTTATTGAATTCGGCTGAAAATAACGTTTCACTCCTTGTATTATTTATATAACATTAGTATTCAACTTTCGTTTCGAATTACAGCATTCGAACAATTACGCAGTGCAGAAGTCAATAAAGGGAGACACAACACAGACGTGGAGAGGTGCAACAATAAAACACAAAGGTATTACAATTGATTACTTTAGAATTTTGAACTTGTTATTGTGAAGTCAACTGCCTGGGCCTCCTGTGTTCTCATGTCTTACAATTCGTAATGATAATCTAAACAAGGAGGGATTACGCATCATGTAATAATAATAATAATAATAATAATAATAATAATAATAATAATAATAATAATAATAATAATAATAATAATAATAATAATAATAATAATAATAATCAATTTGTTTAAAGTTGGTAATATACGNATCTTTCTCGATGCCCCCATTTGGGGGCAACGTTACCCCAGAAAGAAGATAACAACCTGAAACACCAATTAAGTTGATGATATATCTGATGATGCCAAAGTCGATCTCTTACAGCAAAATAACAAGATTTGTAAGTTACATTTGAAAGGTTTGACAACAACACGCTTTACCCCTGTTTGGGGGCATTTGCCCCTATATCTCAGAAATGGATCCTCCCCCATCAAAATAACAGCGAGATTCAGATTCTGCACTCCAGAATACATAAGACAAGGTAGTTTTAATGAATTTTGAATCAATTTGCCTTGTTGCCCACATTTGGGGGCAGGATTACCCCAGAATGGAATATAATGACCTGAAACCTAAATAACAACTTCGATGAGCTTAACAGGGCCACAATCAATGCCCTGTAACTAAAAATAAACTTTTAAAGAGGTATATCGAAAGTTTTAGTAATAGCATATTTTCGTTCAATTTTGGGGGCATTTGCCCCCATATCTCCAAAACGGCCCCTCTCCCAGCAAAAGAACATCGATATTCGAAATCTAAGCCCCAAAATTGACCAAAATCACTTGACCCCATAAATTACCTCTTCTGGTGGTACTACCCCCTTCTGCTACCGGACTATAAGCAGTTGCAGTACAACTACCAGTGCTACACCGTACATATACCGGGTGTCCCAATTAAATATCGGCGTTCGCCGAGTCATACAGTCATGAATTATGCACTGATTTGGATTACATATCTATCATTTTGAAGCAAAATGGCTAACTTAGATGCAGGAATTTATTTCACTGCAATCGGTCATATCGTTCTAGACTTCCGGACGATTTTACTTGCACGAATCGTTTTAGACGTCTTGAGAAAAGATACAAATTACGATCAAATCTCGTTCTCTTTTCAGTATGTTTGTTCAAATATAGCCCCCAAGTAAATTAACAAGTAACTCTAGAATGGAATGACTGATTTTATTCAAATAATTTCTGCATAAAAGTTAGGCATTCTGCTATGAAAGTGATTGCTATTTCATTAAAATCGGTGTATAATTCATAATAGCAAACTTTGGCAAAAGCCGATACATTTTTTGGGACACCCAGTATTTTCAAGCAATGTTTTCAAATTATGCACTGTGACACTTTTAAAAGATCTTTGATAATTTAAACTGTTCAGGTCAGAAAAGACAATGGTAGATGTAGGCTCACTGAAAAAGGAGAGAAATATTGGTCTCTGACAAGTTAATATTACCACATGTTATGAGCAAGCCATCTTTTGATTTGAAATCAGGAGAAAATATGCTGTCAAATTATAGAGTTGACTCCTAAACATGCTAGCAATCCAAAGGGACAAATTTATGAAAACTCCCAAAAAACAAAAGATTTTCCTCTTTAACAGCTCATTTTTCTAGGTTATGAACAGGTTTAACCCTATTCTACCCGGGCTCTTTGGGTCAGACCACAGCCCGGGGGGGGGAATGCCCCCCTAATTATCTCCGAAACCATAATTACTATGCCATTGTAACTTTGTACAATAGTAATCACATCTATTAGAAGTCTAATTATAGAATCTGATGCTAATTGGTCACGTGGTTTGTTGCCAGGCAACCAAACAATAGGACTATGTCGCATATAAGCTTAAGTACTGGAAAAATAAAAAGTGCTAATTAGTTTGAATTTGAATGAATGAAAGGTCAACAAACTACTTAAAAGTAAAGAAAATATGATTGTCTATCGATTGACATCAAAATTTTGAAATTTTGTCTTCTTTTGTTGGGAATATGACGTCATCAATATGAATGACGTCATATAAACTATCTTTTGCTGACGTCAACAAATATAAATAATGTATATATCAAATGAAAGTACTTTGAAAGGGCAATCGTTTTGGTAGCAGTCACAACTTAATCAAAGCTAAAACAAAGAATCTATGACTGTTTTTGTGATTTTCTTTGTTACCACTCTCCAAATATGGGCATCTTCTGGTCACGTGACTTTAATTATGACAATGAAAAGTTTATAATTTAATTGCCAATTAAATAATAGGAAAACTCAGAACGTTTTGGCTCTCTATTCTCTTTACTTTAGGCTTTATTGTAGAAAGTTTGGCTGGGGGGGAATTGTTTGCCCCCCCGGGTAGAATAGGGTTAATAAAGTTTTCCTTTAAAATAAAAAACCATACTATATGCTTGAGCCTGATTTCTAAAAAGTATAACTTTGCAGGCTAGAAACTTTAGTTGTCAATCTACAGTAGGTAGATTTTTAGAAGTGCCAGATTGAAGAAACTCTTTTCGTTACTGAAGCAATGTTCAATGTTTGTACCATTAAAGGGAATGTAAGAATATATAAGCCTTTGTCATAAAAATAGCCGTGCAAAGACAATAGACACGCGCGCCGCACCATATTTGGGTAACTCAATTACGTCAACAGGAAATAATGATATCTGATTGGCTAAAATGTAACCGCAAGTGGCTTGAGTCTCTTTTATATGCTTACATTCCCTTTAAAGACTTTTCAACAGATTCGTTTCCCATGCCTCCTTGTTCTTAGTACTCCGCCATCTACTTCCAAAATAACGCCTTTTGGCACTTTACCATGCATTTGTCAATCAAAGATTGATTGTAGTCTTGAAATTTGGGGTGACGCTCAAGTTAAAGAGTTAAAGACATTACAAACTGATCAAAACCAAATCCTCAAATTCTTCAATTCAAATTCCATGAATCCAACAAATGCCTTACACAAAGAAGCAAGCCTCCTGAAAATATGTGACCAGCACGAACTAAAGAACCTTCAAATAATGCACCAGCTAGTATATAGACTTGAAAACCTTACCAGAAACAATACTAAACATTTGCGAACTAAATGGACTTACAAGGACACGAAGTCTCCGTGACAAATTACTATTAACTGAATGAAAACGAGCTCAAAATGGGGAGACAGAGCTTTTTTCCACAAGGGACCGTTACTTTGAAACAGGCTCCCACTTTCTGTAAAAATGATAGATAGTCAAAATTCTGCCAGGAAAACCCTAAAAGAATCGAAACTGCAAGAATATTCTCCTTAAAAATGATATTTTATTCATGCTCATAGCTACGACCTACAAAATTTCTCAAGCCAACCCAGCTCTTGCAAAATGTTTTGCCATTCATTTTTAATTAATCCTTTTCTTCTGGAATAGTTTTTTCTTCTTTTAAATTCAAAGCTGATTGTGATTTGTAGTTTAGTTGTTAATTAGAAATATAGCTGCTTTAATTGTAACGTTTCCATTCTTATCACTTTCTCAATTTATACCAATTAGATGTTGTGTTATGTTTCTGTTCTTGAAAGCGCCACAGATTAGATGATAGCATTGCTTTTTCCGGGGTGTACAAATCGGTAAGTATTAGTTTTTAGCTGATTTGTGAATAAATATCATCAATAGCTCGTATTCGTCATTTTCGTAAAATTCTAAGAATCCGTTTCGATACCATTCGCTCCATGACCATATTTCTTTAATTAGAGGACAACGAAAACAATATTTCACATTTTCATATTTCGATATTCATCTAAGGGAGGGTAGCTCTTCAACACAGGTGTTGGTTTTTAAGGGGCCCTCCCATAAAATACAAATACAATTAAAACTAAACTAAATTGCAATAAACTAAATCTTACATCTATTACAAAAACCATAATGCTAAAAACCTATTTACGAAATTTAAAATTTACAATTAAAATAAAGATAATCGATCATCACCCTATCAAGTTTCACATCACCCTATAAAATCGATCATCATCCAATAAAATAGAAAACTTCTTTCAAAAGCAAAATCATCATGAAACAAACTGAATTTTAATTTGTCTAACACTCAACAGAGTATGAAACGTCAGATACCAACCACGAGACGAAACGAGAGTTTTATACCTAGCTGTGTTTTGAATAAGTCAACGAAAAAAAACCAGGCTAGATTGATATTGCGTTTTGACAGGATTACCAAAACAAAGTATCTCGGTCTCAATGTAGATGAACATTTGAGCTGAAAAGATCAGTATAAAACAGTTAAAACTAAGGTCAAAAGTGGTCTCTCCGCAATTAGGAGGCTAAAGGATATTCTCCCCCGTCAAAGCTAGCTGCAGTTTATCGAGCATTGATCGAGAGCCAGCTACGATATGGTAACATAATATGGGGTTGCATCTCAGATACCAAGCTCAACATTCTTTAGAAACTTCAGTCAAGAGCAAAATTTCTGATTGAAAACGCAA
>REGM01000038.1:697913-706491 GCA_004194415.1 Aurelia aurita
CAATATGAAATATAATATGAAACTATGCTATGAACTATGGCATGGAACTGGACTTGGTAAAACAGAAATGATTACGTGGCGCCTTGGTGCCTGGCCCCGCGCCTGTCTGTTTGAGTCAACCAAGATTGACTCAATATGAAATATAATATGAAAATATAATATGAACTATAATATGAAACCAAAATTGGTAAAACAGAAATGATTGCATAGCGCCTTGGTGCCTGTCTGTTTGAGTCAACAAGGATTGACTCAATATGAAATATAATATGGAACTATAATATGAACTATAATATGAAACCAAAATTGGTAAAAACAGATGTGATTACGTGGCGCCTTGATGCCTGGCCCCACCTGTCTGTTTGAATCAACCAGGATTGACTCAATATGAAATATAATATGAAACTATAATATGAACTATATATAATATGAAACCAAAATTGGTAAAACAGAAATGATGACATAGCATCTTGATACCTGGCCCCACCTGTTCATTATCTACTCAAGGGCAGATTAACTACCCACTTACAAGACAAAAATACAACAGGAGAAAAGTAGCTCTGAAAGATAATAACCTGATTCAACAGGATATATAAACATTATACACTAATCAATTTAGAAACTAAACTACAACAGATGCAATAGGAAATAATGACATATATAACCAATCAATTAAGAAACTAAATAACAAAAGACGCAATAGTGGATTAGGACGCTAATCTGCTGGGGCACCTGCACAGAAAAAACATTCCGATTTAATTGCTCCGAAATGTAATATCTTTCTGTGCAGGAATTGGTTGACAATTTGTGTCTGTAAACTCTGTATCCATATTTAACACATGTTAATATCCTTTAACAACAACGAAACAACATAACAATCAATTTCACAAATACAAATAAACATGCAACAGTCTGACATAAATGATTGATTAAAACCAGTCCTATCAAACATACCGAAAAAATGCTAGCCGCGGTTCGCTGCGCAAGTGTATATTACAAGGGCTTGCTTGGGCTGCCTTGGGCCGGCGCGAAGATGGCGAATAACTCACACCTATCTTTTATTCACCTTTTCATTCGTGCATTAGTTTGGATACCGCAATTTTATATATTATTGTTTCAACAAACCAAACTTGATTGCTCTCTTATGAGAGCGTGAGCGAAAGCGGGATCCTCTCGCGGATCTCTTCGAGCTTTTCCTTGGTCTGTCCTGGGCATTCCTACCACATTGTGAATTGGCCCTGGTCTTGGTCCTGGTTCCTTGCCAGAGTCTTGGTCTCGGGTCCTGAGTCCTTGCATCCATCGTTGGTCCACCTTTTCTGGCCGGTCCTTGGATTGGATGCGAGGTTAATCGTTGGCTATTCAAAATCACAACAAACAATACATATGTCCGCCTCGAAACATAGATTGTTTTATAACATTCGACATCCGAAGCTAATTGTGCACATACCTCGGGTCCCTCTTCGTTTGAGAATTTGAGGATAGGTGACCTACGCACAAATATACCCAACCGCTATTACGGATTTCACCACAAATATCAACAGAAACTTGAATATAAATTACATCACAACATTCCGACTTGTTGTTGAAAGATATAATACATATTTATGCTTAGGCCCTCTTTGAGTCGCCTTGAAACAAACTTAATGTTTACTGTTTTCACAGCACAACATGCAAGACACAAAATACACGCAGGGGAGAGGAGAACACCCATTGTGCGAAATATTACAAAACAAAAACGCAAAATTAGAAAACAAACAACCAATACAACCAGAAAATAAAACCTCTCAAAACCTTGAAATGTAGATTGATTTATTGATTGATTGATGCATCCCACACCCAATGCTAATTCAACACGTCTCTCTTCATTTGAGAATTTGAAGATGGAAGACATAGGCACAGGTACACACTACGGCTAGGCTAGAATAAACCACAACCGCTATGCTAGAATAAAAAAAAATTTTCAGAAACGCGAATTTTACTCTTCATACACTTGGCTTGCCTTGTGGGCGGCCGGGTGGATTGAGACTGGCCCTACTTTCATGAGGAAGGTACCACCCTTTCTTTCATTTTTATGCTTTACGTTTCATTGTCTTTTATGTATTTATCGGTTATTTTATTTTCTTACTCATCTGTACTGTCCAAAAATTTCTATTCATTCAAGTTACATGCTAGGCATTTCAACTTACAGTTTGGCATATCGCGGGAGGAAATTAGTTATCTGAAAATGGAGTTAGGAGCAATAACATTTCATGTTGACGTTGAAGGCTAAACCAGAGAGGTTTGTATGCCTTTCTGCATCATCACTATGAAGGGGGCCTCTCTGGATGAGCAACGCTAAAATTGGGTTGAAAATTTGTTTATCTTGACGACGAGCAACAGTTCTGCTCGTTGAACATATGGAAAGTAAGGTCGCAAAAAATTGAATCAAAACTGTTTGCTGATGTTATTATTGTATTATGCCAACTGGGAATTTCATTTGTAGAAAAGATTTATTTTTACTGTTGCACAGAGCAGAACAAACTGTCTTTTCATACTTTGAAACATAGTTTTCAATTGTTTGTTAGACCTGTGATATTTCGCAATAGTGAACTTTCCCGTGTTTCTCCCTTCGAAACGCATTCAGCCTAGTTTCCATGTGGTCAAGCAAATTGTGTACTCGCCGTCGAAAATATAACAATAGAAGTGGACATTACACTGACAAAGTAAAAATTGGTATAGTTCCCCTGAGACCAATTTAATTCGATTCTTCAGATCTTACTATGAATTTTCTCAATGAGCAGAACTCTTGCTCGTCGTGGAGGTAAACAAATGTTCAACCCAATTTTAGCGTTGCTCATCCAGGGAGGCCCCCTTCACAGTGATGATGCAGGAAGGCAGGAAATGCTACCTCTCTGGTTTGGCCTTCAACTTATACATGAAATGTTATTGCTAAGAACTCCATTTTTAGATAACTAATTTCTTCCCACGATATGCCAAACTGTAAGTTGAAATGCCCAGCATGCAACTAGAATGAATAGAAATTGCCAGAATCAGCAATTTTTTTCTGCCTTTACTCAAGCGTTTCTTCCCACGATTTGCAATTTTAAGTTGAAAGGTGTCAAATACAATCTAATGTAAGGCATAAAATTCTAATTGAAAATTTGGATATTTGGTGATTTTGCAATTAAGTTGAAAGGTATCAAATACCATCTAATTTATATCCAGACAAAATGGCGCTTCAGTGTCAGTCAGTGTGGCAGATTTGTTTTTAGTTTAAAGTAAAATCAGTGTAGAGCATTGAAATCCTTCACAAATGGCGGGAAAATCCCATTGTTCGATTCTCTTAATAATGACAATTATATATTTACATAAATTAGATGGGGATAACACTATCCTCCCTCTTATCTGTCCTGAAACGTTATCAAGTGATCGAACTTGATCGAATTCTGTTTGGTAGAATGTTTCGCATATTTACATTGCACTGTCATTTATTCGAGGGTTTAGTTCTTCTCTTTGCGCATTTATCTCCTGATCAATATTTTCGACAATTCTGTTCTCATTCTGTTCTTGATTTGGTGTTGGTTGTTTTCTGCTTGAGTCGATGTCTACGAACACATCGCATCTACCATTCTCACGAATTGTTTTGTTGTTGACTGTAGGGGGTTTGGGTATTTGTGACGCAAGGTGTTTTGGTCTTGGAAGGATGTATTTTAGCTGATTGACATGAACATTTAATTTCTGTTTCTCATCTGAGCTGACAATCTCACAATTTAAGTCACCGATCAGTCTAGCTATAGTCCAAGGACCACTCCATTTCGGCTGCCAACAATGAGAGACACCCCTTTTTTTGCTAGGGTGCCACAGCATGACAGTATCACGTACTTGGTAATGGTGTTTCTTGGTATGTTTGTCATATTGTTCCTTCATCATTTCACGAGAATGAGCGAGTGTTTTCTGGACTGCGTTGAAAGACCTTTTAAGTTTGGTTCCAAGATCGCAGGCAAACTGTTGTGCTTGTTTGGCATGATGTGCTGTTGCTGGTTATTGCAAAGTCGCAGGGGATGGAGTAGCAAGAAGTTGGGCTGGGAGCGATAATTTCTCACCAAAAATAAGTTCTGCGGGAGATATTTTGGTGCTGTTGTTTGGGTTTGAACGGATTGCATACACGGTAGATTGTAAGTGCAAGTCCCAGTCTCGGCCATGAGAGTCCACTTGTTTTTGAATGCAAGACTTTACTTGCTTCACCATTGCTTCTGCAAGCCGGTCACCTTGTGGGTGTAGAGGAGATGATTTAAATTTTCCGATACCCAACAATTTGCAAACTTCTTGCATGACGCAGCCATGGACATTAGAAGCACCATCACTGTGTAGTCGTGTCATTAGGCCATACCTGCAGATCCACTGATCATGAATTGCACGTGCTATAATGGGAGCGGTAGTATCTTTGAGGGGAATCACTTCAGGCCATTTGGTAAAGTGGTCAACGAGAATGAGGGCGAATTGGGCACCACTAGATGCAGCAGGTGTGAATGGACCAGCAAGGTCATAGCAGACGAGCTCAAACCTCTTTGACGATTGGATTGGCTGTAAAGGAGCTTTTAAGTAGCCTGTTGGAGGTGGTTTGTAACGTGAACAAATTTCACAACTCTGGATCCATTGAATAACATCTGTACGTGCATTGGGCCAAAAGTAATTTTCAGCCAGACGTTTCCATGTACGATCTGTCGCGAAATGTCCTGAGGATGGGTGATCATGGCAGAGCTGCAGAACTCTGGTGCGGAGTTGAGGAGGAATAGTCAAGCATTCTTTCCACATCAATTTACCAGTATCAGATAAAGATAGAAATTTACGGTGTTTCTTAAGAGATCCAAGACGGTCCACGGCAAAGTTTTTCTTTCCAGATAAAATGTACTCTTTGGCTGCAATCATCTCAGGGTCCATATCTTGTAAGGAATTAATTTCATCAGCGCTAAGCTCAGGACAAAGCTCTGTGAGGCAATTGAGACTGTAAATTCTGCTCAAACAGTCACTGATGGCGTTGTTCTTCGATGGGATATGGAAAATGTCATAATCAAATTCTGAAAGTTGCAGTGCCCAGTTGAGCAGTTTATGACTTTTTGGAACGCGTTTGGAGTTGAGATAGGAGACAATACGGTTATCTGTCCTCAGTACAAAATGTTTCCCAAAGAGGTAATGACGGAATTTCTTTGATCCAAAGATGATGGCATGAGCCTCCTTTTCCACAATGTTCCATCAAGTTTCCGTGTCGGTGAATTTCTGACTTGCAAAGGCAACGATATGCTCGGAATTTTGGTCGTAGCTTTTAACTTTGAGGCACACTCCTTCACCCTTGTCACAAGCATCTGTCTCAAGAATAAAGAGACCGCGGCTGTCAGGGGCACGTAGTACTGGTGCGGATGTTAACAGGGTTTTGATGGTTTGAAAGGATTTTTGGCACTCAGTTGTCCAGTTGAAAGGCATGTTGAGTTTTGTTTGCTCATGGAGAGGAGCGGCGACAATTGAGTAGTTAGGTATAAAATGATCACAGAATTGTGCCATGCCAAGGAATTCTTTCAGAGCTTTAGGACTGGAAGGTGCAGGGAGATCGACGATTGATTTGACTCTTGCAGGATAAAGGCGAATTTGTCCCTTATCAATGATGTGTCCAAGATATGGGAGTTGCGTCTGAAAAATCTGCATTTGAGGGCATGGAGAGTAAGGCCAGTATCACGAATGCGAGTGAGAACTTTGTGTACATTGGAAAGATGATCATTGAAAGTGCTTCCTTTGATAACAATATCATCGTAAAATTTTGGGAGAATACAGTCAGTGAGGTCAGCAAATGTCTCTTTCATTGTTCTTTGAAAGTGAGAAGAGGCAGGTTTGATTCCCTGAGGCATGACTTTCCATGTCCACATCCCGAAGCCATATCCAGGGGAGAAAGCAAGAACAGGCTTACAGTCCTCAGCACATGGAATCTGGTGATACCCACTGTTGAAATCAATGGAACTGACAAAGTTTGATCCAGATGCGGCATCAAGACATTGCTGGAGAGATGGGGTTGGCCAGCCAGAGTCCTTGATTGCATTGTTGAGAAATCTGTAGTCAACAACCAGACGATAGCGATCCGTCACATGGGAGCTGGCAGAAACATTTTTCTTGGCGACAAGCAAGGTGGCAGCACGGTAGGGTGAGTCAATATGCTCTATTAGGCCGTGTTTTTCATAGTGGTGAAGTAGCTCTTTCACAATTTCTTGTTGATGTAAGGGTACGCGACGTAGTGGAGTTGAAATGGGATTGTTATGCTCCAAAGAAAAGTCAAACTGAGACACTTTGGCGTGACCAATGGTAGCATTGGAAAGTGGGGAAATCTCTTTGAATTCAGTGAGCAATTGGGTGGCTTGCTGACGTTGGGGAGGAGATAAGTGTGTCCTGTGTGATGTCAAGGTATCAATAGGATTGGATACTGGTCTGCTCATTGATGGAGGGGAGGTGACTGCTGTATTAACTGCATCGACAGTGTCATGTGACGTAATTGGAATTTCATCAAAAGCGCAAGTTCCAACAGCAACAGAAGTTCCTTTGCCCACTGTTTTAGCGGCATTCGAGTTGTTAACAATGAGAGTATTTACAGAGGCATTAGGGTGACTGAGTATCTGAATTGAAGGCATAATTTTTATGTGTAATCTGGCTTCTAGGGTACTCTGTCCATCTATGAGAGAGCAAAGTTCAGTAACCGGGCGAAAGGCATTTAGTGCCGGGCCATTTGCCACAGTTTGTATAACTAGTGATTGACCTGGGGGGATGGTGTGCTTTTGCATTGTTTTTAAACACACAGTATCTGGTAAAGGTGGTTCATTGCATGTCTTTAAAACTGACTGATTGAGGCGAAGTGTTTGGGTGGAGTTGTCAATACCCCAGGTATCAAGTTCGCGGAGAAAACTCAAACCAAGAATGCAGGAATAAGGTAGTGAATCAATTATGATAAATTCAATAGTGTAACATAAAGAAGGATGTCCCATAACAAGAGGTGCCTTGATGACACCATATGTCTGTAAGTGCTTGCCATCAGCATCTAAAATACCAGGTCCTGTGTATGGCAGAACAGGGAGATCTTTAAGGCTGAGTCTCACCTTGAGTACATTGAAAACCAAAGCCGCCGCAACAATATTAAAATCATGGGCGTGCCTGAAGACAGCAACACAGAGAAGACATGGGATGATACAGAAAATGTTGTAAAAAGATTAATCAAAGATGAGTTAGGAATAGAGGAAGATGTTGAGATTGAAAGATGCCATAGGATTGGAGATGCCAACCCAGCAAACCGCAGAAGAAAAGGCAACAGGCAACAAGATGACAAGCCTAGAAGCATTGTTGCAAAGTTTTCCAAATGGAAGACAAAAGAGCACATTCTGAAAACTGCTCGCAACAAGAAACCACAGGGAGATATGTTTGTTGGAGATTTTTCCCAAAGAACACTTGACAAAAGAGCTGCAAAAATACCAGACCTCATAAAGGCAAGAGAGGAAGGCAAAATTGCCTACTTCATCATGGATAAGCTGATTGTCAAGAATAAACGTTTGAGCAACAATCAAGGCAGTGAGGATTCTGAGGTATTCTTCAGCAGAAGTTGAGATTTAAAGAGTTATTAAACTTTGATTACCTCCATAGAATTATCTTTTCGACTCATAGAACATATGAGGCTGGTTAATTTTTGCCTTATGACGGTTCTAGATAAATGACCTCTTTCCCAAATCGAGGTCGCATTTTAACCTGACATTTGCTTCATAAAACATAAAGTTAATTCACCTAGCTGTCTCAAGGCAAGCGTATAAAAATTACTGCAGATGCTAATTGCATGATTTCTCCATAGAAAAGAGCGCAGAGATAAAAATCTACCCCTTACTTTATTACCGTAGAACGTTAATCCGCATAGAAATGTTCGTTGCTTTCAATGCTGCCCTCAAACAAAGTCACTTAGCAATGTAATTCGGTTTAAAAATAGTTTCTTTAAGGAAACATTGCCCCATTCATCTCCGAGTTTCTTAAATGCGAATAACATTCTTGTTTTGTCGTACTTTTACCAAGGAGGCAAGCAAGCCCGCTGGAAAATATCACGTTAACTTGTAAAGTATTATCGTGAAAGTTAGCTTGAAACTCGACTGAAAAATCTTTGTAAAGAGAAAATAGTTCGTTGAAGGAAAAATAACATGTCTAAAATTCTAAGAAGCAAGAGAGACTCGTTGAGGGCGAGCACTCAAGCTAGTGGTGCCGCCAATAATAGAAATCAACTCGAATAGAGGTTTATGCAGAGTGTCATTTGCTAACGATCAGTGGCAAGAAAACCAATGCATTTTCAAGGGAAACTTGATGGACGCTTTCAATGAAGAGGGTATCACGAAGAGTTGGCAGCACGACAACCTTTGGGCAAAAGCGAAAGATGTCGAAAACAAGACCAAGATGAAATTTGATAACCAGCTAAGTTATTTATTTCTTCATTATTTAAAAACTAGTAGGGCCTGGAACCTGGCTACTTTAGTTCTGTCATATTTTGAATTTGGTTCCAGAAATATTTATCAAATAGTTCGACAAAACAACACGA
>REGM01000038.1:723694-735072 GCA_004194415.1 Aurelia aurita
TCATGGAGAGTGGAGGATTTTGGACAAATCTAGCAATCTCATAAACCCATTGCAAGTCAGTTAGAAGAGTTCATTTATGGTAAATAAACCTCCTGTCTTGCAATGTTTTCTGGGAAAAGTCATTGTCGTTGATGGATACTCAAAAGAAAACAACAAAGCGCAACAAGCCAAACAATTCTAGATTTTGATGGCGTTCGTCTTTTAATGTTAAAATGGTCTCTTTGCTAATGAAGAAGATGCGATGCGACTTACCTGCTCTAAAAAGAAGTTTCTTCTGGGTTTGCAGTAAGCTCATCGTCAATTCTTATTGCTTTAAAGTCCTCGCTTTATCCTTTAAAGTCAGTCAAAATCTGAAAGCAAAGCTCTTTCCACCAAGCAAGCAGCACGGCACAATTTTTAACGAAAGCGAACTGCATTGGCTTCGCTGAGCCAAATGACTGCAACCAAAGCAATCTTTCGCCACAATTCTGAATTATTGTATCCCTTCCAGTTTGCACAACTCATAGAGAGTAAAGTAATTCCAAGCTTTCTTCTCGAAACTTATCAAAACACTTGTTTTATCTCGCTTCGATAAAACGGAGATGACGAATCACGAATATTTTCCCGCCAAAGCAATTTGATTTGAGGTCTTGGTTGGAGATTCGGTCTCCCTTTAGTTACGAGGCTTATTGATGATGGGGCACCTTTTCGGTTATTTTTAAGTAATAATTTCTCTATTTTAACTGTGAATTTAAAACTAACAGTTCTGTAGAGGGAAATTTATCATTTATAAAAGCTCCGTGGCAGCCATTTACCAGAACTGCATCCGCCATTTACCAGAACAAACCGCTCTCCCCAGTCTCCGATTTTAATTGTCGAAATGGTCTATTGGCGATTCGGCGCTGGATTATCCGGCCTACCAGATGTTCAGTAGACCCCAATAAAATTAAGCGTATAATAACTGTTTCCGAGGGCAATACCAGAAAATATTAACCCGAAGCCATCAGTACAAGACAGAACTTGCGAAGTTTATGTCAGGGCTGGGTGAAAGTCTTTCGTTTTTTTTAAGTAAAAAGATAATTCAAAAAAGAAAACGATCTAAGGACTAGCATGAAGCCATTGCAGACAAAGCTATTTGATGCTGATCGAATTGCTGTTCGTGTTCGAAGCACTGATTAGTGGTTCAAAGCTGAGTTACTACGTAATGAGCGGGCATTACAGAATAATAATGCCCTATCATTACGTCACATTCGAACGTTTTCAGCCAATCAGATTGTATAACAGAGTTGCTGCTCCGATCATAGGGTAATAACTCCCCAATAATACCTTGTGAATGTGTCAAGCAATCACTAGACGTCTATTGACAAAAGAATTTACATTTCTATGCAAAGTACCTGAGTTGGGTAGTTGATATACTGAAGTGCTGTATTACTTGCAAGCATTGCACCAAGATAACACAGGGCACATAGAAAATACATCACTCTTGAAGTTTCATCTTTGGTATCTTTATGATACAGCTTTATAACTGAAAAGAAAATAGAGATGCAATTGCAAAATATAGATAAGTGACGTTATACTTGCTTTAAGAATTGAAAAATTAAAATAACAAATTTGTATGCTTTTTTCATCTGATACTCATCTGATTATAGCTCGATCTGGCCACAGGTAGTGAGTATCATTGTGCTAATTAAAATCACAGAAGACTTGAAATACCTTGCTGTTGTATTGTTGTATTTCCTTTCCAAATTGCATTCCAATCCAAACCGTACTACCTACAATCTTGGCCAAAATACATGGGACAAATCAGAAAATTGCACTACTTCGGTGTTTGATTACAGGCCCCCCGCTCCCCCCGTTTCAATGTTGCTTGAATCAAACGCCATTCGACCTAGCCAACATTGAATTAGGGGGAGGGGGGGATCAAAAGGTCCAAAATGTTCGACTTCTTCTCGATAATTTAGGAAACATCGCGACCACACTGAAATTTGCCGATGTCCCAGCTTTTTTTGGCCAAGATTGTCTGAAAATGGTTGTTAACAAAAATAACTCGTAGCTCGAGAACCCATAGAGATTTGTGCTTGAAATTTTACTACCATCATCCCCAGCACAAGAAGTGAGTTCTCAACCATTTCTGTCGAAATGGGCGCTGTTTGCTAAATTCGCTGAGCTCTGTCTAATTTCTGCATTTTACACACATGTATAGATTTCTCTATAAAAGGTGACATATTTTAGGGTTGTGAGCTTTCTTCCGCTGTAATCAGATTGCGTACTCCACCGCTCTTTGAATGCGACTTATCGTTGTAAGAGAAACGCTTGAAGTCATTGTCTGAGGTCCGGTTTGTTATGAATGCCTCGGTTCTCCGTGACGGCGCTCCATAGAAAACACCCCATCATTTTGGGATAAGTCATGCTTTTAGGGCAAATTCGTTTGAGTCCACATTTTAACATCGAAACCTTTCTATTCATGGAAAAAAACCAGGTAAAAATCGACTGGAAGGGGGAAATCTCACGGCTCTCCATAGTTAAAAAACTTAAAACAGATAGTTCCGAATAACTTTTTTATAAAAGTTGTGGAAAACCGTGGGAAATCATATTTCGCGAAAATATCAATATAAAAAATGACTGTAGGCTAATAAAGCTTATTTTGCATAGTAGAATAAGATAAAATTCGTGAAAATAGCGCGAACGAAGCCGAAGCTATTAACATTTAAAGATGGATCCACAGGGGAGAACAGTTGGCCTTTTATCAATATTCCAGCCATCACGAAAACCGCCTTGTAGCTAGGCGACATCGACATTGTTCTTTAAAACGCCACAACATGGCAATATCAACGCCACCTTGCGCCAAGGCCCTTGGATATCTTGGATATCAGGCGTTTGACCACTTATGTTGTTGGGTGGGTGGAATGTTGGATGGAATTTTTGTTTGGACTTCTCATCACTTGAGCGTACGAGACTTCTCCAGGGACAACATTTCTTTCAAAATTGTTTTCAGCATTTTCTTTGACTTCGTTCAAGCCATTGTAGCGATTCGTAGTTTCTATTGGGATGAATTCTTGTGAAAGCAATTCGTCTACATTCCACGCTCTTCTTGTTACTCTTTGGACTTGCCAATTACCAGAAGGCTCCTTGTTATTTGGTGATTTTGCAGGCTCTCTCGAGTATTTCAAAATTGGGGATGCACCTTGGGTTTGTTGTCTGGCGGAATGCCCCAGGAAGCTTCTCTTTGCAACTTACCATTTTCGACAAATGTTGAAAAATCAGTGGGCATTGACTTCGACATGTCGTTGAAAATAATGTTAAGTAGCTTAGTGTTGTCGGTTATAAGTCTACTATTTTCCTCGGACAAACCTTTAATCTCCTTTTCAAGCACATTTATCTGCGTCCAAAAAAACTCCATCTCCAACTCCATCTCCTTTGCTATCCCCTCATCTTTTTTATTTTGGCCTATATTCTTTAAATGAGATTTACCTGTTCCTCAAGTTTTGAGAGGCGTTTCAAAGTGTTCACTGAAGGAGGGTTCATCTATTCTGCAACAGTTTTCAAGAAACAAGAATTCATATTTACTTCAAGTTCTTTCAATGAGCTGTCGTACTGCAGTTCTGTTTCTTTTTCTCACGATCTATCTAGCTTTTCCTCGCTCTGATCAAGGGAACTATCGTGCATGGATGCAGTTTCCAGCAACTCGTTTCCGTATCGGATCAACTTCTCACTTTTCGTTTCTAATTCATTTGCCAAAAACTCTTCAGATATTTTAACCACCTATTCTCAAGTATTCAAACTCACCATACATCTCATTATATACTTTTCCAGAATATAACATGTAATTAAATGACTTCATGACGGTATTTTCTATTAGGCCATGAGCTTCGCGTAAGGCGTGGCAGATCAATCTTGTGCTTGCACGTTTCTCTTTTTGTGTGTGTTTTGCATGTCTTTAAAAATTAAATCCTCCATATCATCTTCGCTAAAATATTATTCCAGTCTCTGATATAACTCCTTCTTCGAACGTCAAAGCAGTTTTCTGAGAGGAAATATTTGGAGACGATTCAGCGGCCATCTTACTCTCAGGGAGATCGAAAGGATAAGTGACTTCACGGATCCTTCCACCCTAAACAACCTGGTAAAAGAGCCTACTTGTTTTAAGTCCGGTTACCCTAGGTGCATTGATTTGATATTGACAAATAGAGGGAGGAACTTTCGACAAACGACCGCAGTTGAAACTGGGTTATCTCATTTTCACAAAATGATCGTCAAAGTTTTGAAAGCTTCTTTTGACAAGCAAAGACCAAACATTGTTAACTACAGAGACTATAAAAACTTTCGAGAAGATGTATTTCGACAGGATCTTCAGACAAAACTTGCTGACCTTGATGTACAACGTTTGACCTACATGTCCCATCAGGATACCTTTCAGCATGTTCTAGATAAACATGCACCAATGAAAAAGAGGTAGATTCGTGCTAATGACAACCCATTTATGAACCGAACTCTTCACACGGCTTTCGTGCAACGCACAAGGCTGGAAAATAAATGTAATAAGAATAGAACAGCTGATAACTGGGGTGCTTTGCGTGGACAGCGTAATCTTTACGTCAAATTATCCCGAAAGGCAAAAAGAGATTTTAATAATCAACTTGATATTTCAGAAGTTACAGACAACAACAAATTTTGAAAGACTGTCAAACCTTTTATTTCAGATAAAATCTCTTCAAAATCGCGCATAACATTGATCGAAGAGGGGAATATTGTGTCGAAGAAGTCTGAAGTAGCTCAAACGTTTAGAAATTTTTTGTCACAATTACGGAATCTCTTGGAATTATCGAAAATGAAAATATTATTCTTGATTCTGAAGTTAATAGCGATCCTATCGATCAAATATTATCTAGGTTCTCAAGGCACCTCAGTATTCAAAAAATTCGTTCCTTGAATGGGAACATTGGTTCTTTTTCATTTGAAAAGGTGTCAGTCGACAATATGAAAAACAAAATTGATCAATTAAACCCCTCTAAGTCAACCACCTTCGAGAGTATTCCTCCAAAGTTGTTGAAAAGTGAGTGCGATCTTGTTTCTACACATTTGCAAGTCATATTATTATTATTATTATTATTATTATTATTATTATTATTATTATTATTATTATTATTATTATTATTATTATTATTATTATTATTATTATTGCCCCACTCCAATAGTTACTGTTCAAACATACAGTTAATCGTGATTCGCGAAAAGCAAAGGAGTTGTCAATTCAAGGCCCTTTCTCTGTATGACGGATGTTCAGTTAAAATCCTCGAACTCAATTTTTTACAACTGGAAAGTAAGTGGTATTCTCGTGAAGTTTGCAATAAAAGCAAGGTTGAGTCTACTTCCAACAAACTTCACAAAGCATATATGGAATCGTGATAATGACCCTTCTTGTCCCTTTTGCCATCAACACACAGAAAATGTTGCGCATCTGATGAATGGCTGTAGAGAGTTTCACAACATTTATAGTGGACATAATCGTATTGCATTGAATCGTATTGAATCGTATTGAATCGTATTGCTGACAAAATCTTTGAGGTGATCTCAGGAAGTTTAAGTGGTTTCCAGTTTAATTCAAACAAGCTGGCAGAATCAGTAATGACTGACTATGGTGAAGAACTGAAGTGTATTACGCATCGTAAACCTGATATCCTTGTCATTGACAATCAGTCACGTAAATGCGTTATCTTAGAGGTAACTGTCTGCTACGATCTATATTTTGGGCAAGCACTTACCTCCAAAGAAGAACGGTATCAGCCGCTTCGCAGTCTGTTACAGTCGTTAGGATGGGACGTAGAACTGAAAGTGCTTTGCTTCGGTTCACTTGGTTGTATCAAAAAGTATGTTTGGATTGTTCTAAGATCATTGACGGTGGACAAGATAATTATGAAAAACACATTGCAGTGGTGCTCAATATTACATTTAATAATGGCTAACTATGTTTGGAGACACAGGGTGAAGAAGTTATCCTTGTGAATTCTCTTTTTCGGATAATTCATTATTTCTAATTTGACTCACAAATTTCTATATTTTGACCCTATTCACATTGGATGAATTCTAAGTCTTGTGTACTCACATACTGGGTGACTCAAAAAAGTGTCCCCTGTTTGAAAAATCACTGCAGAATAAGTACTCGCGCTATAATCGTCAAAATTGATTTTTCTGATAGCTTATAGATTGTAGTATACTTTGTGTTTTTTTGGTAATTTTCAAAAAACCAGTCTCTTGGCAAAATAGAAAGTTTCAGAAAATTAGTTTTGCGGAACAGTTGGAAAATGGCCTAAAACGTATGATCAAAAGAAGTTCGAAACAAGAGAAATGCAACTTGTTAGTCTCACTTGTTTTGATAATCCTTTCAATTCAAGAAGCAATTTAGAACAATAAATGAGTTACTAATTCTCAAAAGCGTTTCCATCTGCGCCAATACACCTTTTGCATCGTGAGATCACTGCATCAAAGCTATTCTGGATCATCTCAGCTGGGATCGCATGGCAAGCTCTGGTTACTGCACGCTGCAGTTCATCTAAANTTGCGGAACAGTTGGAAAATGGCCTAAAACGTATGATCAAAAGAAGTTCGAAACAAGAGAAATGCAACTTGTTAGTCTCACTTGTTTTGATAATCCTTTCAATTCAAGAAGCAATTTAGAACAATAAATGAGTTACTAATTCTCAAAAGCGTTTCCATCTGCGCCAATACACCTTTTGCATCGTGAGATCACTGCATCAAAGCTATTCTGGATCATCTCAGCTGGGATCGCATGGCAAGCTCTGGTTACTGCACGCTGCAGTTCATCTAAATTTTGAGGCTGCTCTTATGTCGTTACATCCCAAATCTTCTGTTTGAGATGGCCCCATAAAAAAAATCACAAACTGTCAAGTCAGGTGAGCGAGGGGGCCAGGGGAAGGCTCCTCGCTTACTCATGATCCTTTCTAGAAACTGCCCTCTGAGGTACTGTAGAGTCGCGTTGCTGGTATGGGCGGGGGCACCGTCTTGTTGCCACCAGGTGGAATCCTTATTTATGCCTTGCAATAAAAAATCCCGCTGTATCACATGAAAACGGACTATTCTGAGATATTCTCTTGTGTTTAGATTTCCTTGAACCACATGTGGGCCAAAAATCGCTCCAGATCTCATGAGCCCAACCCAAACCATAATCTGTCCTGCTCCTTTCTTGAATTCAACAAAATGGTCTGGAGGATGGTCATCTCCGTCCTTTCATTTACATTAATAACATTTTTCGTATTGATTTCTGCATTCAAACTGAATATTGCCTCATCTGATATCACTAAATTGTAAAAAAAATCGGGGTTATGTTCCACTCTGTTAAGGAATTCGTGACAAAATTGCAAGCGAAGGGCAGGGTCCCATGGCTCAAGTTTCTGTCTCCTGATTAACACATAGGGGTGAAATTTTATGGATTTGACAATCCTCAAGAAGGAAGCTCGAGACAGGCCCAGTCCATTCCGTCTTGAACTTCGTTTCCCATAGACTCGTAAAGCCCTACGGGCTCTCTGGATATTCTCCGGTACCAAGGCGGTACGGGGTCTGCCACTATTCCCCTTGTGAAGATTATGGTATGTAGCATGATCTCTAAACTTACGGTAAGTTTGCATAATTGTTTTTCTAACAGGAGGATGCACATTAGGCCAGCGAGCTGGCCAACGTCGTAAAACCTCAGCAGCGTTATTCACTCTAGCCATTTCAACACAGATCCAAACACGTTGATCATTGCTTAGACGTGGCATTGCGAGAGAGGATGAAACGAAAAATTGCGTGCTATTTATTCATAGATAATGTATAGTTTTAACACTCTGGAGACCAATTTTCATGCGATGAGATCTGTGCTATAGCTTCTTTTCATCCAAAAATTGCAATGAAACAAACTTAGTGATTTAGAAAACTGCAAGATTTGATCATGCGTTTTAGGCCATTTTCCGACTGTTCTTCAAAACCAATTTTCTGAAACATTCGAATTTGCCAAGAGACGGATTTTTTGAAAATTACCAAAAAAAAACACAAAAAATACTACAATCTTTGAGCTATCAGAAAAATCAATTTTGGTGATTATAGCGCGAGCACTTTTTCTGCAGTGATTTTTCAAACAGGGGGACACTTTTTTGAGTCACCCATACGCCTAGTATGACATATGTATTATGTTAACTGAGCTGTCAGCTCGGACACAAGGGCAAGAACGAATGTATTATTATTATTATTATAAAAACGATATAACTGCATAAATACAGCCTAATGATGTTGTAGACTACCAATGTTTGTTAGTCTACTAGTTAAAAGTCATATCTACAAAGTCATAGAGTCATGATTGCTGAATAATTCCGCTCATAAATTTCTTCATGATAGTCTCACTATCCATAAGTACTGTCTTTTGCATATTCTGACATATTCCTTCTACATCTTTTCTGTCATTCATTATCTTTGCAACTTGTTCCTCCAATCTTTTCATTCCACCGCCCAAACACCCAATTATCAATGGCACGATCTCCACATCATATCCCGGNTTTGCAACTTGTTCCTCCAATCTTTTCATTCCACCGCCCAAACACCCAATTATCAATGGCACGATCTCCACATCATATCCCGGTCTTTTCTCTCTAGTTGTAAATGTTAGCTGCTGGTATTTGTTAAGTTTTTCTCTGTGTTTATCACTTATATTATGTTCTTGTGGGCAAGCCATGTCTATTATCCAAATCTTTTTATTTGCACCATCTTCGAGTGTTAAGTCCGGTCTCCTCGCTCTTTCAGTTGCTGTCAGCTTGTATTCAAAATCCCACAGCATCTTGCTTTCATTACCTTCGATAACATGGCCTTTCCCTCAGTTTTGCTTGCACCATAAGACACTATCGTCCAGTATTCCTTGTTGCTTACACCATGCAACAGCCAATACCTTCAGAGCGTTATCATGCTCTGAAGGTATTGGCTGTTATTATTATTATTATTATTATTATTATTATTATTATTATTATTATTATTATTATTATTATTATTATTATTATTATTATTATTATTATTATTATTATTATTATTATTATTATTATTATTATTATTAATATTATTATTATTATTATTGTAGGACAACGCACATTGTTCTAGTCAATCGATGAGTTTTCTTGCGGTTTGGTGTCAACAAGACTCCTCAAACCTCAAGAACCTTTCTAAGGATCCTTGCAGTATGTAAGATGACAGTTTTCTGCAATTCACCTATCTTGGTCTCAATGCCTATGTCCTTCATTCTCTTCTGTAGTGTCTTTGGGGTAGTTCCAAATGCTCCCAATACTACAGGAATGACCACTATCTTCATGTTCCACAGCTTCTTCAGTTTTCGCATGATGTCTTGGTACTTCTCAATCTTCTCCATCTCTTTACTGTCCACTCTGCTGTCATATGGGATAGCAAAGTCTATTACCTGAGCCTTATTCGTCTTCTTATCAATGACTATCATATCCGGACGTCTTGCTTGGATAACATGGTCGGTTTGTACAGTAAAATCCCATAAAATCTTGCATCTGTCGTTCTCTATAACTGAAACAGGCTCGTGTTGATACCAGTTATCTTTTACTTTGATGTCATACTTTTTACAAACGTCCTAGTGCATCCTCCTACCAACCCAATCGTGCCTTCTCTTGTATTCCTTCTGTGCCATCTTACTACACTCACTTATCAAATGGTTCACTGTCTCGTCCTTTTCTCCGCACATTCTACATGTACTTTGTTCCTGAGTCTTATCAATTTTCGCTTTGATCATATTTGTACGGACTGCTTGCTCTTGTGATACAAGGATTAAAGATTCCGTCTCCCTCTTCATGTTTCCTTGCTTTAGCCAAAGCCACCTGTCCTCCCCAGCGATTTCATCAGTTTGTCTCAGAAATTGTCCGTGTAGTGTTTTTTCTTTCCAGTTTTCTTTTCTTTCCATTCTCTTTCTTTGCTTCGGATCAGTTTCAGACTCAATTACTTCACTCCTTTCAATGGTTCCAAGTGAACTTAGTAACCTTTCTGTACTATTGCTGACATACCTTTTTAACGAAAGTTTTGCTATATTGACTGTATCCTCTACTCCTAACATTCCTCTGCTCCCATCTTTTCGTGGTAAATATAACCGGTCAACATTGCTCTTGGGATGTAAGGCATTGTGCATTGTCATCAGTTTCCTTGTTTGTCTATCTAGCTGTTCCATTTCAAATTTGGTCCAATCTAGAAATGCAGCTGAATATCTCAGCAGCGACACTGCCCAAGTGTTAATGCCTTTCATGAGATTCCCTCCATTTAGCTTTGTTTCCAGAATTTTCCGTACCCTTCTCTTGTACTCCTTCGTAACTTTATCTTTCATTTCCTGGTGTCTTATCTGATCTGCTTGAAGCATTCCCAAATATTTGTAGCTTTCTCCATCCTTTACTGACTTAATGACCGACTCGTCTGGTAATTTTATCCCATTTGATGCAACCATCTTTCCTCTTTTCAACGTTAGCATGGCATACTTTTCTATTCCAAACTCCATTCCAATATCTGTGCTAAAAATTCGAACAGTCTGAATTAAGGAGTCCAATGCTTTCTCGTTCTTTGCATACAGCTTCAGGTCATCCATGAATAGAAGATGGTTAATCCTCTCTCCGCCCTTAACAAAATCGTATCCAGCCTTTGACTTCCTTAATATGTGGGTCAATGGACTCAACGCAATTACAAATAGTAAAGGGGATAATGTATCTCCTTGGAAGATCCCTCTCTTGATCTTTACTTCCCCAAGCATTTGTTCTCCACATGTCAATTCTACTCGCCAGGTTTTCAGGAATTGTCTGAGCTGTTCATTAACCCCTAAATCTTTCAGGCACTCCAAAATCCATGAATGGGGAATCATGTCGTACGCTTTGCGGTAATCTATCCACCCCATCGCAAGCCCTTTCTTCCTTTGCTTCACCTTTTTTAACACCATTCTATCAATATATAACATGTCATGCGTGCCTCTTGATTTTCTCCTGCACCCTTTCTGTTCTTCAGGTAACAGTAATCTTGAATCCAGATATTCATACATTTCATTAGCAATTATTCCGGTCAGCAATTTCCATACAAGCGGTAAGCAGGTTATTGGCCTTTAGTTACTCTTTGCATTTCTGCATCAAGATCGTTCTCCCTTTGGTCATCCAATGGTCATTATTATTATTATTATTATTATTATTATTATTATTATTATTATTATTATTATTATTATTATTATTATTATTATTATTATTATTATTATTATTATTATTATTATTATTATTATTATTATTATTATTATTATTATTATTATTATTATTATTATTATTATTATTATTATTATTATTATTATTATTATTATTATTATTATTATTATTATTATT
>REGM01000038.1:745282-757040 GCA_004194415.1 Aurelia aurita
TTTGGCGGGCTATAGAACATTAAAAGGTTTCATCGTTTGGCGGGCTATAGCATTAAAAGGTTTTATCGTTTGGCGGGCTATAGCATTCAAAGGTTTTATCGTTTGGCGGGCTATAGCATTAAAAGGTTTCATCGTTTGGCGGGCTATAGCATTAAAAATATGAGGCCGATAATAAAAACTGAAACATACCCCTACAAGTCAAAGGCCGATTTAGATTTACAATTTGGTAAAATCAGTTATCTTTGAGGCCCAGAAATAAATAAGTAAAAGGCAAAACAGACATCTTCCAATCGTGGTAGCCCACTTCAGAAAGGTTATTTTCCATCAGAAATAACCTTTATAATAATTTGCAGCCTTCCTATAAACCTAAATTACAAAATTTTAGGTCCAAAATTATTGTACCATTCCATTCCTATTCCTGGCAAATTTTGAAGGGATACACTACGCTAGTATATTTCTATGATTTATGTAGGTGTACACTACACTCGACCACCACCGCCGTTGATAGCATACTGTTTCCTCTGATTTCTAGACGAACAATCAATTAAGCTGGTGAATGAGTAAGTGGCGGTTGTGTGACATTTGAAGTCTTTTCGGGCATCATATTAGCATGGTGGAAACATGATCTTAAGTATCTTTTAATATTAGAGTACAACATCAAAGTGCCATCTAATTGTCCTACAACAGAGTCAGACAAATTCCTGGTAGCCCGCCTTTCAAGTATGCGGTTAGCTTGGGCCGAATCATTTAAGATGCGTACCATTATATGGCTAGTCTGCATTTTAGCTAACCAGCTTTCAATATCGGCAAATTATGTGTCATGGAGTAAGGGTTAGCGCTAGGTTTTGGACAGGAGGTGTTTAGGGTAAGTTAAGGTTAGTTAGGGTAAGTTAGGGTTAATTAGGGCCAGGTAGGGTTTAGGTAGGGTTAGTAGGGTATTTGGTCAAATACGTTCCTGAGACATATGACATAAAGCTGGTCCGCTAAGGTGCAGTCGTTCCAATTATATTCTTAAAACGAAGCTAGTTCAAATGACAAGGACCCGAGTGGAAGACATACAAGAAGTGGCTCACCTGCTCGAGACAGAACATGATAATTGGCAAAGAAAATACCAATGTTTTACCAGATCCAGTGAAAGCAATGCCAATTATATCCCTGCCACTTAAACTAAAAGAGAGAAAGGGCATAACTAAATGAAACGTATATTGAAACTTCGTTAGGTCTGGACAATATTGCATTAATCTACGCAACCCTTTGGTTTGGTTCCTGACACTATTTAGTAGCTTAGGAATGCTTTTCTATTTGGAGGCTCAGCTGCATTAAAGTGAAAATGCTCTCATCCAATACAGATGGATACTTTAGAAAACATGTAAGTTACCTGGTGTCTCAACAAATATCCCCCGTTTGATTAAGTCTGGTGACGTATTAAATAGGGATGTGCATTAGAAATACCAAAAATAATCTATCGACGTTTGCCAAAATGTTCTATCATAAATTATGCATCGAGTTGGAAGTACAGATCAATTAGTAGCAGAAAGCCTAACTTAGAAGTGGAAATTTATTGCATCGAAATCAGTCATATCATTCTAGAGTTAAAGACAATTTTACTTGCAAGCAATTTTTGAAAAGTCACAAGAAAATCTAAAAATTACGAGCAAATTTCATCCAGTTTTCGGCAAAAACGAAAATTGCATCAATTGTTTTTCAAGAAATGTAAATAAGCAACCTATTTATATTCATGAGGCACGTTTTTGTCATTAGGTTTCGCTTTTTGGAGGATTATTGTGCTCGCTTTCATTTTTTGAAACTAAAACTTTGGAAAAATGCCATCGAAATGTTTAGTTCTGTTTGAAGTATGTTCAAAAATAACTGCACAGTAAAATAACCCGTAACTCTAAAATTATACAACCGATTTTAGTGCAATAAATTTCTACATCTAACTTAGTCTTTCTGCTACAAAATGGTTTGTGCTTCATCAAGATCGATGAATAATTAATGATAGTACATTTTGGCAAACGCCGATACATCATTCTGGGACTTAAAAGATATATTAACTTAGATATGATATTGAGGAATGATCCGGAAATTAATCTCTTCAGAAGAACGTTAATGCGATGCCTTTCCATTTAAAAGCATCATACAAATAAAAGCCTATTGTTAGGCCTTCCTAAAATCTTATCTTTCCTAATTTACAACTCTAAGACTACTTGACTCCTTGACCTATAGCAAAAAAGGTGTCAACATCGAATTTAGACTTTGAGACAAAGCAATAAAGGAACTGTTACAATTGCTTCGTTATTCCACAAGATTCTATCAAAAGGGGGAACACTTTTTGAGACACCCAGTAGCTTTATGGATCTTTTAACCTCTTTGAAACTTCTGATCTAATACATGTTTTTGTCAACATCATCATTATTATCCATGTTATTATGATTTAAGCAGAAGAATCTAACCTTTGCTAGCAATAATTCAGGGTTCCCGTATTCCGAGTAACGACCTTTCGACCAATTATGAAGTAAACGATTAATTACGAGGGATCAAGTTACAGTAAGGTGTGATCTGCCGCAATTGGTATATCAACCAGCCCACAGTAAATTAAAATGCATCGATGTATTCAAAGCATCACAAACTTGCTATATTTGTGTGCCATTTCGTTCTTTGTTCTCGTGGTAAAATAAAGCGAACAAGATCATCGTTTGACTGTTGCTAGCCAAGACCAATAGATTTGCGCTCCAATAAAATAATAGTTGAAACTGCAAGTATCAGCTATCTGACATAAAATATTCAATTATTAGATTATTAGAATATAATTAAATTGAATTTAGTATGGGTGTAGCCACCAGACAGCTACATAAGTTAGTGTAAATTTATATCATTTAGAAAATCAAAAATTCTTACAGACACGTTTGATACGAAAATAGTCCTCAAATTCAAGAAATTCATTATAACAACGCGTCTTATGGTACAGTACAAACTTGCTAATCTTCCGAAAACTTGTCTCTTTTCACTTAACGCTTTCTGAATCCTGAGAGAATTTGGTTTGCAGTAACATATGCCTGATACAAATAGTATATAATATGAAAAATGTTAAATAACTGATCATGATTTCACGCCAGAAAATCAGCACACTGTACCAATGTACGCTAAATGTAGCCCAATCACAAAATTCAATCAATCAAATCAATAATATTGCAAACTATGACCTGATAGCATGGGCTCGGTGTCTTGAGCGGTGGGGACTCTGGAGAGGGAGGAGTGGCAGCGGCAGCTGTTGTCGTTATTGTTCTCTCGGCTGGGGTTTCTGCCGTTCAGCATTATCGTCTATGCTGGCCTGACCTCCAATGTGAAACAGGTTTTAGCATTTATCAGTATTTAATCGTTTAGGTGTAACATGTTTGTAGTTGTATACTTATTTGCAATCTATTTGCGTGTTTTATGTAATGGCCTGGGGGTAGTCATAGTATTTTGCTCTCCCTGGTATCGTCCCTGTAGTGTTGTATAGTTGTATAGTAATTAGAAGGTATAGTAGGTAGTAACATGTATTTTAAAATTTTAGATGGATATAAAAAATAAAAACAAATAACAAATCAGGTCCGTGACTGGACTGCATAGGATTTGAATCTGTCTCCTACTCCTACAGAATGGATTTCATATTTCATATAGTTTGATATTTAATACTTTTCAGGACGGCTGCCCTTCAGCAGAAGCTGGTTTTCAAGGCGCCCTGAGATAAAAACATTCAATTAAAATCTAGGAGAAAAAACACAAAAACTCTTTTTGTATGCGTGTTGTACAACATGCCCCATATAAACAAACAAACAAACAAACAAACAAACAAACAAACAAACAAACAAACAAACAATTATAGTAATATGAATTGCAGGGTCGTTTGTTAAGCAATCCTCATTTAACAAGTCGAAATAAGTAGATTGTTCGACCTCGTAACATTGTTTATAACCCTAAAGTTTATAAACTAGTTGCTGTTGTCAAAATGCCCCAAAATTTCCCAGGTTTCTTATAAAACTAACCAAACCTTCATCAAATATGACATTAACAAGCAAAACCTTCCTCCGACTCACAGCCGTGGAGCCGTGACTTTTTCTGGACTCTGATGAATTGCACTTTGAACAGAGTATTATATTCTAACGACTTTTCGAGCCAAGCCCGTTATCAAGATTTGATATGATGACCCGTTATCAAGACTTGATATTGGGCTAAGCTCAAAATGTCGTTAGTATATAATACTCTTTTCAAAGTAGAATTCATATTAGGAAAAAACTATTATAAAACTACCAATTAAATCAAACAATAAAAAAACAATGTACAATATTTAAAACCTATATAATATAATAATGTTCAAAATTTACAGTTACAAGAAAAGAAATCTTTCATAAATAAATAGGTTTGTTAGAACTACACAGGGAGGATGCCTGCTTAGACTCGGCTGAGGGGCTATTCCACAGTTTTGCACCTCTATAAGAAAAACATTTCTGGCCATTTGATGATCTTTTCATTTGTAACCTTAAGTCTTTCAACGTTGCATCCATTCCGATTTACTATGGTTCGGTTGATACACCCATTTGAGACAGATAAAACGTTACTATACTTTGATCACTCGTCATTGGTCGATAGGTTGGTCGTTCTAGATTGATTCCATAAGACCCTTGTATCCCTGCGGTAAACCTTGCTCAACAGGGACTCATAATAAATCAGTGAAAAAGACGACTCTGCTTAGGCCCATTCTCACCTATCACCTCACATAAACTAAATGCAGCACACAAAAAAACCCATTTGGCCCACAGTAAATGACGAAAATTTAGCATACGTAAATAATGTAAAGTTCACACTGTCGATTGAAGCTTCAATCACATTGGAATTCGTGGAATTGTGTGAGCTGATTGCCACCACATTTTGTTGTGAATGAGACCCTATATAGCGACACGTTTTTCAGAGTAATATAACTAGTTTCTGTTGACCGAAGCGACATCATCAAGTCAAAGAGCCAGGGAAACAAGGGACTAAAGTAATCATTCTAAGGTCGGCAAATAGGAACCAAATAATTTAGCAGAACATGTTTATCAGTGTGCACGGATGTTCATTTCAAATAGAAATTACTCATTTCATATTCAAAACCCTTATCGGTTAATTGACTTCATCTCTAGGAACATCATATCTGAAGCTGGTCATTTCCTCCTTTTAATGCAGACACACTTACAAAAAAAAGAAACAAACACAAACTAATTTTCGTTTTCCAAATAGCATCATATAAATTACTTGCTTTCAAGCTTCGCTAAAAAAATTTTCGGTCAGAATGTTAATAACGATTTGCACGGAAATGCAATCAAAGGAACCGAGACTCAAAAAAACTATAAAATCCGTCCCAGCAACGTATAGCATCTACTCTCGAGTCCGGAATAGACTGCTTATCAATGTTTTAGAAAAATCCACCCAGGACATCCTTATTCCACTTTAGTCATTTCGAGCTTCTTGACATGTGAAACATATGAAATCATGTTTCCTGAAATGTGATTCGAACTGGATTTCTCATTATAATAATTTGTCTGTGATTCTTAACTTGTTTGTGATGTTCTTCACCATGGAGATTAAGTAGGGAGAGGAAGCAAGCATTGGAATGAGTGAGCGATGTGATATGCACCTCCTTCGCAGAACAGAGCATTGTGTACTATGCTGTGGAAACAAGATTGAACAAAATGCAAGCGGTCACTTGGAGGAGCGGCACATCACAGTTTTGGATTGGATTTCAACAACAGTGGTTAGCATTTTAGGTACTTTTGGACATTCATTTATCTCTTTAATGAGAGTTGGCCAGCCATTTTGAACCAAGGAAATTGTGCCAACGACATACTTTGTTCGCCAGTTCATCTTCTCATCACGTAGCTAGCACGCACTTGTAACAATTTCGCCTTGCAGCATTCTGCCCATCCTGGAAGTGATTTTGCATTTCTGTGGATTGCTTGTAGCAAAACATTTGGCAGAAAAATTATGAGACACTATGAGACTCGGCAGATATTTACGTTTTCCTTATGCGGTATTTAGACCCATTTACGCACTTTCCTTTGCTCAGCTTCTTTCAAATTCCAAACCTGCCAGTAAAACCAAGAATTAACTTCGTACTGCTAGTGCTACTGAGAGCAGAAATGTCGAAAGAATAGTTAGGCCAACATTTAATATTAGCAATAGTAAAAACTAAGTGCACCACATCACTATGCAAATATTTTGAAAATATTTCGCCAAATTTAGGCAATTCTGTGAATATGGTTGACTATTGCAAATTCTACTGACTTTGTGAGGCTTCAGCCAGCACAGCCTATCCATTTATACTAAACCTTTTGAAAGAAAGTACTGTTGACTGGCTATGCCGTTTTTCGATAGGCCGAAGCTAGGTTTTCCAAAACGGCAACTCGCTGCTTACTAGAGAGGAAAGCAGAGTTAAGATGCTGACCTGTTTCAAGCACCAGAACCAGTGTTACTTTCACTGCCTTTGGAAGCAAACAGTAGAACAGTAATTCAATTGCCGAAAAAAATGATAAATATGATTGTTTGGTTGCTTTATCCACAGCTTCGTCGTAGTGTCTGTGCACTAATGGTTGATTAACACTTCCTATCCATATATATGGATATAGTTTTACGGTCTTCAAAGTTATAGCAGTTTATTTCCATTTCGTTTCCTGTCTTTATGCACAAAACCTTCAGCCTCTTGTGGAATATTGAACATAGGCCTAGTCATTAATTAGAGACTCAAAATACTCAAAAAAGCATTCGTGAAATAAAAAACAATAAACAACTTGATAGAGGTTCCTTCTATTATTAAGCGTTGTCCAATTCATTAAAATATTTCTAGTGTAAAATTAAGGAGAAAAATATGACCTTGAAATGAAATAGCGCTATTTTGCAGGGTGACCAGATTAGTTTCACTAGTAGTGGTGACTGCGAAAGGATTTAGGAAATGGATCGAATAGTGAGAGGGGAACATTGTTAGTTAATGAAATTGAAAATTGTTTACGAACATACTGCCTTTCATTTTCAAAGATAGAAATACGAAAAAAATTCTGAAAACGCAGAACAGCATAGCGTTACATTACGACTCTGTTGATATTGTATAAGTTGACTTTCAATGATGTTTGGATGTACACTAGTTAAGAAAATGTTTAAACCGTGGAAAGCAAGGTATCCTTATAATAAAATATCTTTTTCCGTATGTCTATCTTCTGGGCACGTGACATCAAAATAAACAAAGAACAGATAAGAAGACAGACGCAGAAAAACGATGCCTAGGGGCAAAACAAACAACTGAAGCAACTTACACAGTGGGAATTCCTTGAATTTGAATTGGTGTTGGGTTTTTTATGCCTTTTCTTTTCATAACATTCAATATTGATCTTGGAAATTTCAATTCCTGCAAAAGAAGACAAAAAATATATAATTACGTGAAACCAAGAAGCATTGGCAAGGGATTATATTAAATTTGGTGGAGCAAACGTGAAATCAAGGGTGGCTAGACGCGCAGGTGTGCTTCTATGGAGGGCCGCTACCAATTTGCTTCTGCGGAAGAAAAAATTAAATAGTTCTGCGGAAGAGGTAGCGAAAGAAAGAAAGGAAAGAAGAAGATTTGCAAGTTATTTGTTTCAAGCATCATGAGAAAAATGCGATAGGAAGACATTGGAGGTTGCCTTTCAATTCGTTCCCTTCTTACTTTTGCTGCCTACTCCGTAGAAGTTACCTTGATAACAGAAATTTCAAAATGGCGGCTGGCAAACAGTTAGGCTCCACTTTGAGCTCAACATACGATTGTTGCAGGATAGGAAACAGAAAAAGACATTACCATACAAAAGGAGATCCCTCTTGTCATGAAGGCAATGTAAGTACACCGCGGCGTCTAACTACACATGGTGAAATATTACTGATTGCTGCAAATTATTCGATCAGCCGCAATGCTGATGAGAAGCTCTAGATCAGCCTGAGGAAAGTCATTTCTTTGTGGAGGGTCCATAGATTACAAATTCGCTTTCAATGTAATTTCCCGTCTACACAGCATGCCGTTCGAATCCTGACTGGTTGGGTCTGCGTGCAGGCTAGACTGATTGCTGAGCACGCAGAAATCATCAAGTTTCACACTATTCAGCCAATCCAATTACCCCTTAGTAACCTCTCAATACCAAATCGGTCGTTCGAGGTGAATTTTCGAGTACCTTCACGAAAAATGAAAGGGCTACTAATTTACAGCAATCACCTGGAATTTCTCAAAGGTGGACATGTACTGTTATTCTTATGGTCCTATGTATGCCCATGAGAAAAAAAAAACTTCCCAGTTTCTGGAGAATTAGTGCGATCCACTGTCCAAAAAGACTGCTTTTGAGAAATGTTTGCTAAATCAACGTATTATTATTATTATTATTATGACGATGATGATGATGATGATGATGATGATGATGATGATGATGATGATGATGATGATGATGATGATGATGATGATTCTTTGAATAACAAAGATATTCTAATATTTGTTTAAGTTTATCCCATCCAATCGGGCATTTTGTAGCCTGCGTGCAGACTTGATTGATTTTTCGGACAAAAACCTTCTTCCATAACTTGCTAAAATGGCTGAAAACTTGTTCAAATTTCAGCAACGTTTTGCCTTGCAGCAGTGGTAATTGCAAATATGATTGTTTCCCCTACAAACTTGCACCATTAATGCTCTATGAATCGTTGATAGCATAGCTCTCATTCGCATGAGCATGCGCGATATGCGTGAAGATCTTCAGGGATGTCGGTGGGCAATGGAGTAAGTTCAACTCTCGCTGATGCACATTTTGGCCTAAGTAAGCAGTTGGTGTTGTTGTTCAAAGGTGTTCTTGCCGGATTTTCTTTCTTTAATCGAAAAGGTTTCTTTATCTTTATGGTATATGCGTGCATCCAACATCTTTTCCCAAAGCTACGGACTTCATTTTATTCAAGTCACTAACACAGGTATTTTCTAACAAATTTTTATAATTTTTTATAAATAATTTTCAGTCCAAGGCAAAGGTAGACCGACGACGTTATTCCTTGTATTCGTTCAATGTTTTGTTGCCCACTCATGATAGATATTTTTTCTTTCGATATAAATTTGCAAGAACTCTTTTTCGCGTGCACAGTGAGACAGTTAGCCACGAGAGGCAAATCACTCCAAAATCTCGTACACTTTCTTAAAAAATCCTAATAAATGCAAAAAATCCCAAAAATCTTGAAAATCTAAAAAATTTTCACAACATCTTAGAAATCCCAAAGAAAATTCTAAAAATCTTGGGAAATCTAAAAAATCCCAGAAATCTCCCCCAACAAATGATACAAATTCTCAAAACAATCTTTCGACAATTCTTTGAAAATCTTGAAGATCGTTTAAAATCCTCAAAAATCTTGCAAAATCGTCGAAAATATCTCAAAATCTCGAAAATCTTTGAAAATCTCGAAAAATCTCAAAAAGTCTTAAAAACTTTGAAAAATCTTTGAAAATCTGAGAGATTTCTGAAATCTCAAAATCTCGTACGCTATTTTTGGAGTGATTTGCCCCTCGGTTAGCCATGCAGGTTTCTCGCCATCTTTTGCCTCTTTGTTTGTTTTGATTTGCAGCTTGAGAGAATTTCCTTTTTTGTAATCGTAAATTGCTTTGAATTATCCTGCAAATCAAAAGAATTCGAGACTATTGCTGCAGGATCTGCCCTAGTTGCGTCCAGATACATACTTGTTAAAGAGTTCAATCTGCGGAATCCAGATTAAGCTGACATCAACATTGAATTCGGTGATTCCATCATAGTTTGCTGGATCCCATGTTAGTAGCATGTCGTGCCATCTCTGCAAACAAAGGTAAACAATGAATGTTACTTTGTCACCAAAATGTGATAGGGACTAACTACAGCTGCAGTAAAAGAAGTTTAAGAGTTGTAAAGCTTTAAGCATAGGCATCAAATCTTTAAGAAAGATTGCACGGATGGTTATTGAATCTTCCTTTTGATTTTATGGCTTAAAAGCAACCTCATGTATTTTGCTATTATTGTTCATTGGAACTTTTTGATATCTTGATTATTTTCGGAACTACACGCAACACAAACTTTGTTGTTTATTCTGTCATTGTTAGTTCACTTACCATCTTGAGAAGAACACTTGTTGTGACAATTTGGCTTCTTTCATCCTAAAATTTGATAAAGTAATTAAAAATCTGTAACATAATTTAGAAGCTAGGATGTTTTAATTTCTTTTTTAACTTTGGAAAAGTTCTTGGTAAAAAGTTTGGTCCTGACAGACCAGATTCTGCTTCATAGCTGTTTGCTGATATACCATTTCGCAAACAGCTTCATTACTTTTACGCAGCGCAAGAAGTGTAGCTCAGTTGGCAGCGCGCTGGCCTACCAATCTAAAGGTTGGTGATTCGAGTCTGTGCAGTAGTGGCAAGCCTGCTACGAAGAATGAGGAGCGTGGCCAAGAGGGCCAACCCTTTGTAATTCCAGGCTAAACGAATCACGTGGTGTCGCATCGAGAGGAAGGACCATGACACTGCTTTCATCAGCTTAAGCCAGAGTCAAACGAGCAAACATTATTGTTTGTCAAACATGTGAGCTTTGCTTGCCAAGCAATTTTTTCCCATTGGGACGACTGCACTTTAGCGAACCAGCTTTATGTCATATCTGTCGGGAACGTATTTGACCAAATACCCTTTTAACCCTAACTAAACCCTACCGATGTGTGCTTTTATAGACACTGCATGTGTGCTCTTATGGAGAAGTTTTTTTCCACCTGTTTTACGTATTACTACATTACAGTTAGTTAAATTTCTTGACAATTTCTCTCCATTTATTTCTGTCACTTGCAATTTCTTCCAGCTTGTCTATATCAATGTTTTTTTCTTTTAGTTCTTTTAGAATTTGGCCGTACCATGTCGTGATGGGATGGCCTCTTGGTCTTGCAACTGTTCGTTTAAATTCTTTTGTTGCTTGCTTACATGGTGTATTTTCGGGGAGGCGTAGTGCATGTCCAAACCATCTGATTCTCTGTTTTTGTATGATTTTTGACCATATTTCTTGTTTTGTAGTTTTCATTAGATTTTCATTTGATATTTTTGTTGGCCATTTTATGTTAAGTGCTTTTCTTAGTAGTTTTCTTTGGGTTGCATCAATTTTGTTTTTAGTTTTACTGGTAACTGTCCATAGGCATGTGTTGTACATATATACACTTCTAATGAATGCATTGAAAATTTCCATCTTTTTCTCTATGTTTATATTACTTTTCCATATTTCTGTCAGGTTGTTCATGGCATTTGTGGCTAGCATGGTACGGTGTTTCCTATCTTCTTCAGTATCTAGCTTTGACCCTAAATATTTACACTTAGACCATGTGCCATATCGATTGTCACGATTTACGAGATGTTGTTCAGTTTTTTCTTCATTGCATAAAAGGTTCCTACTTCTTAATCTTCCTGGTATTATAGATTTTATGTATTCAACTGCTCTTTTATCTTTTGTTACTATAGCGCTTCCGCAATCATCTGCATATTGTGTGTCTATTTTTAAGGCCTCTTGCATTATTTTGTGACTTTGCATGGGAGGGAGACTATAATCATGATCTTTTAATGCTTGATGGGGCATTTCTCCTAGATGTGCTGGTAGTGCGTAGCTATGATCACTTAAATGGATATTGTGCTCAAGTGTTTTTGCAAGGTAAAGGATGAAAAATATTGCACTAAGACAGTCTCCTTGTGGTGATC
>REGM01000038.1:757625-784104 GCA_004194415.1 Aurelia aurita
CCCCCCCCCCCCCCCCCTCTGAAAACAGCTTTAGACTAACCAGATTTCGGTATAACTTGGCGCAGTTATAGAGCAAGTAATTTGCAACATGTATCACAATTTGGGTGTGGTTGCCACGCCCTATGACGTCACAGTGACGTCATAACGTTGAAAATTGGCCAAAATCAGGTTCTCAAGTTGAATTTGAGTTTAACGAAGATTTTGAAGGAACTGCATGCGGTTTTTGGACTAGTTTGTCAAAATACTTGCTGAAAAATGTTATTTCCCCACGCCGCGTGGGGCATACTTCTGTGCGTCTGTGCGTACGTAAGAATATTGAGATTCTGGCTTCGGATCTCAAATCCTTCAAAAATTTTCGTCGTAGAACAGGTTTTAAGACCATCGAGTAAAACACCATTTTAATTGGTAGTTTGATAGGCACGTGATACAATCCGCTGATTTGATTGGTAAGTGCAAACCCGTTTTCAAACCGGTTTGGTTTGCCTGAGCTACTTGTGGTTGTTGTTGCAGAGCGTTTCGTGTTTCGTCAACTCAAGGTGCCATAACAGTGAAAGTGAATGTGAGTATTCGTTGTTTCTTTTGCTTTCATATCGATTTCGTTATCAAAGTAGCCAGAAGATTGCAAATATCTTTCGTCTATATTGTTTTGAGAAATCTAAAGCAATCTTTTAGCATGAAAAAGCAAGAAAATAGTCACCAGACAGGCTCGATACGTGAGTCAACGAACCATTTAGGCCACCCTCATCAGGGCGGAAAGATTTGAAAACTAAGTGAGGTTGAAAACTACGTTAGTCATTTTATGAACAGTGTCCGAAGGACTGAAGGAACATTTTCTTGTTCCATTGATAGAAAGCTAAACAGCAAAGAGTAAAAATACAGCTTATTATCAGTTTTAGGACTATTCAATGTGATGGTAATTTGTTAGGTTTTTGTTAATTTTGTCATCCAATCTAATCCATTCTTTGTTTTCATTTGCAGACATGATACCTCATCACAATCGACATGTTTGTGCCTAAAACCTCCTAAGGGATATAGATGAACAGCACACAGCAGCATACACACACGGAGAGAAGAGAATTAAAACTCAAGCTGTCTTTCAGAGCATAATTGGTACACATAAGGAAGATTTAATGTTCAGATGCATCACCTGCATAAGAAACAAGAACTGTAAATACAGTTGTAGGAACAAGTTTTTGAGTCATCAATCAGTAGGAATATAACTTTTAGTATCAATATGCCAAAACACTGCTGTTTTCCACACATTTAATAGAAATTAATTGTTTTTCATTTCATGGTTTGATGTGCACATTTAAATATGATGATACAACGTCATGCCTATTATGGGCGTATTCTTTTGGGCATCTGAAGTTTCGGAAATCTTCTGAAAACGGTAGACTTCGCAGAGAAAAATGTCAGTTGCCAAAAGAATGCGCATTCTGAAAACGGTAGAGATCGGAGAGATCGGAGAGAAAAATGCCAAAAGAATACACATTCTGAAAACGGTAGAGTTGGCAGACTTCGTAGAGAAAAATCCCAAAAGAATGGGAATTCTGAAAGTGAGAGAGTTCGAATGTAGTGCTCCGCTGAGCGAATTGAAGCCATTGCAATGGACTGTACTTTTGTTATGCAAAATGCAAATCCCAATAGAAAAGAATTTAATTCTATTTTCGAATGTTTTGCAAACTTTTTCATTCACGAAACAAGGCTCTTTGCGATCTCTCGGAAGTCTACCAGCTTCAGGAGCAGAAGGTTTCCGAGGCCTCGGAAGTCTACCGTTTTCAGAAGAGCCCAAAAGAATACGTCAAAATCTCTCGGAAGTCTACCGAAAACAGAATGACCAAAAGAATGGGCTTTTATAAAAAATGATCTGAAGTCTGCGAAGTCTACCGTTTTCGGTAGAATGGCACCAAAAGAATGGGATTTTGGCTCCTACCAACTCTACCGTTTTCAGAAGATGCCCAAAAGAATACGCCCTATTATTGTCTGTCAAGTGCATATAGTTATACCTAAGTGAACGGTAGATTTTCGCCCAAATTAAATAAATCCTTCAGATTTACCTTAAATTTTTTGATTGGTGGGGGAATATCATCACCATCAACCATGATATGGTACTTGTTTCTTGTTTGTTCCAGTTTAGCTCTCGAATACTGCAGTATATAACGTGGTGGCTTCCAACTGCAAAATGGATATTATATTAGAAACTGTGTCCATTGACAGTCTATGTTTAACACCCATTTAGACCAGCCAGCTAAAAACTGCGGACATCGAGGACTTCACGGACCTTATGCCACAGTGAAAAGCGCGGGCTTTCTTTCGCGGACTTGTTGACCCTTTGTTTTCTAGCATTTATCCATGAACGATAGGACACAAAGTGTGTATCAGTGTCAAATCTTTATCAGTAGAGAGCCACCTTAACTTTTTGTTTGTGTGTTTTGAACTTATTTCTTAGTAGTGAGCCACCTTAAATGCAGATCTACCTTAAAGGTAATCTGCACTTAAGGAGGCTCACTACAGAGCCATCTTAACCATTTGTTTGTGTGTTTTGAACTTATTTTATTAGTAGTGAGCCACCTTAAATGAAGATCCACCTTAAACGTAATCTGCACTTAAGCAGGCTCACTACAAAAACTACATTAAATTCGCGGACCAGCGAAAAGGTGGCTCACTAAGAAATAAAAATAAGTTCAAAACACATCGACAATAGGTTACGGTGGCTCACTACCGATAAAAATGTTACACTGATACACACTTGGTGTCCTATCGCTCTTGGTTTATTCGTCTATTGGCTTGAATGATTTACAAGAACAAAATGACGTGTAACTGCACACGCCACTGTTTACGGCTTAACATCATAAATTCTAAAAACCGTGACCTAAATGAAAGGGACGAAGTCACACAGCGAAAATACAACCAAAACAAAGGTTAGAAATATGTAACGAAACATGGTTGTTTTATTCAAATACGAGAAGAATGCCAGACCTAGGCCTGCATGAGCAATGCCAGTAACTATAATTTGACTTTAAGAATATAAAAGCTGCAGCATAGATATGGAAAGAAACTACACGAAGTATTAGAGATATAAACTAACAAATACAAATGATCTGTTCAAATAACGTACTGTTACCGTAAGATACTCGAAAGGAGATCTTTTATATAGCGACGTATAACTATGACAGACTACAAACGAATGGTCTAAACGAACAAAAAAAGGGGATGTAAGGATACGGGAGTTGGGAAAGCAGACGGGGTTAACTATACCCAGCATTCCTCGCCATCTCACTAAATAATATCTAAAGTTGAGTTAAATAAAGCGTAAATACAACGTTAATACAGCGATAATCGCGTATAGCATTCCAAGGAAAGCTTCATTCGACGATTCTTTGACGGCGCTGGCAAACTGGATATCTACGGTTGTTTTCTACTACATTGTCTTCGGGTTCCGATTCGGCAGAGCTGCTGAATGTGTCCTCCACAACTAATTTCATCTGTCCATTTCCTCTTCCTGAATGTTCTCTATCTGGTTTCTTCTTGTCTTTGTAGATACGTCCGGGGTTTTATCATTTCCGTCATCGTGCAAGTCCTGGGCAGCATGAGATATTCAAGGCGTCATTCCATTATGGTAAAGAACCTTTCTATTTCCTTTCGAATCATTCTCATTCCGGGAATTCAGTCCATTTGTGGTCGGGAATTCAGCCATACGGTTATAATCTTATGCTCTAGCACGGTGTTTCTATTTGGACTTTTAGGATTGGTGGCAAAAATATCTTCATAACTGTGGCTAAGGTATGACAGTCTATCTCTTTCTGCAGTCGACAATTGTGCTCCAGTCTGGAATTGCTGCGGAGGATTAGGGGAGGTACTAGCACATGTATTGTTGTCAGGACCCGAAGCAAATGAGACATCTTATCCCACAGGATTAAGAAAGCCAATTACCTTCCTAGAGGGCAACTCTACATCATTTCTGTTAACATTTACAATGGCTATATTAAAACATCTTCTGCATTCAGAATTACATGCGCGTAAGATCTGTAGGTACCAGTGATTCCATTTATAGGGGTTGGTCCAAAATCTCCCACAAGAAACGCAGTTTTAGGACTACATTTGACAACAACTGTCTGGTCGGTTCTAGCTGGGATAGTGATTTTTTCTGGGAGCCTAACTCGTTAAGGGGTAATGAGTTCTAGGCAAGAAAAACACAGGTCACCTAGTTTGACTCTATTGGTCTCGAAGTCAAATGTTACAGAGGCAAATCGGACCAAAAAATCGCATCCCAATAACATATTTGTGCACATTCTGGTAGTAACTACGCGAGAGTCATGAAATCTAGGTCTAAGTGATCCTTTCATGAGTAATTGTATACGAACCTTACCCACAAGATTCATTTTATTGCCTTATGTATCAATGAGGTTTTCGTCAACATTAACGATAGCTGCAGTCGTTTTGATGATTTTTCATAAATTATAAACACTCAAGCGACAGAATCTAATTGCACATTTTTCAATTGACCATTTAATTCTACTTTCAAACGGAGTGTAGACACTATACTGTCATCTTAAGAAACGTTTAAATTGTCCTTGCTTCCTGGAGTTTCTACAGATTCATATAGTCATTGATAGTTTGCGCAGCTTGAATCTCAAGCGTCGTGACCACGTTTACTGCATGCTTGACAGAACGACATTGGGCAGGCCCTATACAGGTGCTCACCACTTTGGCAGGTTCGGCAACGAAGGTTTCCTGGTGCTTTGGCGGCTTTTGGGCTCTGAAATCTACGAAGATTATTGCCGCGTCCCATTTCATCGTGCCCCCAGTAGCAGCCGCGACCGCGGTTGTAATTGGCAGAGGCGAATTTGACTTCTTCGTGAGGTTCCCCCAACCGTAAGAGAACAAAGAGGTCCCTTGGAATCTTTCAATGACCTTTCATTAAACTATTCTACTATTTCCTCACCACTAATAGGATTAACGGCGTTTGGAGATAACCTTTTGTTAACTGAAAATGACTGAATGCCTGCCAATTCCAACCGTGTCGTTTCATCGGCAATTTCATTGAGATGTTTGTGTTCCAATTTCTCAAGTGATTTAGGGCTGCTTGCAATCCATTGACAAAATAATATCTGGCGATGGTTTCTTGAAATTTGGATTCAAATGCTGGGTATGCTAACTTGACAAGCTCAAATATTTTGCAGACAAAATATTGTGTAGACTCGCCTATTTCTTTGAGAGCTCACTGATGGTTTCTTCTCTATTACGCCTGTCACGCTCAAATTCTTTCAATAACTCTGCTTTAATTTTACTGGCATCCTTGCGATCTTCGCTTGATAGGCATAAGTAAACATCAAAAGCTGGGCACTATAATTTACTCGCCAAGGCCTGGGCGCACTTCTCTCCAGTATAACTTTTCAGCGATGAGTAAAGCTCTACTTTTTTTTTTTTTTTTTTATATAAATTCTCCTAAAATTTACAATTTACTAACTAACAATAACATTACAGAACGACACCACAGGGAGCATGGAAATACATTGCTACCCTTCGGCGATTACATTTAACATAAATACTAAAATAAATACTAAAATAATATTAACAACTACATGAAAAAGAACCGATCCACAGTGAACTCTCTATGCAACGACTCCTCAAGGAAACCATAAATAAGTCCAGAGCTCGTTAAACGCAGGGTTCGTTGAACCAGGTATGGTTCAAGGGACCTGAAAATGGTTCGTTTAAGTAGAGGTTTCGTTACATAAAGAGCCCACTGTACATACACGTCGAAGAAAAGGGTGGCAAGAAAAGCTCTACTTTTGCGATTAACGAACGAACGTCTCCTGTTCCATTAAATGTTACTGACTTTCCTTGTGCAGAATCCATTTCGGTTTATTCGTTTGTAGTTATGCTACCGTAAGATACTCGAAAACAGATCTATTATATGGCGAAGTATACCTATAATAGACTATAAAAGAATGGTCTAAACGAACAGAACAAGGGGATATAAGGATACGGGAGATGGACAGGCAGACGGGGTTAAAGGGTCTGTTTCAACCAGCATTCCTTGCACGTGTCACCTCTTGGTTGGCCTTTGTTCGCCGCCATTTTCATGGGCCATGCAAATGGCTGAAACAAAGACCAACCAAAAGATAGCACGTGCAAGGCATGCTGGTTGAAACAGACCCTTTAACTATACCCAACAGTACGGCTTGTTCGAAACTCCGCGAAAACTGCGTTGCTCATTTTTGCAAGGAGCCAAAGTGAAAAATGAAGAATTCAAAAGTTATGGCCTTAACAAGGTCGGCGAGGTCCACGAAGTCCGTGAGGTCCGCAGTATTCGCCTAGTCTGTTTTAATATGATATTGCGTGAAGTGAAACAACATTAGTATGTTCTAAGGTATTGCATAATAAAAAAATTGGGAAATATTGCAGGTTTGTGCATCCATCATGTATTGTTACCGGTATAAATTAGTAAGGCAATGACTTCGGAAGTTACTAGCAATACGTTGAAATATATGCTAGGCACTGTTTTGACACCATGGTAACAAATTTCAGCATTTCCAGGTGTGCAAAAACATAGTACCCACTCTTGACAGGAAAAAAATAAAAGTAAACTAGGCCGATAAGAAGATTGATGACATAGTCTTTAGTCGAACATCCAAATTATACTTAGATTTTTTTGGAAAATTTTCGGCTGCCTGCTTCCCGAGTTTAAGTGGTTTAAGCGAGCAGTGGTTGGATTTTTGCAAAATTTTAGTGATGCTTTTATCAATAAAAACAACCTCAGTTTGTTATAATTTCAATAGCGTTTTTGCATTTGATAGTAGCTGTACTAGTTAAAGTCCAAAAAATTGTTAAGTATAATTCAGGATTTTGACTAATACCCACAGCAACACAATGACTAATACATACTGAAAATTAAACCAGTTTCAAAGTGATGTACAGAAAACAAGCTTTACAAAGAGTATACATTCACACGAAAAGTAAATCAGTTTATCTATTGAAAATCTAACCCCACCTGGTATAGTTTAATCATTAAACCTATTGTAATCTAAACTGGTTTGATATGCTCAGTGTGAATGTGGTATAAGGGTAAAATCATCAATCTTCGAAATTGCCCTAGTCCATTAGTTATCATTGCCGCTAGATTCAACGTGAAACAATTGTGTACAACCCTTGTTTCCAAATATTTACCCTGTCTTGATAGAATCTTGGTAAATAATTCCTTTAGCCAGTTCACCAGCTGCCATAAGAGCTGAAAGACAAACAAGAAACGAACGTGACTTTAAGCGATCATTTAAATTCTTTGTAAAGCGATATCTTCCGGTGGCCGGGGCATTTGATCAGATCTTGGTTAGGGGTGTGCCACCCAAGCTTCAAAATCATACCCGCTCCATATACGGCTAGTGTAAAACGCAGGCCATGCAGGTTAATAAAACGCGGGTTAAATCGTGTGGGTCGAAACTAGCGGCCATGGACATACTGGCTTTAGGCATACAGCATACTGATGTAGCAAGTACAATAGTCCTTGATTACATAATTACGTGGCGCATTGCGTAAACAATTGCTTTTTCAAATGGTTTCAAAGATGTCTTATCGCATGAAAATGTCCCATGATCGTTTTGATTTGGGAAGTTTGAATGTGATTTCTGTAATGCTGTTAGCCCTTTTAACAAAAATAAATAAATTCTATATCCAGAGCTTTAAAAATCTAAGAAACTCATAGGAATCTTTTGGTAGCAAAAATGGCCTAAAATTTGAGAAACTGGCTACCAAGCTCAGCATCGGATGCATATTGCATATTTTAGGCCATTTTTGCTACCAATTCTTATGAGTTTCTCAGATTTTCAAAGCTCTGGATATAAATTTTTTTTTTAAGGGCTAACAGCATTGTAGAAATCACATTCAAAACTTCTCTGATCAAAACGATCGTCGATAATTCCTTCGGTACCGAATGACGATTAGAAACCTTTAGAAGAAACGTATTATTGGGACATTTTCATGCGATAAGACATATCTTTGAAACCATTTGAAAAAGCAGTTTACACAATCCACCACGTAATTATGTAATCAGGCACCACGTAACCAGCTGCGTGGCCAGGACACATTAACTGGGGGGCATTTAAACGAAGGGGTCTGGGGGCGAAGCTCCCAGGAAAATTTTTGAGAACACGCTCTTTACTTTGGCTTAGAACGCTTCTCTCGATCCCATCTTTACCAATGCCATTGGAAACTTTGACAATTTTGTAACAGTTTTCTATGAATCACCATCTTTGGGAAAATTTTTGCGCATAGACCTTATACTTTGTCCTAGAATGCTTCTCGCAATCCAGTATTTGCTTGACCCCGAAATGGAAGCCTTTAAAATTCTGTGTGTGATAGTACGCCTGGGAAAATTTTCTAAAATACCAACCTTTACTTTGGCTTGGAATGACTCTCCCGGTCAGCTTCCTGCATTTCTTGGAAAAATTCTTACACACCCTACCTATACCCAGCAACTTTCTCCTCGTTTTTGAAAGAATCTCGAGGACCATCTTTTCACAGAAGTGGGGGGGCAAATGACCCTCCCCGTGGCCACGCCACTGCACGTAACCTTTGGACTATCACACTTGCAACATCAGTATGCTGTAAACCTAAAGCCTTTATGCCCATGGCCGCTAGTTTTGATCCGCATGATTTAACCCGCATTTTATTAACCTGCATGATTTGCGTTTTACACTAGCCGCTCCATGTACCAATTTCTCAGAAATGTACAGGGTGTCTCAAAAAAATTGTACACTGTTTGATTAAATATTGAAAAATAACGATGAACATGGTGGACTGGGCGTCATTGTGAAGCTGTTGGGACATATCCGGGGGGTACTAGACTTTAATTTGTACGGGGGTTTGCCACCAAAACAAATTTTTTACCAGGCTCCAGAATTGTTCCCTCCAAACGATAGCGACTCTAGAGAAAGTCGGTGAAAAGTATACTGAAAAACGTAAAAATTGGACTGAGCCACAACCCGCTGTAACAAAATATCCCCTTTTGAGAGCTGTTGATAACCAGCTCTAGAAAAATAGCACAGTTATAATCCATCTTAACCTTCGACTGAAATCGCGTAACTGGTCAACAAAGTATATCAATAGTTTCTTTAGTTCATAAACCATTTATTTAAGCATGTATTTTCGTACTGCATAATCAGAGTAGTGGGAATTAGAGGAAAGAACTTTAGGTCACAATGGCAGAGAGAACGACCAAGGAAAGAAAGCATCAGAGATCGAATATACTTTAATTCTTTTTATGATCAAGCATTAAACTCAACAAATGAATGCATTTAGACACCCAGAGATTAAAACTGAGAAATGTAATGAACTGTACCTCAGTCAGTACCACTCGTTGGATAGGACTCCTCTTGTTCGAGCAATAACGGGAATATATGCCAGAATAAGCAGGGGTAAATTTTGTAACAATAGCAGCTTTGGTTTGTTTACATTTTGCACAACAGCCAATCAACAAGCTCCATTTTGGAGGACGTGATCAACAACTTCGGGAGTCGCGGGTCGAAGCTGCGAGAAAAACCACTGCAAAAACCACCCTCGCGACTTTTGCTTGCCGCGAAAATATACTTTTGAGGAACCCTTAGAAAATTTTAATCTGTATTGTCAGATAAACTTCCTAACGAATGCTCCTTGCCCTTCTCTGTTCCTTGCCCTTCCTTGCCCTTCTCTGCTGCGCCCGGTTTTTATGACATAATTTGTTTTAACTTCATCATTTCCACGGCAATCTCGCTTCCTTTCGGGGGGGGGGGGCTAGGCCCAGCCCAAAGAATTTAATATTTGCCTCTAGGAACGACAAAACGGCACTCCCAATAGCTAAAAATCAGTTTCAAACTGGAAATTAAGGTTCAGACACATTTACAGTACCTCACATAAGTGTTGCACCAACCCAACTTATCCTAAATGGCTTCCAATCGGTCCTGTCAACAAAATTTGTACAGCGAAGAAAAATCAGCATGCAAGGGTTTCTCTTCTAAGTGTTTTGGCGGTAGTTAATTGTCAATTTGTCTACTTATTAAAAAGTGAAATGAAACACTAGTTGGTTACTTCGATAAAATAACGAAAACTTTTGGACAACATTGAACAAGATTTTGGCAAGCAAACTGGAGGAGTAGCCCATGAAATAATTACACAACAGAGCAAGGACAAGAAAATTTCGTGCTATTCAAATCTGGATTCTCCTAACTTTATCACACGATAAAGTTTCCTTGGATGAATCTTACAAGAATAAACGAAAATATGAAAGGGAAGGAAGCGACTCCAAGGTAAGAATATTTTGAATTTAAATTTTATCATTTAACATACATCTTTCTTGCTGGAATACGTCCGATCAGTTGTTTACCGTTAGACCATTAAATTTATAAATTCGGAAAGATTATCAAAATAGTTATTCTCCGACTTCGCTTGAAGGTGAAATAAAACCTAGAGTTTGGCCAGACAGAGCCTATTTATGTGATTCCTCCTTACTCGAATTAATCCACTTACCTTCCAAGGCTGATTTATTTTTATTTCTGCTTCCTTCTTTTATGACATTCGTTGAGGAAAACTTTAATCTTGGTCAATAAAGTTTGGAGAATCAAGCTTTCATGAACGCAAAATTGATTGCTCTCGTGATAAATATAACAATTCTTCGTGGTCTTATGGTCTGTTTCTCCAGTTATGCAGCCAAAATCTTGCTCAATGTAGTCTTTTTCTCTTAAGTGTTTCATTTTCACTTTTAAATAAGTAGACGAATTGACAATAAACTACCGCCAAAAAACACTTAGAAGAGAAACCCTTACATGCTGATTTTTCTTCGCTGTGCAAATTTTGTTGACAGGACCGATTGGAAGCCATTTAGGATAAGTTGGGTTGGGTGCAACACTTATGTGAGGTACTGTAAATGTATCTGAACCTTAATTTCCAGTTTGAAACTGATTTTTAGCTATTGGGAGTGCCGTTTTGTCGTTCCTAGAGGCAAATTTTAAATTCCTTCGGCTGGGCCTAGCCCCCAGAAAAGAAGCGAGAGGGCCGTGGAAATTACGAAGTTTAAAAAAAATATTTCATAAAAACCGGGCGCAGCAGAGAGAAGGGCAAGGAGCATTCGTTAGGAAATTTATCTGACAATACAGATTAAAATTTTCTAAGGGTTCCTCAAAAGTATATTTTCGCGGCAAGCAAAAGTCGCGAGAGTGGTTCTCCAGTGGTTTTCCTCACAGCTTCCACCCGCGACGCCCGAAGTTGTTGATCACGTCCTCCAAAATGGAGCTTGTTGATTGGCTGTTGTGCAAAATTTAAACAAACCAAAGCTGCTATTGTTACAAAATTTACCCCTGCTGCCAGAATAAGAACCGGTAGGTGAAAGGTTATCGACAGTTATTTCTCCGACATCCACTTGGAGTTTTTATGAGATTTGGAAGCATTCCTTTATCATATTATTATTATTATTATTATTAAATTCTTTAAANATTCCATAATATGCTGCCACGAAAAGATAAACTATCGTTGCCATAAGTATTTGTCTTAGTTTGAGGCAACATCAACAGATTCTTTGATCTTAAATTATAATTATTTTCCTTTTCCTGGAACATATCCCACAAAAAAGAAGGTTTTTGTTGTGTTAAACTGCTATAAACCTCGACCATTAACTTTTGCAAGTTTTTATTATGAATAGTGCACTCATTTGCTCTCTGTAACAACTCTTCAAAAGAGGATGTATAATCGTTGAAGAGAATTCGAAGTGCTCTCTTATGGGTGCGATTTAAATCATTATTGGCAACCTTTCCGCAAAACATCCATATCAATGGACAGTAATTAAACTGAGACATTATGAATGAGTTGTACAAGAGATTGTTTCTCATTTAAATAATTTGAGATTCTAGAGAAGGCACTGATCTTGTTGTTTGCTTTTTGGGTTAATTTTGCTACATGTTGGTTGAATTTCAGTTTCGAGTCGATGGTAATCCCCAATAACTTAACACTATTAACAACATCAATGGAATCATTTCCACTATCGAGAACAATACTATCATTAGTCTTCAAACCTAGCAGCATAACTTGAAATTTTGATGGATTGGCGACCATTTGATTCGTTTTGAACCAAGAAATTGCTCGCGAAATATCTTCTTCAAGTACTGACAAGTCAGTAAACCGCCATAGGTTGTGTGTGATCGAATAAACACAGGACATATTACATCATTGTACGCATCACTATTGATAAATTGGAGGTAGTCTCGTTTTGATGAGAGACCACTGGGACTCATTGTAATCAGTCTATATACAACCACCTTAAGTTTTATAAACAATAACAAAGGCGCGCAAAGGTTACCGGTCAGTAAAGGGTCTTTAAATTCAGAATAAGTTTTTGAATGTTTCAGAATTTGGAAGCATTGAACATTTCAATCTTGTGATGATTCAATTTTTATCTTGCTATGGTTTACTGTCTTCACGTCATCAGAGCAAAATCATCAGCATTATTTCATAGATTAGACCAGAAAGGATTGTGATACATTGTAATAGTTTTTCATTTGAGGATTAATTGGCAACAGTCATGTTCGATTGAGTCAAATTACCAAGCAGGCTCTTCCCATCAGTCTTTAGGTATTAAAACAATAAGCATTACTCTCTTTGCTGCATTTAATGCTACTTCAAGGCAAGGTTTCAACTCTATAATAGATAATCTTGTTCTTTTTGAGGTCCTAAAATGAAAGATAGAGACAAAATTAAACAACTCTTCTAGAAATGTCTGCTGCAGATTAAATCTCGCCAAATCTCATAGAAAATTTCATGTGCAAAAGAAAAGAAAGAGCATCCAAACAAATGGGAGATATCCGTACAAACTTAAATCAAAGAAATGATGCCCTGCTCAAGGAAATTAAAAGAAATTTAAGGATATATAATTACAGTAAACTTTATACGTATTGGCGTATTTATACGTAAAAAATGAAAACAGATGATTGCTTTCTAGAAGGCAGCCTTGATAACAATATTCTAGTATGTAAATCTCCTATAAGAATTCAACGTTATAACGTTATGGTTGTTTACATTTAGGCCAAACCCAACAAAAAGTTCTCCGAAAGCGAAGTCAAAGTTTTACTTTTATACTTCTTTCCTTGGTGTCCTAAACGGCTAACAAGTACACCGAAATATTAAATTTCCAAAAACTTAAAATAAACTGCAATTGTGATGAATTCAGTTTAACATTTGTTTTCTGACTAAAAAGAGGACAAGTTTGGAAAAGAAAGGACACAAAGTTAACGAATGTTAACCCGTCACGGCTCTCGAGCAACAATTGCCTTTAAAATTGTGGGAAAAAGGCAAAGGCTACAGCAAAACAGCCAACATCTTTAGAAACTAAATGCTTACAGCTATCGCGTTATATCTCTAAATTATATTCATGCCTCATGCGTTATATTCATGCCTTTGTTTAGAAAATATTGGACTGTGAAAATTTTTTTGGTAAATTTAGGCCAAGAAAAGTTGATTTTGTCGAAACAGCCAGCCCAAGTTCAAGACGAGAAAACTGCAAGTTTAGTTCGTCAAAAATTTGTAAAACGGGCAAAATAGGACAAGAAAACATTGAAGAATCAAAAGTTTGAACGAAATTTCTATGAAACTAAGACCCCGTTTACACGAGAGAAAACTGGATCGATCCAGAACGGGATCGATCCAGTTTGGGATCGACCCCAAAATTTTGCAGGTGTTGACACAGGATCGATCCCAAATTATATTGCGTTTACACGGGATCGATCCAGGCACATATCACTGACTCCCAGACCCCTTATGAAGACTTGTTCATGCGTTGCTAGGGTGACCGAAAGATGCCATCCTGAAAACGCCTCGATTTCGTCTTTCGGCTTGCCTCGTTTTGCATCCGTGCCAGTTTGGGATCGATCCAGCCGTTTACACGAGGCTCTGACGGGATCGATCCCAAACTGGATCGGTGTGGTAAACGATCCCAAACTAGCACCGATAGCGGATCGATCCCGAGCGATCCCGTGTAAACGCAAGGCCGATCCGTACCAGTTTGGGATCGATCCCGCTCTTGATCGATCCAGTTTTCTCTCATGTAAATGGGGTCTAAGGACAAACGTTAAATTAAAAAAAAGTCTGCTTACCTGATGTGCTGCATCCTGAGTTTGTAAACAAAGTTGTCCTAGGTCTTTGAAAAATAGATTTGAGTCCAAAATTCTCAAAGAAGTTGGAAGACCGAAGAGACAGCTATTGCGTTATATCTCAATATTTCGCTTCGGGACACTTGGAACGCCTACTGACGCCATTTATCGCAAAATTTCAATTTCGCGCAACAAATTTCTTGCAACAAAGGCCCGAAGTGACGTGAGAATTCAGGCTAGGTGTTGTCGGGCATGACCTTGCACGTTGACAAAATTTCCTTCCTTGCTTCAATTAATGCCCAATAAACAATAAACATAGCACTTGAATAGATGATTAGACTAAAGATAAAGCAAAGGTAATTTTTACCACAACCCTTGCGGTTCATAGAATTTTGATCGATATAATTGTAGATTTCATAAAATTCTACGACAGGAGGGGTGGCAATGTAAGGTAATACGTTGAAATTGTTTACAGTATTGACAATAGTGAAAACAGTACTTGAATATCATACCTTTCCTCTCAGTGATACTCTCCAATATCTTTTCTTCCTCTTTGAGCTGTTTCTCAAGGGTTGTCTCTTTTATAACTGCAAACAAAGGAAATTACTTTTCAAGACTAAGTTTTGGCAACCTTCTACGATATGAAGTGACTTTCCTATAACCTTAGCACAGCTGCAATTATACTACAATTACTGGGGCTTAAAACTTCACCATTGTTCCCTCGAATTGCTTTTTCTAAATTTATTCTTCCACAACCTTCTATGCTTGCTAAGTTTTACTCTCTAACCTGCAACTAAATCCTCCGTTGAAACTTATGCCATGCACATTCAGTACACCGAGGGAGTCAAAGATACTTTTTTGGAAGATTGGAAAAAGAAACCAATCAAAAAATGATTCTTTTTTAATCTGTCACCGATTTTGCTGACCGGCATTGCCTGAAAGCTAAAACACTGATCATAGTCTGATCACTTTGGCGACAACAAATGCTAATGTAAGTGATCGACTTGATTCTTTTTTCTTGTAAGTGATCGTCCCAACTTACACTTCATCGATAGATTAAAGCATTAATCTTTTAAAGTGGTCAGTTCAATTTTCTGACATCTTTTTTTCAAATCAGTGCCACAACTACATCCACAAATGTCTAATCACACAACTGAAGCTTGCGATTCAAGTCGTACATGCTCAAACATAACATTCAAAATAACCGAAAAGCCGCTTGTCTATCTATAAATGAAATTTGAAATCTTTACTAAGGGACGACTTGAATTTGATGATTTGATTTTAATGCGCTTCTCTTCTCTTTAATTAGTTGTGCGTGTTTAACGTCGGAGGGCCCTCAGTAGAATTTTTCCTTGCAGTCCACGTTCCTCAGGCGTTTCTAGCTCACACAAGAGCTTTGAGCATAAAATAACTTTCCAACAATTCATTTCATCGATGTTTGAATGAAAAGAGCATACAGTAACACCTTTTTCCATGCTATATGGCAGTATATCAAACCATGAACTGAGACTGGTCGATAAGTTGAGCAAACAGACAGTAAAGCCACTAATTCTGAAAAGCTCTGCACGCTTTTAAGTTCGGAGAAAAGATCAAAGTAATTGGGATGAGATGCCAGTAATAAGGTGGTATGCTTGAGCGGTCTGCTTTAGGGTGGCCCTTGCGGTCTTTCGACTGGAAAATACGTTAAAAACATAATGCATTAAACTTAAAGCTCAAGCAGTAAATTTCTTACTCAAACTTGGACCTTTAAGACGGAAAACCCACCTTCAGCTTTCTTCTTTAGTTCCAAATGCTGATCTAATAAACTGACATCGGCTTTTGCCCCAACTGATACATTATTTTCCTGAAGAAAGAAGATTAGAAACCTTGGAATGAAATAGAATAATTTTTGGATCGAGCAAGGATGTTCATATGTCATTAGGTAATAAAAAGAATAGTTGCAACTGTTAACAATAACTATTTGCACCTTGCTAATATAATGATATTTTGCAATAAGCATCAAACTCTAAAGCTAAATATAGAAGATTCGTCACTATGAAAAATGCAATACGTTAAAAACATCATGAACATCATAAAAGCAATATTCAAGGCTTAAATTTTATCTATTATCAATATCTTCGTATACATGTGAAAAATGCAAGGCTGAGAGCACACTTCTACTTCTATTGTAAGTCTTGCAGGGAGAAGAACTTGGTATATTCCATATACATGGATCAAAATTTGCTATATCCTTTCGAAGGAGATTACATTATCAAAATGATCTTATAATAGACAGAAAGCTATACAGGGTGCGCTACAAAAAAATTTTCAGGCGTTTTAAAATTCATAGTGCATCGAGTACTGGATGGATAGGAATCGAATAAATTCTGTCGGATAACCGAAAGAGCGAAGTATCTTNGACCATTGAGAAGCTCGCGTCTAGGTTCTTCATAAGATTGGCAAAGCAGCAGGTAATGTTCCGTGTCCTCAACACCATCATTTGCAGGACACATCGGGTCTATTGTATCTCTAAAATTGTGCCTAAATTTGTGAGAACTTAATTTGCTGAGGCCGACTCTTAACTGTGTAAGAATAGCTAAACCTTTCGGGTCATGAATCCCATATACTGGTTTCGAAGGGGGCCGAATTAGAGCTAATACTTTTGATTTAAAAACACTTAGCGAGGATGCCTGTCTAATTTCAGGATGGAGCTTGTCCCATTCGTTCAAACAATTTGGGTAATCAATATCTTCGTATACATGTGAAAAATGCAAGGCTGAGAGCACACTTCTACTTCTATTGTAAGTCTTGCAGGGAGAAGAACTTGGTATATTCCATATACATGGATCAAAATTTGCTATATCCTTTCGAAGGAGATTACATTATCAAAATGATCTTATAATAGACAGAAAGCTATACAGGGTGCGCTACAAAAAAATTTTCAGGCGTTTTAAAATTCATAGTGCATCGAGTACTGGATGGATAGGAATCGAATAAATTCTGTCGGATAACCGAAAGAGCGAAGTATCTTTGTGATTTTGTCGTGTTTTTAAGAGCACTAAAAATCTAGGTAAAATCGACTTTACGAAAATATCTTGTCTGTGAAATGCCAGAAAAGGGCCCAAAACACTTGATCAAATCGAAAAGAAACTTTCTTACACAAAACAACACAAAAGTACACTTTTTCACGGGTACCAGACATCATCTGCACATATATTGCCATGGGATAGACAATTTGGGTATTTATTAAAAAAATGTATGTCCAATAACTCTTGGGAGAAAATAAATGCCCTTGCGTATTGTTCTGTGTGAGATTTGATCCAGTTTTTTGGGTCCTTTTCAGCCATTTCGCAACATATGAATTTTCGTAAAGTTGAATTTACCTATGTTTTCCTTGCTCATAAAAACGCGAACAAAATCTCAAAAATACTTCAGTCTTTCTGCTATTAAGCGGAGTTTGATTCATTTAAATCCATCCAGTTCTCTAGGTACTAAGATTTTCAAACGCCTCAACTTTTTGGCACACCTGGTTTCCTTCGCTGGTTAGCAAACCAAAATTAATTACACTTTTAAAAAGACTGTGCTGGTTTGTGTACGAATAGCAGGGTTAGGAAAAATCAAAGGAGTTGACACAATATTTCAGCGGTTTTGTAGGGTAGAGTAAAATCTCTCTTGCATTCAGCAATTGGATTGGTGAAATTTACTCGATTTAAGGTTGAAACAAATGTCCTAATTATATTCAACTAAAATATATATTGACAAAGGGAAACCTCTTGCTCTTTGGGTGCAGAAGCATCTTCTTTCTTCTCTACTTTCTTGTTTTTCTGCAGTAACTGCCCTTTTTTTTCAAGCTGAAAAACCAAAGTACTACTGGCTTAAAAAGCAAGATTTGTACGGATTAACATGAGATAACAGACAAAACTGTAGCCAAAGATAGCAAGAAAAAGTAGAGGAAGCTATCTGAACTGATATTTTTTAACTTCAGTTGCAAACGTTGCTAAGTAAGAACAATTAGTAATTGAATAGACTAATTGATACTTCAATTGTCATTTATTTGGCCATTAAATATTATAAATTTATTGTCCATTGTTGCACCATGTGATATCCAGATGCCCTTATTGGAGACAGGTCACAAAGAAAATCTTAAAATTCTCGCTAATTTCTCGCAACTAAAGCAAATCATAAAGTTATATACACCATTCGANAAAAGTAGAGGAAGCTATCTGAACTGATATTTTTTAACTTCAGTTGCAAACGTTGCTAAGTAAGAACAATTAGTAATTGAATAGACTAATTGATACTTCAATTGTCATTTATTTGGCCATTAAATATTATAAATTTATTGTCCATTGTGGCACCATGTGATATCCAGATGCCCTTATTGGAGACAGGTCACAAAGAAAATCTTAAAATTCTCGCTAATTTCTCGCAACTAAAGCAAATCATAAAGTTATATACACCATTCGATTGGTCTTGAAGAGTAATTTCATTTAAAATATAGTTTCTTTATATTTGCTGACATCAGTGAATTTTAATGTTCATGATGTCATTTATGTTTATGACGTTATTTTGAATAAATTAGTGTTCTATGTTTCAAAACATTCAGAATACTGTGTAAGATTACTTTATCTTAATTCACTAATTAGAAGTCTAAAAATAGAAATTAAATTTTAGCAAAAGTCAAGAAATTGCAGCCTCATATCTATACTAGAGGCGGGCATATTTGAGAATGTTTGGTTGAGGTGCAAAAACGACCCCCCCCCCCTCCCACCCGGCCCAAATAGGGTTAGACAAACAGCATGTCTGAGGCAGCCTGAGACAAACGATTACTGACTTGCACTACTGCTGCACAATTATACAGCAAATGGAACAAATGAAGAAAAATGAAAGTTTTAAAAATTAATCATGTCTTAGCTCACTTGATTGGCAATCAAAATAAAAGAAGAATTATAAAAATAGGACTTGTGAGAGCTAAGAAAAATATGTTTAAAGTTTCATGAAATCAGAAGTTTACAAATTTTGTATCGAAAAGATTTAGGCTAACTTCAAAATTCAGTTTCTTGGCACACACAACTCCGATTCTGGAAATAACTATTTTTTTATTTTGATATCTTAGCATCATAACATCGTGTGTCATTCATTTCATCGCTAACGAGTGGAAAAGTTCGCGGATTTCACGAATTACTACATAAACATATATTTTTGCGGATAAAAACCGAAATATATTTAAATGTTGCGGTAATTTTAGAATGTGTTGTCATTTTCTTGAAAACGATATGTGATCGTTTCTGAAACCAGGATTGTTTTATGTTGAATGAATTGCTATTATTATTGATGCGCTGAATGCATTTCGAAATAAAGGCAAGCCAAACAATTGAATTTTTGAAATTCAAATGAATCGACAAAAGTTAAAAATCAACATTCCTTAAAGTAAAATGGTTTCAAGAAATAGTAACTCTTCTCTTTATGTCGTCTAAACTCAACACTCAATCAAATCATGTCAAATTCAATTCCAAAACACAGCGTTTTCTTATCGCAGTTATAAGTACCAACACTTTAAAATTGCTTCATTTTGAGTTGCAGTGGTATAGTTGATTCACTTTGCCAGTAATTTCGTAAGGGCATGGTTCGCTTTTGCAGTACCTGGAGCAGATGTTCTGTGCAACTTGACAAAACAATCGTTGATCTAACAGACCGCAGAAGACAGGGCATCTTTTAACATTACAACTCATTAGATGGGACCTTTGTGTTTGAACATTCTAGACTTATTAGATAAACCTTACAGTTACTATTTTTAGCACACAGTTACGTTTTATATGCTTTATTTGTACTATCTTTTTTGCCCTGGGAATTGGGCCCCAGTGGTTAGTGTGGCCCACTAGTCAAATTTCCTTAAAAGATTCCTTGCCAGAAGTAGCCTGGATGTGGCTGATCTGAACTTCCCTTCAGCACAATATGATCCCTCCTTTCATAAATGAGATCTTATGGAAGCGAGAATATATGTATAACCTAAGAAATAACAATGAATTCGTACTACCCAGGATAAGGACAGTACATTTTGGCTCTGAGACCATCAGATACAGAGGGTCTCTACTTTGGCTTTCCCTCCCTCAAGATGTAAGGAATGCTAATTCTATCTAACAGTTTGAATCAAAGATAAAAACTTGGCGCGGTGAAGAATGCACATGCAAACTATGTTGACCTTTTATTGAAAACCTCAGATTATTATAATGATGTCTTTTTGTTCTCAAAATTTTTATCGCTTGAACTGTATGTATTATCGAGTCATTTTATCAAATTATGTTTTAACCTGTATATTTTCCAGTAGTTGGCCTTCATTAGCAATTATAGTATTTTAATCCTGTTATTTTACTATATGTAGCTATGTACTAGCCAATTTTAAATAAATTGATGATAATTATTATTATTGCTGCGTAGCAGCAAATCTATTTGAGTTGAATGAAAAACTTGCGATATCTGAATGTTTGACAAACGAAGTCAATCTCGATTCCATGTTCAAAAGGAGGTAAACTCCTGCGAAACAGCTGCGGGGGCGGAGGCGAAACACAACACGCACGAAATGTCCTGGATATCCTGTTACATGGGCACAGAAAAATTGCAGCAACTAATGCGTGCATTCGTAGTTTCTCATTTTAGCTACTGTCCACTTATTTGGATGTTCTGCGATAGAACCTTGAATCAAAGAATCAATCATGTCCACAAAAGGGCACTGCGCATCGCACAGAAAGATTACAAACATGACTTTGGTTTTCTCTTGGAACAAACTAATTCGGTGCCCATCCATATAAGAAACCTGCAGTTGCTTATGACTGAAATTTTTAAAACAAAATTCGATCTGAATCCAACTTTCATGAAGGAAATTTTCGTGCAGCGAAACATCGGTTAAAACATAAGACATGGTAACGACACGCAGCTTCCAAAGGTACGCACTACTTCCTTTGGAATCGAGACTATAGCCTTCCTTGGAAATAGAATGTGGCAGGTATTACCACATGAGATAAAAGATTCTAGCACCCCTCCAATTTTTAAAAAGCAAATTAAGGTGCTGGAAAGGTGACAAGTGCAACTGCAGGCTTTGCAAGGTATACAGTAGCACAAGCTGGGTTCCTAACAGAATAGACTTTTACGTTTTTATCCTTATGTAATTAGCCTTGATATATTTAAAATTTTTTTCTGTAATATTGTATAGATTGTATTGTAGAGTAGGCTTAAATTAGCTGTAAATTTAGCTATAATTAATTCTCGCCTACTGTATAAATAAATTAATTATGATGATGATGATGATGATGATGATGATGATGATGATGATGAGCTTGCAAAGCATGGCGTCACAAAACAATTTTTGCGCGCTTTTGTTTCTTAGTAGGCAGAATCCCCTTTTAAACAAACATTTTGAGGTTGTAAACACAAAAGCCTTCGAAACAGCAACACTGGTGTATAAATCTTTGAATGAGCTTGCACCCGAATACATGCGAAATCTATTTACAAGATATTCAGAAAGCAAAGATTGTGTACTCCGTTCAACTGATACCGATCTAAAATTACCACTTTTAAAAACGAGCGCTGGTCAAAAGTCGTTCTCGTATCGAGGGGCCAGCCTCTGGCATAGCTTGAGCAGGGAAACCCAGAGTGGCACCCCCCCCCCCCGCCCCCTCAGTGCCTTCAAACGGCTATTAAAGAATGATATCAACACACTGAGCCAGAGCTAAAGTTTTTTTCTGGTTTTCTCTTCTTTGTTTAACTAGAAAGATTGTCATTAAGTTTTTATTACCGCTTTTTTGTTATAATAGATCATATCTATATAACTATTAATTTGTTTTCAACACCTAACTTTGAAAAACAGTATTTATGATGAAACTTGCTAACGTGTCTAAAAAAAATATTGTTGTACAAGTTGGTAATCGGAAGAGGGCGATAGGGTCATCTATGCCTACAGTCTAAAATGTGCAAAAACAGAATGTTGGGTGCGTGAAAAAACAACCAAGATTGTTACAACATACCATCAATCTTTTCCTCTGTTTCAATGGAACATATGGAACATATTCCTCTTCGTCGTCAGAGTCAATTTCTTCATTTGTTCTCTACAAAACAACATGAACAAAAAGATTGCAAAATAGATAGTGTTTAGTCCTATGAAAAAAGCTGCAAGTTCAAGGAAGTAGATCTCAGATCATAACCAAAAGAGCTATTGATTAAGTAATAAACACATAAACAATAAACAAACTATTGAAACATTGCATTGCTGACTGTTGAAAAAANTTACCAATTTTAATGTTGACAGTTTTTTTTAAAGAATTTTGAGGAGAATGGAAAATGATAAAGTTTGTTTTGTCTACATTTAATGCAAGTTTATTAGCATCAAGCCATTTTTTAACATGCTTCAGTTCTTTGTTCACCACTTTTTCTAGATTGTTGAGATTGTCAGATTCAAAGTAAATGTTTGTGTCATCAGCAAAAAGATAGAAAGATAGCTTACTAGATGACTTTGGAAGATCATTTATATAGATGAGGAAGAGAAGTGGACCAAGGACAGAGCCCTGAGGAACACCACAAGTAACATTAAGATGACTTGAGTTGTGGCCATTTACAGATACATATTGACTTCTATTGCTCAGATAGGAGCTAAACCATGCTAGGGCAGTGCCTCGTACACCATAATGTTCAAGCTTATTGAGAAGAATCTGGTGGTTAACTGTATCAAAAGCTTTCTGAAGATCAATAAAAATTCCACACCCAAAACGTTTGTTATCTAGAGTGGTTTTGATAGATTCTGTTAAACTAATCAAAGCATGATTTATTGAGTGAGAGGCACGAAAACCAAACTGTAGGTTGTACAGGATTTTATGAACCTCTAAAAAATTGTACAAGCGCTTGTACATCAGTTTCTCAGAAATTTTACTGAAAACAGACAAGAGAGATATTGGCCTATAATTGGAGACTGTCACAGGACAGCCTTTTTTGAATAATGGTATGACTTTTGCAAGCTGCATTTTTTCAGGAAAAATACCAGAAAGGAAAGATTCATTAATGATTTGGGACAGTGGAGAAGAGATATGCGGAGAGAGAATTTTTAATAATTTTATGGGTATACTGTTGGGACCTATTGATTTACCAGTTTTTAGCACATCTATTATATCTGCTATTTCATGAGGGGCAGTGGGAGTTATAAAAAATGAGTTGGGATTTTCATTCTCAAGATAATCTAAGGGGGATTTTGGTGACCTAGGTATTCTTTTTGTAACACCATCAGCTACATTAACAAAAAAATCATTAAAAATGGTAGCCATAGTTGATGGATCAGTTGATAGATTTCCATTTGCATCCTTAAGTTTGTTGATGACATTTACCTGAGAATTTTTAATGCTAATGATTGACTTTATGCCAGTCCACAAAAGCTTCATGTTTTTACTGTTTTCGTTAAAATAATTGTGAAAATAATTGGCTTTGCTTTTTTTAAGCTCTATGGCAACCCTGTTTCTAAACATTTTGTACAGAAGGCTTTTTGTAGCATCGGGTTTTTTCCTGAGCTTTTTGAGAATACCATCTCGCAGGCGCATCATTTTTTGAATTCTAATGTTAATCCATGGTTTATTTCTTAACTTCAAATCTCTTTTAGTTAATTTCTTTAATGGTGCATGTTTACTAACAATTTTATCAAGATTATCAAGAAATCTATTGAATTTTGCATTCACATCAGTTGTATTGGCATTTAAGTACTCAAAATCAAGGTTGTTAAAATCTGCAAGAAACCGTTCTTCATCAAATTTTGAGTAATCATGCTTGTAGTATGACAAAGTTTTGTTACAATCATTACAGTGATACTATATTTCTTTTCAATCGAGGTCGTATAATTAGCGTTTCCTAGCCAACTGCAAATCTATAATGGCTGCTAATCTGTCTACTTTTTGGACAGATGTGTGCAATGTGTACAGGTATAAAACGTTCTTAAAATAAGGTCAGTTACCAACCAGCTTTTTCTTATAAACTTGCTATCTACTATGTAAACGATGTTACGTTATGATGGAGATAGGTCTATCGTCCTACGATGGCCTAGCTGTGAGAATCACTGATGAATGGTTGGTAATTCCAACTTAGATCAAAGAGATGGTTATATAGACGATATTTTGCAGCTTTTTAAGCTGGTGAGTCTAAGTTTTAGATGCTTTAACCTTTATATTTGCTTTGACAACGATTGCAATCAAAGTTGTGCCTTGTACTTTGTGCTAAATCTTGTAAATAAATGGCCTATCAGACTTTAAATCAGCTCAGGTGGTTACAGTAAAAGTGATATGTTTCTCCTCCTTCATTGCCTTGTCACTTACCTTTTAGAAGTGTTTTTGTTGCATTTACTAGTGTTAAACTGTTCAGACATCAATTAGCTGCAATACATATAGTGCCATCGTCTATTGATCTAGGTGTTTTGTTTCTCTTTGTTTGTGTATTTCTGATATATTGAATTGTACATTTGTAAACGTACATACAGGCCCGTTAATTAAGAAACCACATTTAAGAAACTTCAAGCCTAATATTTTTTACGAATTAAGAATTATTCTAGTTTATCAGAAACATATCTAGCGCCATATTTACGTTTGTTTGAACGTAGCGCCATATTGAAAAGTGATAGGAATTCGTATCGACTGACGGACTGACTGACGGACGGACGGGCGGGCGGACGGGCGGACGGACGGAGGGACTGACATCGACCTCACTCCTTAGATTACAAAGTACTTTGTAATCAAAAATGAGAAAAATGTGAAGGGGAATTACCGTCCTATTTCTCTTTTGCCAAATTTTGGGAAAATACTTGAAAAACTCAAATACGATTCTCTTTACTCACATCTTGTATCACATGAACTACTTAACCCAAATCAATCAGGTTTTCGTCCAGGAGACTCATCAGTGAACCAGTTACTCTTAATAACACATACAATATTTAAAGCTTTTGACTGTAATCCTCCTCTTGATGTTCGTTCTGTGTATCTTGACATTTCTAAAGCATTTGATAGGGCATGGTAGACTGACGACGAGATTCCTTGTATTCGTTCAGTGTTTTCAATCTGATGTTTTTATTTTCTCTCATACAAGGACTCACGACCAAACATATTCTAAACGGAGACTAAAATCTGAAGAAAAATCGAACGTCTTCTATCCTTCGAAAGTCGATAAGAAAAATCGAAAGTTGCTTTGAACGTTGCTTCGCTTCGAAAAGTCGAATTTTGATCTAATCAGCCAATCAAACGCTAAGAATAGGCACGTGGTCTAACCTTAGTAAGAAAGCCGAGATTTGATTGGATGCGCCCTAAATGCGGCGCATTGCGCCTAATTAGTCTCTGTTTTGAAGCTGTATTGTCATGAGTCTCAGTTTGAAGCCATAATTATCATTCAATTCAATGCGAAAACTGAGACTCATGTAATCAGTCTAAGGGTATGGCACAATGGTCTAATTTATAAATTAAAACAATGTGGTGTCTCAGGGCAACTACTTTTGCTAATCCAAAGCTGTCTCAAGGATCGAAAGCAGAGGACTGTATTGAATGGGCAGAGTCCTAATTGGGGAGATTATTATTATTATTATTATTATTATTATTATCAAATTATTTACAGTTGGTACAATATATACCGGGTGTCCCAAAAAAAAGTATACAGATTTGGTCGACCCTAGCCATGAGAATTTAGCGTGAATCAATTCGAAAACATTTTTAAAACATACCTCGATAGTCAACTTGAACATAGATACCCTGTTTATTGACATGGATGCTTTGAGAGTTGAAATATTAATCTCCAAAGGACAAATTTGCCTCCACCTCCAAACCAGAGCTTTGGCGCTTTGGCCTAAGCAAATTCTTGAAGCACAGCGAATAAGTCAACAATAGATTTGAAAAAAATGGAAACAAGAGGAGAAAAATTAAAAACAGCATAACAGATGCGTTAAAAAAATATAATTTACGTGACACTTAGCATCAAGGGAGCTCCAAAGTAAACTTCGTGAAATAAATTGTTGATATTAAAATGAATGAAGTTTACTTCGGAGCTCCCTTGATGATAAGTGTCACGTAAGTTATATTTTGCAAAACGTATCTGCTGTGCAGTTTTTAATTTTTCTCTTCCTATTTTCAAATCTATTGTTGACTTATTCGCTGTGCCTCAAGAATTTGCTTAGGCCAAAACGCCAAAGCTCTGGTTTGGAGGTCGAGGCAAATTTGTCCTTTGAAGATTAATATTTCAACTCTCAAAGCACCAATATCAACAAACAAGGTATCTATGTTCAAGTTGACTATTAAGGAATGTTTTAAAAATGATTTCGGATTGATTCGCGCTAAATTCTCATGGCTAGGGTCGACCAAATCTGTATACTTTTTTTTGGGACA
>REGM01000038.1:784781-798844 GCA_004194415.1 Aurelia aurita
TTTTTTTTTGTGGGTTTTTTTTTTACATTATGCCCCCCCCCCCCCCCCCCTACCATGTTTGTCTGGGTAATTCTGTTTTGCTAATTTCAAGGCTTATCATTTTTTTTTACTTTTCCTAACTATCTACTTAGCATCTTCTATCCAAATTTCTTCAAGATATCTCATGTAGTTTTGGAAATATGATAATTTTCTGAGAGAGTATTAATATCTTGTTTGTTTTACGGTCAAACCCTTTATAACTTCAAAGTGAGATAATTCTTGACAGAAGTCAAGAAGATGATAACTGGATGAAATTTTCAGTTCAACCATGATTTAATAAGAGAATGTGGAAAATAACTTAATTTTATTGTTTTTCTAAGAAATGACGTCATTGATGAAATCAAATGTTCAAATTCAAAAGAATTTTCTAAAAAATAAAAGTACAAAAGAATTTTCTGCTGTTCAAATCGCTGAAGAAAGCCAATTTAAGAATGCAGTGGGCGTGCACAGTATTGTTATCGATCAAATCAAACCGACTTGACTAACTGGATCAATGGCGGAGCCACAGGGGTGTATGGGGGGGGGGTAAATACACCCCCACTTTTCTGAAAATATAGTAATTTAGATTCGGCCAAAAATGACATAAAAACCATCGGGTAGGGGTATGGCGTATCTCTATGTTCAAAAGGGCATTTCCCTAAGATCTGAAGGGCGTGGCTCTGAACAATTTTCTTACGGCCATCATTACTTACCATTACATTACTTACCCCACTTCTCGGCATCTGGCGCCGCCTCTGAACTGGGTAGTTGGGCAAGACACATACAGTCACTGATATGTGGCATTTGAGATTTGTTGGACCTCAAACAAGATTATTAAGACAGCTACCTAATCTTTAGATATTATTTTTTTCTAAATAAAGGAATTATATATGCCATGCCGTTATTTCAAGTCCCGCTTTCAGTGTGGCTTTCTGCCTGTCGCTCTATCTCAGACTCTAGGGAGGAGAGTTCCTTACAATTTGGTTCCCTTGTGCAAAAGATTCATCGTGTGGGTGATACACTTAAGGCGGAATTTTATATTATGGATTTGGAAATGTTCTGCAATTTGCACGATGAAATTTGCTGATAACAGTGCGAGAATACTTTTTACTATTATTCAGTAAATTAGATAATTGATCATTGATCCATTGATCAGTAAATCAGATCATTGCAATTAGTCATTGCTCAGTTCTAGACCACATGCCTTGGAAGGGTTTTGCAGGGGGGCGCCATCTGGATCTGTCTACCAAACTCAAATGAGAAATTGAACATAACCTGATACCGGGCGTGGAGAATCAACAGAAATGAGGCTGTAATTTAAAGTTAGCACTGTTGTAGCTAGCACTGTTTTGAACTGCATTTACTTGTAAAACGGGTAATATAAGATTACCATGGAAAATGAAAACAAGAATTCAAACTTCTTAGACAATGCTTTATCATAGTGGTTTACTTAACACTTTGACTTCCCATCTTTATCAGAAATTCTCTACAAACCTTGAAAACGTATCTGTTAACCTGAAACAATCAACTTTTTTACAAAGTTAAAACAATAACGTGCTTCTGCATTTGATACCTAGATAAGGATGAATAAACTAGCAACAACAATAGTCAGTGTGTGCGGCGTATTGGCTTTTGTACCAAGTGGAAACAGACAACAAAAACATTTGAACATTTATTATCATGATTATCATGACCTTCCNGGGAAAGTTTTATTCGGAAAGTGTTTGTGCCAGGCACTACCCCTAATTTGTGATGACACTGGTGTAGTCCCATTTCCAACAATATTAGAGGAGAAGAACGGCGAAAAAATGTCTGCACGAACACGGAGAAGGTACGTTTAGGCCCATATTTACATATATAATTGTTTTTAATTTACTGCGACCTATTGACCTAAATCAATTTGTTATCGAAATTTTCAGATTTCTGATGGTTTTTACTTCCAAGCGAAAATGACCCGTACCAAAAAATCTGGGACTTTCCCGGGAAATTCTCGGGATTTTTCTGTGATCGATTATCAGCTTTCCCAGAAATCTAAAAGCCGGGGAAATGACTAAAATTCCCGGGAAAGCTGGGATTACTTTGCATAAATAATCTTAGCAGAAATTCCTGGAGATATGAGGAAAACCTTCAATAATCAGAATAGTTGAGAACAGTAATGTTCAACAAACACAATTTTCTGGCGGATAATGGAAGGAACAAAAGGGCCCTAGTTGCAACTCCCAAGTTTAATTTTGAATGTCGTTGATATCGTAACAACAGAAATGGAGAAGGCAAAGCAAACTGAGGATCATGGAAATGATATGATGTAAAAGCTGAATACATGCTTCCGAATTGCATCGATTGTAGATTGTTCACATAAATATTCGATCAACTTTACAATAAATTGTTTCTATAATTCTATGAACACTGTTTCTGTGTCTCCTCTTCTTTAAATTTTGGTCTTCGTTCTTCTTCTTTTCTGAAAGAGAAATGGGACAATTTCAGAGCTCTAGCAATACAATCATTAAAAGATATTTGAACTCTTTCCCTGCCACCTTATATTTAGGCTTATTCCAAAACTGGATACTAGTGGTGGGGGCTTAATAGAGAGGCGAGGGGGGCCTATTAAAAATTTATAGCTTAGAAGGGAGGGGCTTTTAAGAGAAGGGGCTAAATATAACTTTTACAGTAAAACAACCAATCTACTTCTACCTAAGCACACTTTCTTCTATAATGCTCTGAATAAGATACAAGCTTTTTATAAGAAACTTGGATCAGGCGATAGTATTAAAAGTTTCTTAGTAAACATGAAAATTTCAGCATTTTAATATTAAAAGTTTCTTATTTTTTAAATGCATGAATTATCAGGTAGTTTCCAACACTGCTGCAGATATGTTTCTTAACATATAAAACATCAGGTGGGAAGAAAAAGTGTTCTATTACGTTCAAAATATAAAACCATATATATATTTATCATAATATCTTTGAATATTTCTTTTGAAAGTTTCTTAGCTCTTTCCGAACTCAGTACTAGAGTTTCTTAAATTTTCAGCCATCACTACTAGTTTCTTATAAGTCTTATAATGTTCAAGAAGTTCAACCGTTTCTCCATTTGTGCCTTTTGTTTTATTTTTCCCTATGTTTGCTAATATTCAAAAAGTTTGTACTACACCAGAGCATTTTCCAATAAACTTACCTTCTTTCTAGGAATGCATGGATGAGTTTTAGTCAGAGTCCACTTCTGGGACATATCCTCTAGCACCCTTCTACCAATTACCACATTTGCACCTGGAGTTGAATAAGGAATAAATGCTAATTATGTTTAAGTACTTTTGCAGGGACACATTTACTTTTACATGTGAGATTCTGGGGAAATTCATGATTGCTAAAACAAAAGGAATGACAGCAAAAATCTGTGATGGTTATTTCTCTGCCTAATATATACTTTCCCAAATTTACGGAACACTGATCAAGCATTTAACATGGCTATCTGAAAGCACGTCTTAGATATGATTTGTATGAAAGCAAATATAAATGTAGATAACCAACAACATACTGTAATGCTAAAATGTTAATAACCTACTTGAAGAAACCGTAGTTGATGGTGTATTACGATTATGTTCTGTAGGTCAGATTTGACTTAGGCCCATGTTTGAATCGAATCGATGTAGGGTAATACATACCAAGATTCCAGCGGCTCGACACCCTCAAAACGACGAATTAGTCTGTGTTCCTCTTCTCGAGTTTCTGCAATGTCCCTTCGATATTCAGCAGTGTATGCTTCGTCTGCCACTGGGCTGCTGGGTCGAATTGATGAGGTCTTTCGTCGTTATCAAAATCATCTTCATCATCGACATCCGCAATGCCCGCTGCAGCGCAAGCACCCACAGTTTCGCTTTCTTCTTCAACTTCAACAGCCGAATAACGGTCTTCAGAGTTACAGGAATGGCTGTCACTATCATTTGAAATATCACTCTCTGAGGAAGACATCTTAAAATGCGAGTAAATGAGCGATGGAGTGCAGTGAAAGTTTCGATCCTGTTGTTTCCGTGTAGGCCTTTCAAATCAAATGAATAGATTTTCGTTTCCTACTATGACATCAACGCCCACTCGTTCCCAGCTTCAAGGAAAACGCGGTCCTGAATCAAGAGTGGGGGTGAGAAAAACCCCCATAGCTCAGTACCCAACCACCCAATGAAAAATTTATTTGAAGATTCGTTATCAGCACATTCCAAAGAACAAAGTACGGGTGTTAAACTTTATGGTGAAGAGGCACTTTAATTATTTAGGCAACTTTAATTTGCAGGTCCACATCAGCACTTCTGTGCTGCTAACTATCACCTGCTTTAACAAATAAAGCTATGTATGTATGTATGTATGTATGTACCTACACCGTACCTACACCAACTCCTGAGGTCTGTCGAGGCTATACGCACGCTACGCTAGCGAAATTATTTCAGCCTCAATTTTGTCAGTCAAAAATCATTTTGTTAGATACAGTAAAATTTAAGGTCTTTGGACGGAGAAGTTTTGGAACTTCCGACAAAAAGTTTCGGATACTATTGAAATTTCGGAAAGTTTTCATTTTTCACAGCTCATTAATCAGATCTTTGGCTTAAAATTTTTAATGAGTTCTATTTGCATAGAATTAATCTAATGTTAACCAAATATCGGCACTGAATGCTTCAAACGCAAGCATCATGAGCAAACGACATAGCAAAAAATTTGTAAGGTAATTCGGACAAAACGTTTGGAAAAATTTTGTTCGAAATTTTGACAGTCTGAAGCCTTTCGACTTTAATGTAGGCAGTTATAAAGTTAGGACATATAGGCACTCTAGCTGTCTTCTTTCAAAATCCAAATGATTTTTAGCTTTAAATACATGGACGTCTGAATAAATTTCACATTTGTTTAGCACTCATTTAAGAAAGGAGTACAAGTTTAAATCTGTTGTGTTGTCCAAAGTTACCTTTCGTTGCTGGTGCGAAAATTATCTAATCAAATGAACCTTTGCAATGCCGGTCTGGACCTCCTTTGGTCAATGGCCCCCCAAGTAGCGGGGCGGCATAGAAGAAATTTAAAAGTTATAAGGAAAGTCACCCCGTTTGACAGGTACGGTAATAGCTCTATTAAGCCCCCTCTCTAATTAGCCCCTCCCTTCTAAGCAAACATTTTAAATAACCCCCCCCCCCTCTAGCATCCAAGGATGCAAGAGGCTACCAAAGGTTTTCCATAGATATAGCTAAAAAAAATATATGTTAATTTTCATATGGTTTGGGATCTAAACTGCGTACAGTAAATCCCCGTATAAGAACCTAGGGAACTAAGAACCTACCTGCTGTTTTTCCTAAATTACACGCCTTGTAAACAAGAACCTGTTTCAGTTTGATTAAAAAATATGTTCTTATTGCAAGGTTAGTGCAAGTTATTTTTTGATGGTCCTTATTACATCTATTTTGTCCCTGTTGGTTGTTAAAATCTGAATGTCCCCCCCCCTATTTAATGGCCATAATTCTAAGTTTAGAATTGGTTATTAGAATGTTAATAATATTGCCAAAAGCAAATAACAGGGTTGAAAATATCTTGGTGATGACTCCCTGAACGGTTGTCGAAAGGGACCTTTCGAAGAAGAACCGTTAAGAACCTTTATACCCTGAACTTAATCTAAGTTACCTTTTAAATAAGAACCTAATTCAGCCTAGCCTTCAGAAAAGTAGGTTCTTATATGCGGGGTTTTACTGTATTGATTCCGAAAACTATCAGGTAAAAGACCCCAAAAACTATCATTTATAGCCTTGTCATTTAACTTCATGAATAGGCCCCCCTTTACTAATTTGGTTTTAAAAGAAGCGAAGAAACTGAACCATAACTTTCTTTTTCTTTTTCTATTCTTTTTTACTGAAAGTTTCTTGAAGTATTTTTGTTTATGACTTGGTTCTTTCTCGCCAAACTAACGGTCCTCAATAAAATAATGATGATTTTTAAATTCTCAAATAATGAAGAAACTCTACAAAAACTTTTACCATTAGAATTAGCTCCACAATTAAGAAACCGTACCACGAAGCAACATAGTGTAATCAGATTCAGAGCGATAACAAAAGAAAGCTTGCTCGTAAGAGAGTTGTCCTTTTGAATGTTGGGGAGGACAGGGGTGAATGACTGATTTAAACCATATCAAAATCAATATAACATTTCAATTGTTTTAGCCAAAGAAACATTGGGTAACATCTTCAATTGGATACCAGAGGGGGGGTTTCATGTTTGCTTTTGTGAATTTTTAACCCTATCCAGACTGGGCTTTTTCGGCTACTAAAAGACGAAGGAGGGGCTNTAGCCTTCAGAAAAGTAGGTTCTTATATGCGGGGTTTTACTGTATTGATTCCGAAAACTATCAGGTAAAAGACCCCAAAAACTATCATTTATAGCCTTGTCATTTAACTTCATGAATAGGCCCCCCTTTACTAATTTGGTTTTAAAAGAAGCGAAGAAACTGAACCATAACTTTCTTTTTCTTTTTCTATTCTTTTTTACTGAAAGTTTCTTGAAGTATTTTTGTTTATGACTTGGTTCTTTCTCGCCAAACTAACGGTCCTCAATAAAATAATGATGATTTTTAAATTCTCAAATAATGAAGAAACTCTACAAAAACTTTTACCATTAGAATTAGTCCACAATTAAGAAACCGTACCACGAAGCCCAGCGCTAAGTTTCTTATAAAAACATAGTGTAATCAGATTCAGAGCGATAACAAAAGAAAGCTTGCTCGTAAGAGAGTTGTCGTTTTGAATGTTGGGGAGGACAGGGATGAATGACTGATTTAAACCATATCAAAATCAATATAACATTTCAATTGTTTTAGCTAAAGAAACATTGGGTAACATCTTCAATTGGATACCAGAGGGGGGGTTTCATGTTTGCTTTTGTGAGTTTTTAACCCTATCCAGACTGGGCTTTTTCGGCTACTAAAAGACGAAGGAGGGGCTGATTCAGCCCCCTTCAGTAAATCAAATTCGACTAGAGATAATAGCTCGAGGATTTGCTCTCCTTGTGTACTTGTATGTGGAGAATCTGAATATGTATAATTTATTTTACTCTAATTGATGTATATTCGATGATGTCATCGATTATATTTGTTTTTCGGCAAAAAATAGCAACAAATAATACTTGTACTCATTTGTCCCTGAATTTTGTTTCAAAAGGGATAACCAGGATAACATCCTTATTTCAGGGGTGGCGCCAGGGGAGGGCTAGGGGGGCTACAGCCCCCCGTCGGAAGCATCTAGCCCCCCCGTCGGAGGAAATTTTGGGTTATTGTCGGAGGAAATTTGGCAAAAATGACGTAAGAAAACAGCATTTTTTTGCCATTTTAGCCTCCCTGTCGGAAGTTCCAGCCCCTCCGTCGGAAGATTCCTGGCGCCACCCCTGCCTTATTTTTGCATCATTTTGCAGAAGGAAGACTAAATTTGCAAAAAAATGACTTTGTACTCAAATAATCAAACTTGTAAACTTACAATTATTAACTAAATTTATCATAACAATGGCGTCATCAGTGATGTCATAACTTGAAATAACAAAAAATGTTATTCTTTTAATATTCCCTTTTTGAGTTCTAGTTATGAAAAAAATTTGGTTCTATTAAACTTGGAGGGGCACGGCACTTCAAGGGGCACTTTTTCATTAAGCTAAAGGGGCATTTCCTGAAACAAAAAGGGCACTTCTTCGTTTATTGCAAAATCTTGGGGGCACGCGCCCCCAGTGCCCCCGGTTCCTACGCCTCTGCCTGATTCCGTAAGGTTAGAATCATTCTTTTATTTAAACTATTTGCGAATCGGCTAGGTGATTAATTGGGTACTGCTTCGCGGGCGGGTTGGTACATTTTTCCTGATTCACCCAGTAGTTTTTATCCTTTTCAATGTAATGGCCACAGAGTAGTCATAGTCTATTGTTCCCCGTGGTATGGCCCCTAATTAGTAATTTGTCTTGTAAATTTATTAATCGAATAAAACAATTGTGAGTAATCTCTAGGAGGAGATGTGGTTAGCTGTAAAATATACACAAAGAGATTATCTGAGGAAACTTCTCAGAAATTAAAAACACTTTAACCCTATCTGGACTGGGGGCTAAATTAGCCCCCCTACCATGTTTGTCTGGGTAATTTTGTTTTGCTAATTTCTAGGCTTGTTATTTTTTGTGAATTCTTCGAACTATCTAGTTTTTATTTTCTATCCAAATTTCTTCAAGAGATCTCATGTAGTTTTGGAAATATAATAATTTTCTGAGAGAGTAGTTTTAATATCTTGTTTGTTTTATGGTCAAACTCTTTATAACTCCAAACTAAGATAATTCTTGACAGAAGTAAGATAATTGGAAAAAATTTTCAGTTCAACCATGAATTAATACGAGAATGTGGAAAAAACTTAATTTTATTGTTTTCTAAGAAATGCCATCATTGATGATGTCATATATATATTGAATTTAGGTAATAAATATAGGTTTACAAAGTTCATTTTTTTTTCACAAAATTATGTTTTTATGAGATTTTGATATTTTATTATCAATTACAGTTAAAATAAATATATTATTTCTCTCGAGTGAGATTTTACAGTCAAATCTGTAATAGTACTGTTTTTTGGCCTAAAACAAAGAAAAATGATGATGTCATCGAATATACAACAATTAGAGTAAAATAAATTATAAATTCAGACTTTTCACATCAAATTACATAAGATGGCCAATGTTCTTTCTTCTCGCCCTGGACAATTTGGAGTTCTGAGGGGGTCTAATTTAGCCCCCCCCCCATGGCCTGATGATGCTCAGAAGAACCCGGTCCAGATAGGATTAAGCCCTCCGTTATGAGAAATCATATTCTTAGTATCAACACATTTTTGTACAGAGTTGTGCCACCAGCTTTTTGACACATCATAGAATGTTCGCGATTTTCCAAACTCACACTGCAACTTCTTTGTGACTTATCAGAAAGGTGTGGTGCATCATAAGAAAACCAATCTGTCTTTTTATACAGTGAAGGTCTGGTGTACTTAACATCAAAGATTCTCCACAAATTCTTAAAAACTCTCTAAATGCAGATAAGAAACTAGATCGCTATATCTCCGTTCATTTACTTTAAAGGCATCAAGTCTGGGTAAATAGCCTGCTCATGACAAATATCAACTTCTTTTCAATCATCAAGCAAAATTTGTCATTTTATCGCTATTGAAATTAAACCAAAGAAATTTCTGCGAATAATGGAAGGATTAAGAAGTCTTTGTTCCCCACTGCTATTTAAGTTACCACTATTGTGCGATAACAAAGGGCCATCAGCAGTTTGTCAGCATAAATTCAGGATAGCGAATACCGTCATGTGTTTATATGGACTTCGTGCCTTTAAAGGGCCTGTTTCAACCAGCATGCTTTGCGTGTCTTTGTTGTTGCCATTTTAATGGCCCATGAAAATGGCGAGAAAAAAGACCAACAAAGAGATCACATGCGCCATGCATGCTGGTTGAAACAGACCCTTTAAGCCTTTTAAGTGAATCAAGGGAGCTAAGTGGGGGTCATCTATAAATAGGACAAAGAAAACTCCTACGCACGCTATTGTTCCTCTGGCTATACAATATCCACGCACGTGTCGAGATCCTCAAATACAATAGGCTAATAATAGAATACCCAGACCCCTTCCACATGGGCTTTTATCTCAGTAACAAAATTGTGTCTAGGGACCTAGGACTTAATCCCAGTTTGACTTTTAGAAAAGAAAAATAAGAAACAACAATGCTGGTTGAACAAATATATCTTGTTACATATTAATTTAATAGTGATAAACCCTTAATAATAAAAAAGGAGACCTTGCAAACAGATGTTGCAAAATGATTGAAGCTAAAATTATAATTCATCTCTGAGCAAGTGTTAGGAAGTCAAATCCTCTTAGATTTGATGTTGCTTTTCTCTCCTTTAATGACTGATCTCATTGCAGTATCATCAATTTCCTGCAGGAACTTTTTCTTCCTAAGNGCAGCTCATTTACAGGCTTTATCCCTATTTTTGGACATAACCCCCTGTATCTCGGAAAAGCGTCCTTCCCTGCCCGATCAACATTCGGATTCGAATTCTACACCAAAAACTGCACTAGAAAAAGTTGGTCTGGTAAAGTCCTGCCCAGGTGGCCATTTACAGCTCATTTACAGGCTTTATCCCCATTTTTGGACATAACCCCCTGTATCTCGGAAAAGCGTCCTTCCCCGCCCGATCAACATTCGGATTTGAATTCTACACCAAAAACTGTAATAGAAAAAGTTGGTCTGGTAAAGTCCCTCCTCGGGTGGCAATGCTCCCCCTTGTGCCTCTGGACTATTTAAGCCTTTTAAGTGAATCAAGGGAGCTAAGTGGGGGTCATCTATAAATAGGACAAAGAAAACTCCTACGCACGCTATTGTTCCTCTGGCTATACAATATCCACGCACGTGTCGAGATCCTCAAATACAATAGGCTAATAATAGAATACCCAGACCCCTTCCACATGGGCTTTTATCTCAGTAACAAAATTGTGTCTAGGGACCTAGGACTTAATCCCAGTTTGACTTTTAGAAAAGAAAAATAAGAAACAACAATGCTGGTTGAACAAATATATCTTGTTACATATTAATTTAATAGTGATAAACTCTTAATAATAAAAAAGGAGACCTTGCAAACAGATGTTGCAAAATGATTGAAGCTAAAATTATAATTCATCTCTGAGCAAGTGTTAGGAAGTCAAATCCTCTTAGATTTGATGTTGCTTTTCTCTCCTTTAATGACTGATCTCATTGCAGTATCATCAATTTCCTGCAGGAACTTTTTCTTCCTAAGGTAAAAATATGAAAATGATTACTATCAAGAAGCATTAAAATTACAGACTTTGCTGGTCTTCAATGTGAAAGTTTATAATATCAAATGTATGAAGATAAATCCTTCCTAATTAGTGTCATTAAATTAGGTAGTTAACAACAGATATACTAGAAGTAGAAACACAATACTGATTTGGCCTTTTGACCAATAAATACACAACACTCAATTTATGTGTTCTGGGAAAAAATTGTTGTGAGATTAAACATATTTATTTTAGGGAATGGATATTGCAATGTTCTGACAATAACTTCTTTTTTCCCAAAAATGCAACACCCACCCTACCAACAAAGCAAACCATAAGACTCTATCCTTAAACCCTCCTAACCTTCTTTAGTAAAAGAGTCCAGTTGACAGAATAAAAAAAGACAACAAACATATTTGTTTTATTGCAATAACTATAAGTCTCAAAGGAACCTCGAGGAACCAAAACGAGTGATGTAGGGTAGGGGTGGGATTTATCAGGCAGTGGGATATACAAACAAGCAAAAAGCGATCGAAATGATAATGGTGCAGAATGGAAAAACAATGGCCATGAAAGCTTCACTTAAGTTTTCGTTTGTTTTTAAAATATTTGAGGGCTGCTACAGCATAGGGCTCAAATCTTTCAAATCTTTAAAAAGGCGGGTGTAAAATTCTATTACAGTATTCTTTGAATTGAGTGGTTTGAAAGGAACTAAGGGTACCTTGCTGTAAATCTGCCGTGGAAACATTTTGATATCGTGATTATTTTAAAAATGGCAGCGTGTTTATTTTTGTGGAACGAATTCATGAAAAATTTTGAAAAAATTAAAATCATCGTAAATGCTAAATCAATAGAGGAAGACTGATACAATCTTCAAGAAAACCATAGTTTATGATGGTTTACAATATAGTGGCAAGCAGAAATCTGTCGCTCTTCTGGTTTAGGATTTAGAAATTTGATGATGTCACAGCCTCAAATATAGTGAATGCCGCCATTTTGAAAATAATCAAGATATCAAAACATTTCCACGGCAGATTTACAGCAAAGTACCCTAAGTTCCTTTCAAGCCATTTAATTCAAAGAAAAATCTACTGGAATTTTACACCCACCTTTTTAAATATTTGAGCCCTATGCTGGGCTGCCACTGGATGTTGAAAGCTAAAACTGTCTGATAAATCCCGCCAGTACGAGTAGCGTAACCCTACCGACAGTTTTGAAACTCTAGGGAGACTAGGGGGCACTGTGCCCCCCTCTTTATTCTCAAAACTATAAGTGCTAGAGACTTGAAACTTGGCACAAATAACAAACAAGATATGGCAAACAAGATGACGTCATTTGTTTCTGTTTCTGTCTCGTGGTTATGTGGTGACGTCAGCAAACGTTGCTAAATTGGGTGTAAAACCACACGTACTTTGACATGTTGTATCTCGAAATCAATTAAATATATTGATATGAGATTTGAAAATACAAAGATTATATCCTTAATATTCTTATTTTAAAATTTTTGCTTCGTATCATTAATAATTTTGCTGATGTCAGCATTTATTTATTTTGTTCACGAAAAAAAGAACTTTTTGCCAAAAATCGGTTACAAATTGGTCTAAAAAAATAGGGTTACGCTACTAAAAAAATTTCTTCAAGGAAAATAGGCCAATTCAACGCCATGAACGACTTACAGATATTCATCTCAATATGTAACAATCCTGGTTGCAACACGATCCAATCAAACTCGTGTTCTGGTATAACAGCAACAAGGGAACAGCATTCATGTTCATCAATTTTCCCTTTGCCAAAGAAAGATAACTTACAATTTGGACAAAATAAGACATGAAAAATTAGTTGCTCGACGATGCAGTAAATCGTCCCGTCCACTTCGAGGATTAGCCACTGGCGGTCTCCTCCATGACCATATCTAGACTTATTGCAATCGCCGTAGTTTCGCTCCTTGATGGGCTGATAATCGCTACAACTACGACTCATGATCTAACTATTCGAAAAATCGGCCAAATTAAGGCAGCCTCGTAATGATTATTCCGGTTCCGTAAAATAGCATTAGCAGAAGTGTATGGTCAGCAGTTTATCAGGATTGTCTTTTGATTTGCGTTGTTGTTGTTTCTTCGCCAGATATTCTCACTTGGGAAAAGAAGTGATAGATTCACGGCATTTGGCATTCTTTCATGCATTCGTTGATGCGTTCGTTGGTATCCAAGACGGAATTTAGATCTGATCAGTGTATCTTTGATATTTTTGTGTCTCTTTAGAGCAACAAAAGGTTGTTTTGTCCATATTTGTTTAAGTATTTCATCATTTTCAATTGATTGCCAGTTATCTTTTAATATTTTACCAATTTCTATTGTTGTGTTGTGTTTTCAATTGGCTAGGCTTGTTTTCAATTTTTAGACTGGAGAAGGTGGCTTCAAGCACTTTATCTGATTATATTTGGAGGAAACCTAAACTCACCAATGGGAGATACAATGCGCCTCATCAATAACAACTGCCTTAATTCTATTGCTATACTTGGCTGAAGTTAGCACTTTCCGCCATCCAGAATCAAAAATTGCCTCTGGGGTAAGAAGCAGCAGCTCAACCTTTCCCTGCACAACCGACTCTTTGAAGAGGGGGTCAGATTGCAATTCGCCGATAAACTTGGCATCAATACCCAAATCAGTCAGTCTAGTTGCTTGTTCCAGCATCAAACTTGACAAAGGCGAGATAATCAGAGTTATAAAATCGATTCTAGGCCTATCTTCTTCAACTTCAAGTAGGCCATCCTGTCCACAATTTCTCAAACTAAACAGCTCGGAAAGAAAGGCGAAACAGTAAGTTTTCCCAGAACCAGTTGGAGCACATACGAAAATCTTTCAGCTTAATGTTGTGTCGCTCTTCAATCTTCGCAATAATCGCACTGTAAACACTGTTCGCCATGTTTATTCTAAGTTTTCGCGGGCTGCCAGCAGGAAAAAGCCGGAAAACAGAATCATATCTTGCAGATCTTGGAGTCGATTTTTCGCAAGCATATGTCGCAACATCGCTATGCACAGATCCTCTCTCGACGAATCAGATCACGATATGAAGTTCCTGCGATATGATTGGTCGCGCCTCCATTCTGGCGCGTTTGGCCGGATTTTCAGATTGTTTGATTATCAGTCCCACTTGCAGCGTAGTGCCCTCATCCAATTCAATAAACGTAGCGGAAATTGGGACTGAAGTAGTTAGTCTA
>REGM01000038.1:847277-879142 GCA_004194415.1 Aurelia aurita
CGTGTCGCATCCCCAAGGGGTTCTAAGTTCAAGCTTCTTTCATCGGCTTAATTGTTAATCAGCGTTTCACGGGGTGTAGTTGCTCCTTGTGGCTAAAGGAAGCGTAAAGTATAGGGTAACAGTAAAGGGCCTAGTCGATTGTTATTCGCATTCGCAAGCTGATGCCCTAGCAGACTGACGTCTGAAAGAAAGCTCTTCGCTAAAATCTCCCACCCACCCTCCGCAATTTTGGATAATCTTTATTAAAGTAAGAAAGTAAGATACTCATTGGAATCAAGATACAAAGGGTGTTAAAAACCAAGGCCTAATTTTGCTTGGCTTTTGTCTGATCCCCTCCTTGGGGTGTCCGGGGCAAAGGATAATTGGGCCTAACACTCAATTTGCCCAGTCAGCCCTTATGATGATGAGAGGATATGATCAGCACTGAAGGCCCCTTGTTGGAAAATAGTGCAGTATTGATAAATCTGAAGGGCTTCATTTTCATTTATTTGGAAATTCTTTGGCTGCATATTGGATGTTTTTTCGACCAAGTATTAATTGTCCTGCGAGATAAAAACTTCTCAGGCACACATTTACTGAAGCATATGAAGCAACTTGTGGTAGCCTAATAAATGGTAATGCTAAAGATGCATTGCATTATTGTTACCAAGATGCGTTGCGTTTTTGAAACAGGTAGCTTTTTACAAAGATGCATGCGTTCTTTAATTCCTATAGAATCCTTACAGATTCTTAATTAGAAAGCAATGTATCTTGATAAAAAGCTCTGTGTCACTATCTTTGGCATATCGTCTATTGTGGCAACTAATGCACTTTTCAATTACCAAGTCATTTTAAATAGTTTTCTCATTGTGTTTTCTAGCTCAGTCTTCGGAAAATTTGATCATTGTTTCTTAATCGATTTTTGATTTTTCCAGATTAAGAGTTTTCATTAAATCCCTGGTAGTACAAGAAGTAGGAGGCTTAAAATTTAAAAAAATAAGCAAGTATTACTTAAGATTTTGATCATAGATTCCATCATCAATATTTGAAACCCACCTTGTATCTGATTTTTCATGGCCAGTCAAAAGTAGGAACCTTTTTCGGCACACCAAATATAAATCAGAGTCTGATACAACAATCTTCAGAATATCTTTAGTGTTTAGTAACTTTTTATTCCTTAGAAACAAAAGTTTAAAAATTGCTACAATGAGTATTTTTATAAACTTCAAAACTGTTAAAAAAATTGATAGGATTGCTAGGAGTTGGTGTCAGTAACTGATTTTTAATGAGTCTATAGTTACCTTCGCATGATGTTGTTCCATTCCCAGCATAGCCTGTATCACACTCACAAGTCCCACTAATGCAAGTAGCATTTGCAACACATATACTTGTATTTGATGTACAATTTTGACCTGAAAGGTGGATATCAAAGATTAAATAAATTTTTGGTGTACACAATGAATGTATATAACACAACTAAAAAGAAAGATTTCCACATACAAAGGTCCTATCCACATCAGCACAAATCATACTATAGAGCACACATAGCTAGTGAAAAGATGTGATATGCATACTTTAGGATGTGTTTACTCTACCAATTCTAAAAACGGTAGACACATCCAAATTCGTGTTTGATTGACCCCAAAATTCTGAAAATGGTAGGCTTGGTACATTTGAAAGATCTTCTGCACCTTCTGCTCCAAAGGTAGGTTTGGTAGACTTTGGAGAGGTCGGAACACAACCAATCAAACACAACCTTGGTATTGGCTTGTTTTATCGATTCTGGAAATTAACATCATACGGACAGAGCTCTCATTTCAAAATCAAAACGAAAAAGTGGGAACCTATACAAAGAGACACAACATTTCTGCTGATCATTGGCACTTAACATTTGAATCAAATTTCAATTAATGATTCTAAATAGTGAAAAAAGTCTAATTTGTACCTTCAAGTAAAAACAATATAGCAGAGTAAAATGCCCAGTGACTTATACCACATTCACACTGGCAAGTTAAACCAGCTTAAAATAAACCAGGTTATTGAATGCTGCGTTCTAATTGGTTGATCCAACAAATAGAATGCATTTGATTGGTTGAAATTTAACCTGGGCTAGATAAAGCTAGTTTAACTGCTTAGTGTAAAAGAAAGATAAACTTGCTGATTTTTTGCGAATTAAGCCAAGCATGAAAAGAAGAAGAAAAATGTGTGAAATGGGAATGAAATGACTTTTGTTCTCCAAAATTTATTCTCATCAAAAGGAAAATCAGAATCTGGTAAGTCCAAAGTGATATCATACTTTGGATGAAAAGTTTGAAACACTCTGTCCTTAAATTTGAATTGTATCAGAAACCAGAAGAGTTTCAAACACAACATCAAGATACCCATGTCCTATGGGGACAGTGGTTCTAGGTCTGTCCCAAAACTTGACTTTTTCTGAACTTTGGGCCAGCTCTGTCCCCAAAATGTGGCTTTTTTGCTTTCAGTGAGTTTGTTTTGTTCCCCATATATTATTGGACAGTGGATCATTTGGAAAGGCTTGTCCCAAAAACTGGTTGTTTTGGTGTTCTCAAGCGTTGGTTTTTTCCTGCTCAATGGAAAGAAAAAGCTGAAGTTGTCATAATTTTAAACCATTTTTGGCTTATTCCTTGAAATCCATAGACAAAAATTGGAGTGGATGTTGCTAGATTTTTTCCAAGTTTTTTTTGGCTTTTTCAATAAATTCATGGACAATGTTGACATCATTGCTCGAAAACATGGCTTTTTCTGAGGTTTCTTTGATAAACCCTGGCAAAAACAGGGTTGGTTTATTTTTGTTCCCAGGATAAAGGTGGGGTTAAGAATTTTACAGTATTTGACCACCCCTGGGATAAGATTGGTCTTTTAGCTCATTGTGTATTGTCAACTCAAAGTTACTTTGTTTTCTCTAACATGGTCCCTCTGTTTATTTCCACCTTTTAAAGGATTGTAGTGATACAATCATCAATACCATGTATGAAGGTGAAGTTGCGGTTTTTAGCGCCAAGTGCTGGGATCACAGAAGTAGCTATGGGCTAATCGAGTCCGCAACCACTGGTTATGACACTAGAGGTGCTGGTGGGATTTGAACCCCGTCCGCCTGACTGTTCTGGCTGCAAAGTCAGTGGATTACAACACGGTGCCACAACACCTCCTGCGAACGATGGTGTTGAGGACACAGAACATTACCTGCTGCTTTGCAATGAGCGGCTAAACGGAAAAAGATTTGATTCCTATCTTTCTTAGTTATAATTAGCAAATTAATGCACTTTGCACACCTTAGGGGCAAGCAAAATCCAGAAGAGTGAGCCTCATGACACATGCCTGCAACAAACAACAACTGCAAAATACATATGACAAAACACAGGCAACAATTTGGAGATTTATTGATCTCAGAATTTCAGTCACACGGGTTTCTTAACACGGGCTTTTCGAAACGGAAGTTCTTACAAAGTGTTAAAAAAGCCCAATGTTCCAAAAAGCCCGCATTGACATGAGGGCCTACCCCCAACTTAGGCCACTCCTCCTTGATTCATCACTCAAGAAGGTTCGGCCTAGATACTACTTTTTTCCATAGTGTTTGCTCGTTACGTTCATCAAGCGTTATACCTTTTTACCAGTTCCTTCTCCTGTTCTGAGGTACTCTTCACTGAAAATGTTTCTTTCCAATAACTTTCCTGCAAGGCTGTATAGTTTTTTCGTGCGTTTTTGCCCGATTGTGGAAGCTGATGTCAGAAACTGGTTTTGTTTCGCGCCAAAACACGTGAAAGCTCCTTCGCAAAAGAAACCAAAATGCACGAAAGTTATGAGAAAGTTAAGGCGAATAAAGAAAGAGATAAGAAGGAAAAGAGCTGACAAAAGTATATTACAAGAAAAGATCAAGATACTTGAGATAAGAGAAAGGCTGGTGGAAGAACATATTAGAAGGCATGCACAGGAAAATAAGGCTAAAGCAGCAATGAAGAATGCGGAAAGAGTCAAGAAAAATGGGGGTGCGGAAGTAGGGGGTTTCTGGGAATACAGGAAAAAGATGACAAGAAAGAAAAAAGAGGAGAAATGCGTGATTCGAAACATGGATGGAAAGATACTATACGATAGAGATGAGATTCAAAATGAATTTAAAGATTTTTACACAAAGTTGTTGACGATAGAAAAAGGAGACCCAGAGGTTGAATACAGAGTAGAGAGCATTTTTGGTCAAATATATAAGCTGGGAAAAGGTAGGAGAATAAAAGAAGTAGAAAGAAAAGAAGTAGAAGAATGCATCAAAGAACTGAAGAAGGACAAAGCAGGAGATTTACAAGGATGGGTGAATGAAATGCTGCTGCATGCAGGGAACGATTTAATGGATAGCATCGTAGCAATGATAAATGCAGTTTTCATGCAGGGGGTCCCGAAGCAATGGAACGAAATGACGATTAAATCAATTTATAAGAATAAAGGAAGCAGGCATGAGCTGAAAAACAGAAGAGGGATCTTCTTAACAAGTATAATAAGTAAAGTTTGTGAAAAGATTTTATTAAAGCGAAATGAGCGGATTATAGATAGTAACACATCAGAAAGTCAGTGTGGAGGAAGGAAAAATAGAGGAGTTCAGGATCATCTATTTACATTATATCGAACAATAGAATACAATCGATTTATTGGTGAGGAGATAAACCTGATTTTTGTTGATGCAGAGAAATGCTTTGATAAACTATGGTTAAAGGATTGCCTGATAGAATTATGGATGAAAGGAATGCCTCCTGAAGAAATAGTTATTTTATATGAAATGAATAAACGCGCTGAAATAATAATAGAAACACCAATCGGAAAGACGGACAAAATAACAGTAGGAGAGATAGTAAGGCAAGGAACAGTGTGGGGCCCGAAGTTGTGTTGTGTAACAACAGATGAAATTAACACAAAAGTTCAGTCCTTGAAAACGAAAGTTGGGAAAATAAGTATCGGAGCTAGGGTATTCGTTGATGACATCACAGGTATTGGGACAATGGAAAATATGGAAAGAATAGTAGAGAGTTGTAGATATTTCGAAGAAAATAAGAAATTCACGTTCTCTGCTGAGAAATCGCAGATACTAAAAATAAGACCGGCAAGAAGCAAGAAAGTAAAAGTCGAGGCAGAGGAAAGGGTTTTGAAAATAAAGAAAGGAGAAGTTAAAAAGACAACAATGTATAAATACCTAGGTGACTACATAACAGAGGAGGGTAACAAGAAGACCTGTATAGAAAAACGAATGGAAAAGACAAACTTCATGATAAGAAATGTGATGAACTGGGGGGAAGAAAAGATTACGGGAGAAATGGCCATGAGAGTGAGATTGTTGTTACTAGAAACAATAGTGATTCCAAGTCTTTTATATAATACAGAAACATGGGGAGCTCTGTCAAAGAATGAGATAACGCTACTGAAAAAAGACAAAAGGAAATGCTTGCGACAATATTTGGTCAGCGAGGAAGTACAAGTTATTGGGGAATGATAATTGAGTCAGGCACATGGCCTATAGAGCAGAGAATCGACTACAAGAGATTGATGTACATGCACAATCTTATACACTCAGACGAAAGGCGAGAAGCAAGAAGTATTCTAATAGAAATGATGCCGAAACAAATAAAAGGAAGCTGGACAGAAGAAGTAATATTATGTGGAGAAAAATATAACATTGATGTTGGCATTCGGGCGATAGAAAACAAGAAAAAATCCGCATGGAAGAAGGAAATCAAGATGCGCATCAATACATTTTTAGAACAGAAAGCGAGAGATGTATGCAGAGAAAGCACAAAGCTTAGATTTTGTTCCACATGTAACTTCGACAGGAAAAAATACTTCAACAGTCTGGCACCATCGGAGATAGAGTGGCTACTCAAAATTAAATTGAATATGCTACCTTTGAAATCGAATTACAAAAACATGTTCCAAGGAGATTTGTCTTGTCCACTGTGTGGGGAAGAAGATGACACAACCGAACATATGTTTGTATGTAAAACGGTAACAAACGTCCAAGAAAGCACAGGCCTAGCCGCAGACTTAAAAGGGGCGATGAACGATGAAAGCAAAGCAAAAAAGATAATTGAATTTTCAAAAATTGCGATGGAAATGAGGCAGAGGCGAAATGTTGACTTTGAAGTTTAAAAAACAAAAACAAAAACAAAAACAAACAAACAAAAAAAAAACAAAAAATTAAAAACGACAAAAAACAAAAACAAAAACAAAACAAAACAAAACAACAAGAAGAAATAAGAAAAAGAAGAACAAAAGAAGGAAGAAACAAAAGAAGGAAGAAAAACAAAAGAAGGAAGAAAAACAGTCCCGAAACAGTGTGTTTGTGCCTCGCAATCGTAATGGTTGCCTATCGATTGTAATCGATAGAGAGGGCACTGTGGAATCACAAAAGAATCACAAAAGCAGAGGAATCGAATCGATTTGTCAGTCTGGTACCCTGACGTCATTTTCGACTAGGGGACTGGGCTCCACGGAAGCGGTCTAAAATAACGTCTGGACAAAAACCGTTCGGTTGAGTGGTTTGTTCGAGTTGACAGACAACAGGTGCGTGCAGCGACAAATCAGTTTGGGGAGCGAAACAAAAGAAACTTTGGAATGAGTCTAGATGCGAGATGCTCGGTCCTGCAAACTTTCATTTCAGGTCCCAGGCGAATGAAAACAACTGGGAAACATTTTTGAAATGATATTAGATGGTCAATTTATTGTTTCCAAGATCAAACACGGCACTCCAAATTACAATAGCATAACACAGTGCGAGTATGCAAGGGTTTCATTTTGCGAGTTAGAAGTTTGTCGTTTTCAACCGGTGTTTTATATTCAAATGAAAAATTTGTCATTTCGATATCGTAATTAATGACAAAATTGCTGGAAGAAGATACACCATTATACCAGTGGCGTGGTGGCCGGGGGGGCAGGGGGGGCACGTGCCCCCCCAGCGACGTGAAAAGATGGGGCGCCGAAGGCGCCCAACGTTTTAAGAGGGCGCAAAAAGCCCGAACGTAAGCTTGGTTCAGACTAAAGTGAAATAGAGTTAGAATGCATTGGAAATACGAGGAAAAAGTGTCGAACTTACTTTGTCTCAATTTGAGATTTTATAGGCTCCGTTGAAGATGTTTGGAAATTGGATGGAACTAAAAGGTATAACTCTCTAAAAATGTATAGTAATTACTTCGTTTGGAAGCACTAACTCACTAAAGATGCGTTTAAAGTGTGCATAGATAATGCTCTCTCTATCTCAATTCTAGCGCGTTTTTGCTCTAGTGTGAACCAAGCTTAAGCTCAAGGAACAATGTCTTGGAATATCTTCCACAACTGATTTTCTTTTAAATCAAACAAGCCTGGTGCATGTGGCAAAATAGAATCGAAGGTGCTGTGGGCTTCTGTCTTCAGGAAGTGGGTTTAGGGTTTAGGACTTTGATATCATTTGTACATTCCTTGCCTCACTGCAACGACATTAGTGTATCAATCGTGTTCTTGAAGCTGAATATTTCACTCTGAAGTTTCATTCTCTTGGGATTAAACATCGCTAAATCTACTTTCGCGGGCCAGGAGCCCCGTGAATATCAATTTTCACCAACTGTGCAAAAGAGAAAGAAAGGTACTCAATCGTGCAATTTTTAGTAGTTTACTTTATATAATAAGGCATTTTTTCGAAATTTTGATAATCAAATTGCAAAAATTTGCCCGAGAAGCCTCTCGATATCGCGTTCCTTTTTCTAATTTAAAAGGTGAAATTTTCACAAGAGGGGCATTTTCCAACGATTTAAAGGGCGTGGTCTCAAAAATTTTTGCTCGCTCCGCTCGCACCGAGATTTAACCGTTCCCCAAACTGTATGTTGTTCGTTCAAATGGGGCTGCAAAGGAATTGTTATTATTTGATTTCAAAGCATTGTCTCAAGAAAGAATTAGCTTTCAAAAGTCTGGATTTTTTGTACAACAGACAATTGTCACAGTTTTCTGGGGGGTGCCAAAATAGGTTTGTGCCCCCCCAGCCAATTTGGAGCCACCACGCCACTGCATTATACATACATTTATTGAAAGAATGTTGGCAGTTAATTTAAGGTGAAGGCCTCAAAATATATCAATAGACTTAGAATAACCTTGCTGAGACTGAGAGGAGAGAATCCGCCAAACTTTGTTTTGACAAATCTTTTTTCCAAAGACAGGACAAACCTTAACTAAACTTAAGTTATAACCTGACGCAATCATCCTTTTCAGGTGGTTAGTTTCCGTATTTCATCTGACCAGTTAGAGTACAATATTTTATTTCTTTCATGCGACAAATAAGAACCTGTCTAGACACAAAACAAAATCAAAGCAGAAAATCGCAAAAGTTTGAACCGATTTGCAAAGAAGTTTTTAAATACTATCAAATAAATGAACTGAAATAAAGGAATCATTTTCAAGCAAGTCAAAACAAGGCAGAAGTAATTTTCTTTGCAAAGCTTGCTTCAGAATAAGGACGTTGGCGTGTTTGCCAGGCTCTGATTTTAGTTTGAAGAAACCATCACATACATCGCCGAGAAGACATATTTTGTTGTGCATGCGCTATCAGAAATTTTAATCAATTTACCCTCACCTCTTAGCCTGCCATTTTTTGCTTTTCTTTTCGTTGGAAACAGTATTGGAAATGTTAGTCCCGATGTTAGTACGTGAAAATGACGACCGTATCTTGTCTAAGGTATAGTTGACTGAATTGTCAAAGACTTTTTGGGCCTAACCGGAGCTCTCCGCATGGAATTTTGAGGCAATAAATGAAGCTTCTTCCGTATATTCTGCAGTAATGCGAAGCTGCTTGATACTGTCATCATCGTCTGAAGAATCAAAATTACTCTCTTCATAATATTCTGCCATCTTTGTCAAGTTCTGCCATCGTCTATCACTGTGATTTGTTCACAAACTTGCATCTTGCCCGGCCCGCAACAGAACAACAACACAGAGCCGGTTTTCCAAATAAGGAGTGAGAAGTTTCAGTGTGAAGTTTCGCTGGTTTTTGTCCTGGCGTCAACAAAATGCGTCCCTGGCGTCCAGGACTCTCACGCGAACGCGGTCAAGTTGACGCAGGGAACCAGGCTGTCGATTTGTAGCAGGGAGCGTATTTGTAGCCTGCTTCCTAGCCTGTTAGTTTGAGGCTGCACGCAGGCTACCTGGTTCCCTGCGTCAACTTGACCGCGTTCGCGTGAGAGTCCTGGACGCCAGGGAAGCGAACCCCCTTCAGTTCTCTTTCTTCATAAAAAGGAAATGCTATTCAAATTTAACTCGCCACACGTAACATACTGATTGAGTTTAACAATAAGACTTCATACCTGTGGCTTGGGAGATGCATGAAATGAACGTCAGTGTCGTGAATAGTAAAAGGGCAATTCGTTTATTTGTCCGAAAGATTGCAGCTTTCAGATGCATCTTTAACTAAATAAAAAACAGCGTACGTTATTTTAACAAACTTAGAAATAGCAAGAATGAAAATCATATCTAATAACTGTTCCAAATTCCATTGCACACAGCAGGTTACCAACTTCAAGTAAGGGAAAGTAAATGAATTTCAATTACTAAGTAGGGATTTGTATCTGTTTAAAAAGAGAATAAAACTCTCTTTTTCTATGAATTATGTTGAATACTAAGGAACCCACTAAGGAACCGACAATACAAAGGAAGCCTCATTCATTACATTATTCGATTCAGCAAAATACCATGTTTTGAATGATATTCCATTTGTTTGTCAATCCGCCGCTACTACTACCAAACTGTTATAGTTTCTACTTGCGATGTTGTAGTGATAAAGTCAAAATATTACATGCAATTTGTGAATTATGTAAATTGATATGACAATGTCATGGTTACAGTTTAAGAGTTTTCATTGCCGCTACCCAAAAAAGCCTCGAGCTGAATTCACACTTGAAGCGTCGTTCTTGACGCATTTCCAGATAACAATCAAGCGCGGCGACACATCTCCAATGCGACAAAGTTGGAATAATTGAACTTTATCGTGCCGTGCCGCATCGAACCTCAAAATCGCGTCAACTGTGAATTTAGCTTCGTACTGCCAAGTAGACTCATGCTTGATGAATTGCAAGACATATATGGGCAGCACCAAAGAAGCGCTTCTATTGTGAATTTGGCTTAAACTGAATAAACGCGTTACAAAACCGCGTTAGAAATTCATTAGCATGGTTAGAAATGTGACGGAAAAAAGCGTAGAAATAATGTTTGCCTCAATTTCACATTTGCAGATGCTCTATAGTGCATGTGGATAGAACACGCAGTTTTGATTCCATCTGCAAGCGAGTTTAGAAAATGGGTTATCCTATTTTAACGCAATTTTACTCTAGTGTGAACCAATAGTTTTACAAGGAATGGGAATTCAGGAAATTCTACCGTGTTAAGAACTTTCATTCTTCGTTGCTTTGCTTGCACTTCTGTTTTCGGAACGCCATTCTTTTGGTAACAGATACACACATTTTTTCCACACACAGATACACACACAAGAAGCTTAGCTTCTGAACTTGCAGTACGGTTCCTTAACTTTAGGTCCAATTTTTGTAGTAAAACTTTCTTGCAGAGTTTAATTTTCATAAATCAAAATTTCACAATTTATTACAATCATTGAGGACCGCAAACATAGCTTTTTGAGCCCAGATAATTACAAGAAAGAACCAAATCATAAACAAAAATTATGATTTTAGTATTATTTGGGTTGGCAGTGCACGGATTGCTCAAAACACATTTGCAACTCATAACCAAGGATTGAAAAGCCTCTTACTTCACATTGACATGTGATTGCTTCTAGTAGAGTTTTTTAATTTTCTGGGAAAGGCGACTACAGTTTCTTATAAGCTGTTTCTTGTAAAAAACAATGAGTGTAGTCTTAGTCTGCAATGTCTGACGCTAGACTTCAAATACCCAAAGAATACGCCCAGAATTTCATTTGAACTGAATTTATCAAGTTTTAGTACATAATGAATGTTGTGAGACTCTGTTTATAAATTATACCCTCTTTTCTCCACAGAGCAAACGAAACTTACATCAAACATATTAACAAAAAATGTCTTTAAATATTTGATTATCGTAATGATTACATAGCACAGAACAGAAATAAAACATGAATTAGAATAGAGAAAGATGGACGTTTACCCACTTCTTGACCGCTCAGCAGCCTTCTAGTAGCATTTTCTCTTTAATCTTTAATAATAAATCTGCAACGTGAGAAGAAGATGTGCTAGAAAAAATCTGAAAGGTGCTTCGACAATCTTTAAAGTCACTCCCAATGAATCCAACTCAAGAAGATCATACAATGTTAAGTCAATGTCAAAGGATTGTAAAAAATCTCAGCAACCGTACAAAAGCTCGGTTTATGGCAACAAAAAGCCGTCATACAATGTGTACAGCGCAAGGGGGTATGGAACGTAAAAACGAATGGTCGATGGATTGCACAGGCGATAGGAAAACTGGAATGGGGTAAAGGAAACAGTGTCCGAAACGTAACACGCTATCTTTTCAACAGGACATATCTATTTCTCTGAACACTAAAACTTGGTTCAAACTAGAGTAAAAACACGTTAGAAATTGAGATGACGCATTTTCTAAACTCATTTTAAACGCCATTTTATACCTCATTCACACTGAAGCAGTTAAACCAGCTTTGTCTAACCCAGGTTAAATTTTAACCAATCAAATGCCTTCGATTTGTTGGATCGACCAATTAGAACGCAGCATTCAATAACCTGGTATTAGTGAGTTATCGCTTCCATATGAAATAAAAACTTTGATTGATTGATTGATTGACTGATTGCTTCTAAATGCATCACGATATCTTCAAAGCGCCGTCAAGATCTCAAATTGAAGCGAAAATAGTTTCGACGCTCTTTTCCGTCGCATTTTTAATGCATCTCTCGCGTCTCGCGTGTTTTTGCACTGTTTTTACTCCAGTATGCACCAGGCTTAGAGAGAGAATTTCGTTGGAAACAGTAGGTGTGAAATCACTAGTATATCCTACCGTCTTTGTAGGATAGATAAATACAAAGAAAGAAAGAAAGAAAGAAAGAGAGAGAGAAGAGCAGCAAATAGACTACTAAGCTTGCTTCACACTTGAATAAAAACAGGTTACAATTGGGATAACACTACCCTGGGTACCAGAGCCTTAAAAAAATAAAAAATAGTAAAAATAAAGAAAAATAAGAGGGAGGGAGAAAAGGAGATTGCTGATTGATGGATCCAGAGCCTCTTCTTCCTCCTCCCTTTTTCCTTTTCCCCACTTTCATTCCGGTTTACAACGAGGCTCTGGCACCCAGGGTAGGATAACACATATTTCCTAAACCCACATTAAACACAGATTTAGTGAGTTATCGCTTGCAAAGGGAATCAAAACTTTTAGGAATCAATACTTTTCGAGTCCATCCAAATGCGTTAGGACATCTTCAAAGATGCAGAAAAAAGCCCAACTTGATGCCAAATAAATTCGACGCTTTTCCCTGGCATTTTTAATACCCCATTCACACTGACAAAATTAAACCAGCTTTATCTAAACTAGGATAGATGTAAACCAATCAAATGAATTCGTTTTATTGGATTGACCAATTAGAACGCAACATTTGATAATCTGGTTTAGTTGATAACTCTTGCGAACCAAGCTTTAAAGAATGCCAATCAACCAGCATCCTTCGCGCGCTTCGCTTGTTGCCTCTTTATTGCGGCGGCCATTTTCGTATGACAACATTCTCTGCAAAGCGCGACCGCAAAGGATGCTGGTTGACCGGCGTTCTTTAAGCTAAATTCACACTTGAAGTGGCGTTCTTGACGCATTCTAGATGATAATGAAGCGCAGCAATGCGACAAAATTGGATTCATTCAACTTTGCGGGGCGCGCTACATTGCACCACCATTGCATCACAAAATCGCCTCAAGTCTGATTCAGCCTGGTCCACAAGTTCTTAAGTTCTTAAGTCGTCACCCCTATAGTATGCAAGCAATGTGCAAAATCAATAACATCGAAAGTGATTCTAAACTGAATCTTTTTCACATAATTCCGAACTATGGTGCGTGGGTTCTCAGGGTTCTCAAAAGCAAATTCAGCTTCCTTCATTTTCATTGTGGTTTCTTTCTGGATTTGCTGCGCTGTGCGTTTTCTATGAAGCTTTAGAAATCATGTAACAGTTCCTAAACTCGTCAAGCAGTTACTTGGAAGTTCTGCTAATCTCTTCAGGAGGGTGCATCCTTGAGAAATTTAGGGTGGCTTTGATTGGTAATTCCAAATCTATCAAATTCTGAAAACAGTAGACTTCACAGAGACGGAAATATATTTCCCAATCAAACACAAAAATCTTGAAACGGTAGGTTTCGGATTCACCACCAGGGTTTGCTAATGAAAACGAGAATCTCTCCAAAGTCTGCCAAACCTTCTGCTTTTTGGAGCAGAAGGTTCAGAGCGCCTTCCATACCTACCAAGCCTACCGTTTTGAGCATTTTTGAGTCAATCAAACACAAATTCCGAGTCTACCAAGTCTACCGCTTTCATAATTGGTATCAATCAAACACACCCTTAATGGTTTCTCATTTCATTGCGTTCTCCTGATGTGAAAACAGAAGTTTGAAGGAGAAAAGGGGGGGAGGGGGTTAAATTATAACAGGCATAAAGTTGGCCTATTTATTACTAACAAACGTGTGACTCGTAGTGAGGTTAACAACTGACTGATTATCATAAACATAATTAGTGACTACATACAATTGAGACGTAAATGAGTAATAAGTGATTAACATAAATTATCATATAAACAATAGTTTCCAGTCCTACTACAGAGGAGCAAATGGGGGTTAAATACCATATGTGGTGAGAGGAGATGATGAATCATTTTGACCAGGTTTTGACATTGAAATTAACTTCGGTGTATCTCAATCGATAATGCATTCAGATTTCAGTTTCAAAGAATGAAAAACTTGTTAGAGCTACAAAAATTTCTTTAAATTTGATACAATTGATTTGTCTGAAAAAGCCGGCCACTTATTTGGGTTTTCTGTATCAATCAGCGTGAGCCTGCTTGAATCAATTAATCACCATAACGACCATATAGACTGCTTAGGATAAGGAGCTTTCACTGTCTGGTTACCAGAGTTTCCTAGCTGTGTTCGTTCAATTTTCAAGGGTTGGCATGTACTGTTATTTGTATGGTCCAATGTATGTCCATGAGAAAAAATAAACCTACATAGTTTCTGGAGAATTATTGCGATCCACTATCCAAAAAGACTGGTTTTGAGGATAAACATTTGCGTTGAAAATTTTTTTTTTAAGCCCATATTTTTATCAAACATTCATTTATCCCACCACACTGGTTCCACCTTTGTATCCCAAGACACCTTTAATCTTCCCAATCTTTGCAAAATTGTTTCTACCTGCGTCCACAATATTCCGAAAAATAAACCAATTTTTGCATCACCTGCTTTTTGAGAGTTTGGTACCACCCAAGGTATCATTTTCTTTGACCCAAAGGCACTGGGGTCTTTTTTTTTTAGTTTTATATTTTTGTTTACTTTCTTTCAATATTTCAACTAACACAGTCCGTATCCAAGAAGACATAGCAACCATAAATACTAGAAGATTGTTACTTAGCAATGCTAATGCCTATTTAATGGATGTCAATGGGAATGATGCTGAGAGGCCTACAAAGCGTACAAAAGTGCATAATCTGTGCTGACCTCGAAAGTTTTTATGGCAACACGAACCAACACGAAGTTCACTCATTTCTATCGATTTCCCTCAAACACTCTCGGTTTTTGCAATTTATTTTAAAGAACGCCAATCAACCAGCATCCTTTGCGCGCTTCGCTTGTTGCCTTTCGACTGCGGCGGCCATTTTAATATGACAACATTCTCTGCAAAGCGTGACCGCAAAGGATGCTGGTTGACCGGCGTTCTTTAAGAAATACGGTTTAGTGCATTTCATTTCATTTTCATTTCATTTTATATTATTTAACCACGGTAGCCCCGTCAGTCCTGCGGAGACTGCTTTACAGGGGGCCGTGCAAAAAGACTACAAAGTAAAAACCTAATTTACAAATGTTGCTAACTTAAGTTAAATTGCAATAAAAAAACTAAAAATGTCCATAACAAAATTATACGAAATTAAATAAAAAGAAAAGTGAAATCAAACCCTCTGCAATGGCTCGTTTAACCTTTTTTTGAAGGTAGGAAGAGAGGGTGCATGTTTGACATCCAAGCTTAATTTATTCCAAAGCTTAGGTCCACGAAATGAAATAGACTTCTGCCCATTTGTCGTTTTGAAAAGTGGAACACGCAAATCAGTTTCGGTGTTTCTCAGCCTCAGTGTATTTTGGGCTGAGTTCTTTATAAACAGCTTGGACAGATATTCTGGAGCAAGACCATTTGTTGACTTGTACATTATAGTCGCTGTTTCATTTTGAATAATGTCAGAAATTGTTTGCCATTTCAGCCTCTTAATCAGACTAGCTGTTGAAACATCATAGCTGCTATTTGTAACAATTCTGGCAGCACGATTTCGCAACTTTTGGAGGGTCTTAATTTGAATTTTCCCACAACATCCCCACACTTAGCACTTAGCAACAATGGCGAAAATGAGGCTCCACAATTCCTCTGTACATTTTACTTAGCGTTTCCTTTGGGAGAAATTTCTTTGCATACTTCAAAAAACCTAAGGCTCGAGAGACTTTAGTTCTCATACAGTTTATATGCTCATCCCAAACAAGATGACTGTCCAACTGAACATTTATCTTTATCTGAGTGCCATTTGTAGAGAAGGAAGGCTGCTCAACGACTTCATCAGAAATCATTTTAAGCTTTGGACGGGATCCAACTACCATTGCGTGAGTCTTAAGGACATTCAAGGATAGTTTGTTTCCCTGGAGCCAATCTTTTAAACAATTCAGATCTTCGTTCATAAATTGGTTCAGATCGTCTATATTTTTTGATGCATATGAAAGACTGGTGTCATCTGCATTCATAGTCTCGTTACAATTTCGCAGAGCTAAAGGGAGATCATTTATATAAATTAAGGATAGCAGGGGACCAAGGCACGAGCCCTGTGGAACACCACACGTGACATCCTTTATCTGCGAAAATGTACCATTTACTTTGCAGAATTGCCGTCTGTTTTTCAGGTATGAAGCAAACCAAGAATGTTCCAGATCACTGATACGATACCTAATTAGCTTTTGTAGGAGAATACCATGATCTACTGCATCAAATGCTTTCTTTAGATCAATGAATACATTTGCTGTGTATTTTCCGTTATCCATATTTACGTACCAGTCGTTAGTACTCGCGAGCAGACAGGTTACCACAGAATGTAGCAAACGGAAAGCAGATTGGTTTGAGAATAGAAGCTTATTTTTGATCAAAAAAGTGTAGACTTGATTATAGACCAAAGCACAACTTTATGATAAATTTGAACGACCTTTAACCACCCTGGCACAACTTTATGTGCAGTATTGTGAAGGTTGTGCAGTACTATGGAGGGATCATTTCTGTATTGTGGAGGTTGTGCAGTACTAGACTAGACTCATTATTTTCGGTAGTGTCGCTCCTTGAACTGATATGTCGCTACAACTACAAGCGACCCTCACTTTCTCTCACTGGAGCGACAACAACAACATCAATTCAATTCATTGGGCGAAAGTGAAGGACTTAAATCCTGAGTCTATTGAAACTAGAACAACAGAACCTTTATTAAAGTTAGTTGACGGAGCTAAAGCCAACGTCGTTCCAAAAATAGTTTCAACTCAATTCAATTGAAATTTAGTACACAATTGAATTGACCAATCAGCGCTTGCCTTTCCACGCTTGACTGAAGTGATCAAGTGAAATTGGAACCACAGAAACAAACTGATCACGTGAAATTGTTGATCACACAAAGTTGGTCAATTTTCATTGGCTAAGATACCAGATCTATTTTTATCTTACCCAGTCCCCTGCATATGCAGCTCTGAGTTGGCTATTTATCTCCGTCAACTAACTTTAATAACTATCTGCTTAATTCCGCTTCTTGTTCCATGTAAAATTTGTAACGACTGCCTAGATAAAATACTGACCAGCCTCTTCCTGTGGCCTAAAGATAGCTTTACAACTGATCTGATGTTTCGATTGGTTTTTCGCCACATGAAAGTTGGATAAGGTAACTAGACGCCCCCTCTAAGTCTAATTTGTATCTTCTTTGATCGATTAAGACAAATAGGAATGAAATCAATCAATTATATTAGTTTCTAACTCTAATTGAATTTTGAAAAAGGTGAAAAGTTTTACTCATTCTGCATTTTATGCGTGTATTGACTGACTCTGATAATATGAATAAAGATGCAATTCGATTTGCTTTCAATACGAGAAAGAAGACTGGTTACACCCTCGTCTGTGAAAGGGCAGATGTTCACCAGGTTCCCTGTGATCGATAAAAATTGTTCACCGGGGAGCTCCAATTTTGTACTGAGGAAAGCTTGCAAAATTGTTTAAATCCTCACAAATCTTGCAAAATCTTGAACGATCTTGCAAAATCTCGAAAATTTAATCTCAAAAATCTCAAAATCTCAAAAGGTCTGTCTTAGAAATCTTAAAAAATCTTTGAAAATCTCAGAAAATCTCAGAAAAAATCTCAAAAATCTGAGAGATTTTTAAAATCTCAAAATCTCTTACGCTATTTTTGGAGTGATTCGCCCCTCGGGACAGACTTCTTTGCTGAATTTTTTGACTGGGGAAATGGCTGGACGGAGCAATGACCGGAGCAATGGCACTTAGACGGGGGTGTCCTGTTGAAAGTAAAAACACCGTGAATGATTTAAAAAGATCAAATGACTAAGAAAAGATTACTTCCTTTGTAGTGCTATTGATTGTCGATAAACTTCCAGTTTCTAAATATACAAAATGCCCTTCAATCAGATAGAAATTGATGGCTTATTGAAATTATGAAAGAAACCCCAAGAAACCAGGCACTGACATAGAGCACGAGCGAGAGATGACATGAAATTCGGATTCCTTCGTCCTTTTTGAAAATACATTGTTTGAAGGTTAAGTTTGGGATAATCCACGATTCTTAATCTCACTTCCGATTTGCTGAGATAGAGCCTGCGATGACTATAAGACTCGCTCACAAAAGGCCCTGGGGACGAGGTTGAAATTAGCGGTCAGCACTTTGCAGAAACATAGTCGTCAACAAGGACAATGGCATCTTCAATGGGAACAAAAGGAAAAACCTCTAGCACTTCCACAGCAAAGGTAATGCTTTGTTGTCATATATAAACGCAACACAGTCATGGCATTCGTGACCAAAAGGGGGACAATTGTGGTTGTATTACGACATAATTATTGCCTAAGGTTTATTCCTATTGTCATATCACACGATCCTCAGGATTTTATGGAAACCAAGTTTAAAACTAAATTGGTTTTTTGTTGTCGCTATCTCAAATAAGGCTCGCGTCTTCCTAAGCTAGGGTCATGCGTCATAAAACGCGAGCGCTATTTATGCCTGGTTTCCATATAGCCGTAAGGTTGCCGCATGCATTGCCGCAACCATTGCCCCCTGCATGCCGTAGCCATATCAATTTATATGAAACCAATGCTCCCGTTACCCATGGGGGGGTTCTTGGCCAAATTCCGGATAGGGGTATGCCGCGAGCATCTTCAAAATGGTACCGTTGGCTAGACTAAATTCTAGACCAAAAGTGCCATAATTTGCCGTTTTCTAGGCACAAAGCACCAAAATTTCACCTTCTCTAGACCAAAATCGCCAAAATTTTGGGTTTCTAGACACAAATTAAGAAAATTTGGACTTTCCTGGACGAAAATTGCCAAAAACTATACCCTCGCCTAGACTGGCCTAGACTAAAATTGCCAAAAAGCATACCCTTGGCTAGATTAGAAGTCCGCAAAAGTATACCCTTGAGCGCAGCACATCCCTAGGTACATTTACTATGGAGGAACCCCCCCCCCCCGTTACCGCCGGGCAGCCGCAGGTATGATGGTTGCGTTGCCGTAACGACTGGGAAAAAGTTGATTCATTTCAAATTTTCCGATCCTTACGGTATCGTTACGGCATCTTTTTGTATTGCCGGCGGCACCCAGATTCAGACGTTTCCATTTAAATGGTTCGACTGCGGTACCGGGAGCATGGCAGATGGTAGATGACAGAAGACTGCCGCTGGCAACTTTATGGACGCTTTACGGCAGTATCGAAACCAGGCTTTAACCTTCACTGACACTTGAAGCGTCGTCCTTGATGCATTACGGCCCATTACGTGTAACAATCATCACCATGATCATCATCATTATTAGTTTATTTAAAGTAGGCTTATAAATAAATAATGTAGTGAAATTGCTGCCAGTTTAGGCCTACTATCTAGCTTACAAATCAAATCAGAAATGTATTTACAATCATCAAAAATAATAGTATAAAAATATATATGATCGCTGCATATCAGGTTAGATACCCAACCTACGGTATGTATGTTTTGCATAGCCTACAGTTACAGTTCGCGCCCTTCCAGCATCTAATCTGGTTTTTAAAACTAGGAAGGGTGCTTGCTTTCATTTTTCATTTATTCATTTATTATTCTTTAAACGCAAATTAACCCTTCAGCAAATTAAAATATATAACAACTACTTACAACGATAAAACTTTGAAGAATATAAACCTACAGCCCTATGAAACCTAACCATTGCTGATCTTCCAGGGAGTTGTGTTTGAGAGTCTAGCTCTTTAGATGCGTTTTAAGTTCTTTTTTTAAAACGATTCAGTGTGGGTATAGCTCACGAATTTCGGCAGGTGTGTCATTCCATATCTTGAGAGCTGCGTAGTGAAAGCCTTTTTTTGCAAATTCAGTCCTATATCTAGGGATCTGGAGATCTTTACAGTGCCTCGTATTGTAGGTCGAGTGGAAAGATCTCAGTTAGTATTTATCCCGTAGGCTTTCAGGGCATAGTCTGTTCATAATCTTGTAGGTCATGACATTCCGATCGTAACGGAAAAGATTTTCTACTTTTAACCAGGAAGCCGACCAGTTATCCTTTATTCGTGCGTTTTTTATTATTGAACAAGCCCGATCTTGAAGGCGTTGGAGAGCAGCTAGTTTTGCTTTCGAAAGACTACTCTAAATAACATCGGCATAACGCAGGTGACTCTCAATTAGCGTATAATATACATTACACAGTTGGGATTGTGGAATGATATTTTTCATTTTTTTTTTAGAGCTTCAAGACCTCCACTCATTTTGCCTTTAGTGCGCTTAAACTGTTCTTCCCAAGTTAGTTTTTCATCAACTATTACTCCGAGCGATTTCGTCTTTTCGACTCTTTTTATATCAGAGTTATTCAGATTCAGCACTTCTGGAAGGTCTAGATTCTTAGTTTTGAGTGGATGCCCTATCACCATGAATTCATTTGCTTGTGTTACTACTTTTGGTGAAGTCGGCCAAAGTCTGCTTCCAAGGAAAGATATAGTCTCAATTCCAAAGGTCGTTCTATTATGGACCTTTGGAAGCTGTGAATCGCTACCATGTCTTATTGTAACCAATATATCTAAGACGCACAATCTAAGACGCCGACGCATAGATTGGTGTTTTCTTTGCCATTGCAACAAAGTTTTGTTAAATCCAACTTTACCACACCACACCGCGCTTCAAGTAGGAGTTCAGTTTAAGACAAACCCGATGAACCTTTATGAAAATCTTCGTCTTATCAAATATGAATCCAAAGTCTGCCAGACACGAAATTGGTACCAACTACACACAAACATGTTGTAGTTATGTGGAATTCGTGCTATTCTTTGCAATACGTATTACTTTTATTTTACGAGTTACTTCTTTTATCAAGAGTTACCTTTAATTCACAGGAAGCAACGAATTGCTCACATATAATTTTTACAGTTTAGCATAAAATCAAATTGACAAGTGTTAAATATCTTACAGTGTAAAAGTTTTCATTTTTCAAGAAGAAACTCCCTCTCTTTCAGTGTTAGTTGCATTCTACTCGTAACTCATGGATTGGAAATCCACATTAAACGTTAGGTGAGATTCGCGATAACGCAAAATTACTCATAAAAAATGCTTTAATTATTGTTATTCGCGGGCATTTTCACCTGACATCTAATTTAAATCCTTTGAATATATTGTCTGATATCTTTATGCAGTTCTCTAACATATTCGAATAAAAAGTACTTACATTTATCAGCAACACTTCCCAAAACGTTAGGACTCGCTTGCAATTAAAACATTAGGTGTGTTCCAAGACTTGACGAGATCTGTTACTGTGGATACACCCCCGCCGACGCTTTAGTCATAGAGAATTTCTTCCATTGAATATTGGTAGAAATCTTTGTTACAAAAAGAATGTATTTAGTAAAATTCTTTACAACTAGCTAAAAGCTAAACCGCATTAAAACGCAGAACCGCGCTAAACAACAGCATTCATTCCACTCTGTAATAACTGAGTCAGGAATTACCGGAATTGCGTAGTAGCCCGCACGAAACTTGCTATGGATACAGAATGGAAATGCCAATAAAGTATCATGCTTTGATAATGAGCATTGCAAAACAGTCAAATTAGACCAGTAAGATGATCTTCAAATGTTGTATTTGCTATTCAGTTAGTGGTGACGTCTTATTGACAAACCAGCTAAACTTTCAGCAACCACATTCTATATGGCGTCCCAAACAGCTGGCAAAAGCTGGGAAGGAAAAATAAAAATGGGAGTTTGGGGGCAAAGCCCCAGAGAAAATTTTTCAGCACCACGCCCTCTTTGCCCTTGGGAAACACACGTTTTGTTGCTAATAAATTTAACTTTCTTATCCCCCCCCCCCCTTTAACACTTTCTCCACTTATTTGGACGAATTGAAAGATCGACCTCGGAGAGAAGTGGGGGGACTCATCCCCCAAGTCTCCCCATGGCGCCGCCAATGGTCCGAAAAGACGACTCCTCGGACAGGCAACGGAGCAATTTGATTGGTTCTTGATCAGTCCGCAATGCGCAGCCAGTTGCGGGTGCGGTCTGGTCCGGGTGGCAAAATGGCGATCCTCGCCCGGGCCCTCCCTAATGTAATCTTGAATAACTTTGCGGGCCCTCTTTGCAAGAAAGAAAATTGAATTACATCAGCGTCTGAATATCCGTCCTCACGGCTTGAAGAAATAGGGCTTTTGCGGGCTCTGTTGCCTGTCCGAGGCTGTCCGAGGAGCCGTATTTTCAATTTATAAACGCCATCACAAGTTTATAACATCGGTAATATAGCTTATAACGAACGACGTATAGTTTGTGGGTGTACTTTTTGTGACTGTAAGTGTGCTGTTGGTTTTGACAGGTTTATTTTTACCATCTATTCAAAGTTGTTAAATAAAGTACAATAAGAAACAAACAGTCAAAAACTAATAATTTGCCTCCGTAAGATCAAAAAACGTTTTATGTTTGTGGCAAATAAACTGATGCTATGCTCGTTTGATTGTAAGAGGAACAAATAACATTAAAATTTGATGCAAAATGTTCGTTTTTCCGGCCTTTATTTGTGTAAATTAGAACAATTTTATTCACGAGATGAACTAAATAACCAAACTAAAGTTTTTGTTGTATTTGTTTGGAAAGAAATCTTAGGAGCAGCCCACTTCCTGAATCAAATGAGTTAGCTACAATTTCATAAAACTAGTTGAGACCACAAAGTTTGCGGTATTTTCCGGTTTTTTCCATCAAATTCGAGACAATTATGGTCAGAAATGAAAGTGACTTGATCTTGATAATTCACCCTTTCCCCCCAAATCAAATGTTGTAAATAAACTCCAGATGCAAAGTTTTTTAGTTCTTCTATGAATAACAATAATGATAATAATAAAAATGAGACAGTGGCACACATTGTCTCAGAGTGTCCCAAGCTAGCACAGAAAGAGTATAGGAACTGGAGGCATGACAATGTGGCCAAAATACTCCACTGGAAGCTGTGCAAGAAGTGGGGGTTTGAAAAGGCTGAGAAATGGTACATGCATCAGCCAGAGAAGGTACTGGTGTCAGAGGATTGCAAGATTCTATGGGATTTTCCTATACAAACCGATAAACAGTTAGAGAATAATCGACCTGATATCACTGTAATTGAACAGAAAAATAAGAGTTATCAGTTGATAGACTCATCTTGCCCATTTGATACTCGCAAACAAAAGAAACAAGAAGAGAAATGCACAAATTACAATGACCTGAAGTATGAAATTGCAAGAATATGGAAAATGAAAAAGGTGGATGTTATACCGGTAGTAATTGGAGCATTAAGGACAGTGACAAAGAATTTTGATAAATGGTTAGAAAAGTTGGAATTGGACCTTACGATAGAAACGTTGCAGAAACCATGTTTGCTTGGAACAGCGAGAATAATACGGAAAGAATTGGACACAAAGTAAAGATCAAGGAGAGAAGTAATGCCAACACGGTACCTAAGACCACTGGGTGTGGTCCGCTATCGTGGCAAATTAACCAGGAAGTAAGATCAATCCTGAGAAAAAAGACAGAAGATAGTACCTTTATTAAAGTGTCTGATACATTTAGCATCTCTACTACTGTACTGTAATTGGGGACACTAAAGAAACATTGACAAAAAAGATAAAGAAACGTTAAAAAGGACTATGACGAAACACCAAAAAAGGGATGGAAGAAAAAGAAATCATGATATTGTTGAGTGTCTCAACAGTTGTTTCTGGGATTGTAGCACCTTCCTAATGTCTGCTGTGCAATAGGGCCTAAATAATCATAGTTAGTAGAAATTAGGAGGATGCCATATCAACCCGAACAATACCGAACAGTATAATTTTTGTTTATGATTTGGTTCTTTCTTGTAATTCTCTCGGCTCAAAATGCGGTCTTCGATGAATTGTGATAAATTTTGAAGTTCAGTTTTAACTAAACGTAAGTAACTCTATAAGAAATGAAAAACGCTTACTATTTGCTATTTGTATAAAGTTGTACTCTATGTTCGTATATAATTCATATTTACAACTGATTCAGCTAATTTGTTCAATAAACAGTACCGTACTTTACTACTAAGGTTGAAGTAATAGTTCTTTCTCAGGTTTGACGTTTGACGAAGAGACAAACATAAAAAGCTAACTCATAACGGACGTAACGTGATATAGGGTGTGTTTGATTGGCAGGGGTGGTCATGTCCTATGGGGACAGTGGTTCTAGCTCTGTCCCAAAAATTAGCTTTTTTCTCTGAACTTTGGGCTAGCTCTGTCCCCAAAAGGTGGCTTCTTTTGCCTTCAGTGAGTTTGGCTTTTTTCCTGTATATTATTGGACAATAGATCATTTGGCAAGGTTTGTCCCCAAAACTGGTTGTTTCAGCGCTGTCAGCACTGGTTTTTTTCCTGCTCAATGTCGAGAAAAAACTAAAATCGTAATAATTTAAGAACATTTTTGGCTTATTCTTTCTTCAAATCATAGGACATAAAATTTTCCAAGTTGTTTGGCTTTTCTCGGTAAACTCATGGACAATATTGAAATAATTGCTCAAAATTGGGTGGGATCCAGCAAATACTAAGGACAGAGGTAACACCAATTAATTCAAAACACGTATTTCACAATTAAAAAATACAAGAACTGGGTGGGATTTCAGAAAACTTGGGACAGAGGTCACAACAGTGCACCCAAAATTCGGCAAAAAATTGGCTTTTCCTGGAAATTTCAAGGACGTACGATAACTGAACAGCTCCAAAAATTCTACTAGAACACCTGAAATTTTATCNACATTTTTGGCTTATTCTTTCTTCAAATCATAGGACATAAAATTTTCCAAGTTGTTTGGCTTTTCTCGGTAAACTCATGGACAATATTGAAATAATTGCTCAAAATTGGGTGGGATCCAGCAAATACTAAGGACAGAGGTAACACCAATTAATTCAAAACACGTATTTCACAATTAAAAAATACAAGAACTGGGTGGGATTTCAGAAAACTTGGGACAGAGGTCACAACAGTGCACCCAAAATTCGGCAAAAAATTGGCTTTTCCTGGAAATTTCAAGGACGTACGATAACTGAACAGCTCCAAAAATTCTACTAGAACACCTGAAATTTTATCCTAAACAGTTATGTCCCAAAAAGTTGGCTTTTTCTGGGGTTTCTTCCGTAAACCTAGGCAAAAACCGGGTTGGTTTATTTTTGTTCCCAGGACAAAGGTGGGGTCAAGAATTTTACAGTACTTGACCGCCCTGGATTGGTAATCCAAACCTACCAATTTCTGAAAACAGTTGACTTCGCTGAGATGGAAATATATTTCCCAATCAAACAGAAAAATCTTAAGACAGCAGCTTTTGGATTCACCATTGCGATTCGCTAATTAAAACGAGAATCTCCCCCAGAGTCTGCCAAACCTTCTGCCTTTTGGAGCAGAAGGTTCAGAAGACCTTCCAAACCTACCAAACCTACCGTTTTGAGAATTTCGGAGTCAATCATACACAAACTCCGAGTCTACCAACAGTAGCGTAGCCAGGGAGCTTGGGTCGCCCCCCAATGATCAAAAAGTTGGTGTCTGAGAAATGCCAAAATCTGAAATAAAATCGGCACCTCAGGGGGGATAAATGAAATTTCTGGCAAAGTTAATAATCCTGCAAGGGAAATGTCATGTCTTTCGTTATCAAACTTTTGAAATATTACAGCACTAAAGATGAAGATCATGAATGTCTCCACACTTTGTCCTGATTATCGAAGTTTTTCTCGCCAAATAGCCAATCATGAGGACTCTTCTTCTTCTCATTTTAGGATGGTTTCTCCAAAAAGGGACGTTTTCCAACGTTCTGAAGGGCGTGGCCCCAAATCTTTTTCCGCTTCGCTCGCAATTTTGTCCTCCCAATGACAGCACTGCTCGTAACTTCTGTAGTTTTTCCACTTGGATAAGCCTTCGTCGGAGATGAGGAGGAGTAGCTATACCAATATAGCTGCGAACTCTTTAAAGCTAAGAATATTTCACAGGGCATCAATTATTATATCATATTAATTAGTCAAAAACATACCTTGATTTTCTCATCCGTTGAGCTCTTTCGAGTTCTGCTGGTGACACCACGAGGGTTTGGTGAAGCGGCAAGAATCTTCCTGTAACAATAGCAGGACTAATCCCTTAAAAATTTGATGACGGTTGACATTTCAACAAAGGATTTTTATCAAAATTTCCAAGAAACAGCCGTGCGGGAAAGAGGAGCTAACACCAAACGGTCTCAAGTTTCACTGTATCCACACATTATTGATCCACAGCATCGGTGAATTTTGTTAAACAAAAGATTCAGCTGTCCGACATCACATAGCGATTTGCCTTTCTAAAGCCTGGTTCACACTAGGTCTTTGAAGTCGCTGGATCAAAAAGGTGCCAAAAGACCCAAAAACTGAATGTGAACGGCGAAAATAGACTCATCAACAGCCCCAACGAGGCTATTACTAAAATAGGGAACATTCATTCATTCATTTTAATAATAAACTCAATAAAGAATCGAGAATCAACAGAGAATCGAGGAACAGAGAATCGAGGAATCAACAGGCTTCGATGAACGCATAATAGCATGATACACGTATTTCTTTTATAAGAAACTGCTTATTTTTTTTATTATAATCATTGACACTATACACAATTATACATGGTCTAAAATAAATAAATCTACAAATTAACAAACATAAAGCTAAATCTACAAACATGAGTTATAACAAACTAAACAACAACGCGAACAAATGCAGCAAAACAAAAATAAAAATTGAACACTTTTAATGAACGAGATTTTAGACGATCGGATAGGGTTAGATATTGTCTAGTCTGCTTTTATATGCTTGTTTTAAATATTTCGCAATAGACAAACTGTTGCCCGGGTCTTCATTAGCATTTATTAGTCTGAATGCTTCATTTTTGTCCTTTAGATTGTTGATTATTTGCATGATTTCTTGACTCAGGTATTGTAGCCTTAAATTTTGGTATGCACTACCATAAGAGTACGGGAAGAAAAAATCTAAGGGGGCTGCCTGATAAAAAGTCTATTGTTTGCGAAATTTTTTGCCCGACTTACGGCGGATCATTGCCCAAAATAAGCAGATTTTTCTAAATTTTTCGAATGTTGGGGGGGCTGCAGCCCCCCAGCCCCCCGGATCGTACGCTTATGTGCACTACAGTCTATTAGGACATGAACTTCGTCCTCAATACAATTAGCGTTACATTTTTTGCAAACTCTATTTTCCAAAGCTATGTTTTTATGCCGACCTACTTCTATCATCAAGTCGTGATCACTACATCTAAACTTAGCCATTCGCTGTCTTAGTGAAAAGTCCTTCAGATGAATAAGATATTTCGATATTTCGAATTTACTTTTAAATAACTTATAGTATCTAAGTTTTCTATATTTAGGGCTAGTTACCGATGCTTGGCGTATACACTCGCTCCACTTTGTTGAAAAGAGGGCTTTCACTTTTGATTTCATGTGATTTTTTACCTGTGATGGCCTTAACTTCAAGGGATCATTAAATAGGAAGCCTAANTTTTGACCTAAGCGGAACGGGGTCAACACTTTTTATTGGGCAAATAAGTACGGGGCAGTAACTTTTTTATGAGCTCAAGGTGCAGTTTGAAACATAAAATAGTTCATTTTGAAGACGAAATTGTAAATCATGCAAGGTGAGAAGTTTTTGAAGAGATGTGTATAAAATGATGTAGAATTTCCATGTCAATTGCCTGCAAGAATGGTCCATCTGTCACATCTTATCGTCTTCAAAGTCATTATTTTGTTGAAAAGGCTGGTAAGAACAAGAATTGATTTTGTAATGGTCATTAGCAAATTCATCTGTCGTACTATATAACATCTAATGTTTGCGAATACGGGGCAGATACAATTTTTTTAAGGAAGGGGTGACAGGGCAGTTGGTTTTTTTGCAATAATTTTATACGGGCTAAGCAGATTTTTTTGCAAGAATTTTTGTTCTCCACCGGCCATGTAATATAATAAATTTTGCACTGTCCCTTAGCTAAGCTACTGTCATCCATTGTTGCCAATCGATGCCAGTAAGTTACAATGCGAGTCAGCATATTCATTGTCACAGGGATCTCGCCTAGGTCGCCGAGCACCGCCAAAGATGTACAGTTGCGCTTCACGCCTACGGAACGCCGTTTGCACAAAAATTACATAAACTATGTTTATGTTACATAAACATAGTTTATGTGCACATAAACATAGTTTATGCACATAAACATAGTTTATGTACATAAACATAGTTTATGTCCATTTTTGTGCAGACGGCGTCATGGCCATTGTTCTAAGGCGTGATAATATCATTCCCTGATGAAACGCATGCAAATTACATCACTCTTTCTTGTGAAAGCCTGGGAGAATTAGAGTGAAATTAATTAACACGTTGCTCGCGAAAGAGGCGGAAAGACAGCACGCGCTTCAGTTTTGATCCAGTAAATGGGCGAAAACAAACTGCAAAAGTTTTTATTTGATCATTACTATCAAATTCGATCACGGCCTTCCAAGTCAAATCCAAGTCAAAATGATGGTGGATCACCGCATAAGGACAGCAGTTTTATTTTCGTCACGGGAAACGGGATTGCTCAGGCGCGCAACTAGAAATTTTACAGGGCAGGGGTCGAAAGCAGAAAAAGGGCACACTCCTGATTAAATTTGCAGGTGACATCTTTTGAAAATTATTTGTGTTTACCCCCAGAAATGAATTCTATTTTTCTAAAAAATAAATTTTTGGGTGTAAGAAAGATAAACAATTAAAGTCAGAAAGTTACAGAGTGGTAAGTTCTGTCAGTACGTATATACAGCAGAAAAGCTGCTTGAGGGGGGGGGGGGCTGACCCCTTTAGGCTTGATAGGGTTAACGGTCGTTTTGGCGTCATGGCTGCTTATTCAAAATGCAAAGGCAATCTGTGCATTTTTGGACGGCCCCAAAAAATCACAAGATATATTTGATTATAAATACGACATACTTGATTATAAATACTTGAATACTTGTATACGACACATCAGTGATTTGCCACCAATTTAATCTTAAAAGTCGTAATATTCATTGCTCAATTTGAATCAGAATTGTCGACGCTTACTTCTCCGCCACCTGTATGTCAACTTCTCCGCTTACCTGTCCTTTATAGACAGGTCCCTGTGGAACATTGTAAAGTGAATAACTGTTTCTGACCAAATGTAGCTTTGGCCTGCCTAAATTTTTGCTCGAATTTTTGCCTCCTAATATAAATTTTTCGAATTGTGGTTATCAAGATCAAATGCGGTGTTCTAATTGGTCAATCCAGCAAGTCGAATTCCTTTGATTGGTTAGAATCTAACCTGGTTTAGATAAAGCTGGTTTATCGGTGTCAGTGTTAATGGCGTATTAGACCCCTGTATAACTCCAGGGAAAACAGTTTAAGTATACTGTACCTCCTCGGCAGTGGTTAGAGGTTTTACCATCATAGGCGTAGGAGCCAGGGGGCCCCCAACGTTGGAAAAATTTACCAAAATCAGCCTTTTTCGGGCAAAAAAATCGGTAAACAATGGACTTTTTATCGGGTAGCCTCCCCCAGATTTTATCTTCCCGTACGCTTATGTTGACCATCAATCTTTAACCCTCATGTTTACCCCCTGCCAGGCCGCCACTGCCCCCTAAACCTCAATAACTCCCCATTTACTGTCACTTTCCCAACTACCCAGATGTATAGCTGCTTGAAAGTCCCAATACATTTTCCTACACCCTTAGTTGGTACCTACCACCAGTAAAACCTGGTCTATAAAGGCAAATTAAACACTACTAATTTTCCAAGAATTTATAATACAACATTGCTTCCTATACTGATTTTGCTTAGATTTTTTTAGTTCTTTTACCCATCAAATCGGTTTTGCAAAATTTCCTGGTATTGTTTAAGCTGGCTTAACTTGCCATTGTGAATGGGGGTATAAAACCAAGGGTAAAATAAAGAAATACCCTAGGTTTACTGATGAAGGGTTATGCCCGAAACGTCTAATCATAATATTCAAGGCTTATATTTTATCTTTTATCAATATCTTCGTATACATTTGAATAATTATAGCCGCACGTACAAACAACTGATACATTTACTAAAATAAATCAACTTTAATAAATTAACATTATGCCAGCCTTCTGTTACAGAGTTGGCGTGTAGTAATACAGCGTTATTTTCTTAACTGCTTAGCTTCTCTCTTTAGCAAGCTACTGCACCTAGCACCTATGAAGACTGTGGAAAGTTATGTTGTGATTTCCAAATGCTTTCATTGTCAACCCTCGTTAACTGCGAGAGAGACAGCGCTTATTAACAACAACATATTTCTGAAAGAATTTCTAAAATTCTAAAATATTCATACTCGCATATTATTCTTAAAAACTCACGGACGCCAAGCCAAGAGTAGGTGTTGTCCTCTAAGGTTCTTTATCAAACGACACAATTTTTCCGGGAGGTAGTTATATGTAATGCAAATTAGCCCTCGCAGAGAAGTACATTAATGGTGATCGACAGTGATATGTGTTTTCTACATAATTCCAATCATAAATGAAGAAAATTTACTACAACCTTGTGCACCAGACGTATCGAGACGTATAACATGCAAAAAGGAAAAAATATCTTGGTGCTATTTTCCATTTCTTTTGCAGCCATAAACAAGTGATCAAAGTCACCCCGCAGATCAGTAAGTGAAAATTCAATGTGGATTTTTGGGTCAGAATCATTTTTTGAGATAGGCAGTTACAAAGTTAGGACATGAGCACTCTGGCAGTCTTCTTTCACTATAAATGCAAGGAATTCTGAATTAACTTCACAAATTTTTCGCACCTTTTTTCAAAAAGGGGTACAAGTTTGAATCTGTTGTCCAAAGTTTACCTTTTGTTGCTGGTGTGCAAACAACCAACCATAAGAATCTTTATCATACCAGTTTGGACCTCCATTGGTCAATGGCTGGACTTTAGCAAGTCCAGTCAATGGTCTTAAAGTAATGGCTGGTTTGACATCAAAAAGATTAATATTATAAAGGACTGAATGATCAAAGTAAAGTCACCCTCCTGTCAAAGTCATCCCGTTTGACGGTACTGTTTCATCGGAAACACGCTCGTCATAAAACGCGAGCCTTATTCGGGAAGCGATGGAAAAGACAGTTCTAATGTAAATTCAGTTTTATATGTAGGTTGACGGGTTCTTCAAATATATCCCTTAATTTTTCCCCAAACTGTGTTCCCCCTGTTTTCCCCTAAATTTCCTTTATATGTATTATGTTTTAAATAGAAGAGAGATGCTTTGAAGGAAGGGAACAAAGAGAGCATCAGATTTGAATAAAATGTTTGCAACATTGCAATTCGTTGCAATCGGACTGGGACTTTATGAACTGGGACTGGGAACAGGGGCGTCGCCAGCCCTGTCAAAGTGGGGTGGACAAAATAAAGAATTAGGTTCTGTAAGGTATACCCAACCATTTTGACACTATTCTTGCTGATGACAATTTTCCAGAATGAGCAGTTCTAACTCAATTATGGGCAGTTCTAAATGACAATATGGGCAGTTGTAAAATGTCACTTTGGAATACACGTATTTTTTTAAAAAGAAGCTGCTTAAAAGAAACTAAACTCTCAGATCGCCAAAAAATTAAGAAACTCCACCACAGGGAAAATATAACTTAAGAAACTATCTATTTTAATAAAGGAAATCCTTAGCTTAATTTTACTTTCTTTCCACTTGTTTCCTGTATCGTATTACTTGGAAGCTACTTGAGTAATGTCTAAACATTGGAAAGGCTTCAAAAACATCGTTTTGAAATGTTCAGGAGGGCACAGGTAGTATATCATCATTAGCAAAATGCACTACCTAATACAGGCATGGCAGCTATATACTAACATAAATTAAACTAAAAAAAAAAAAAAAAAAA
>REGM01000038.1:879930-903502 GCA_004194415.1 Aurelia aurita
ATCATCATTAGCAAAATGCACTACCTAATACAGGCATGGCAGCTATATACTAACATAAATTAAACTAAAAAAAAAAAAAAAAAAATAACACTTAAACTAAAATACTGAACTAAAAATGAAATGAACTAAAAAGAACCAAGTATATTTACAGTAAAATTTTAAATAAAACAACAGAACGAATGTGTTTAGGTGTCTTGGAACATCCAGACTAGGCCTAGGTCACATTCGGCAGTGAGTCTCTCAATTTGTTGGCATCAATAATAAACTCAGCCAAGCGGCTAATAACTGCAATGTTTTCGCTACTCATAATCTTGGAAAACTGCTTGTAGGGGTCTAAGAGCTCGGCGTTCGCGGCTAAAAGCAGGCCAGCTCTTATATTATCATACGCTGGGCATATTGCCAAAAAGTGAAATTCGTCTTCAACTAGGTTCAGTATAACATGAAGATTATGATGGAACTTTTAAGAAACTCCTAAGAAACTGCGAGTACTGAAAATCTGATAATTTGAAGAAACTTTCAATACTGGCTCAAATTCTTAGTTTCTTATAAAAAAAATACGTGTATTCTACTCCAAAGTCTGCCATTCTCTGAAAATTTCCAAAAAGACTACGCATAAATTATCAAGAAAACTGATACCTCTCCTCAGAACCATCACCCCTGCCCCTGCTTTAAACAGTCTCATGTAATATAGAATTTTTGCATTTCCAGATGGTAAGAATACAATTTTAATGACACCAAAACTTTTCCACGAAGTTTTGCGTTTGCTTTCGTGTAGGCTTCATTGAATTCATTGGATAATTTCTATGGTATATGGCTTGGGGGAAGCCTCGAAAACTTTTTGTACATGGCTTATTCTTATTCGCTTATTCGACATGAAAAATGGGCACTACAAAATTTTCCTTACGTCGACCCGGTTTTCCTTACGTTACGTGGAAGTGGGAAATTCTTAGAGAAAATACAACAATAACATCTGTTGTATTTCAGGAATGTTGAAGAATGCGTTAGAACAATATGGACTGTTGCCCAGTGGGACTGGATTAAAGACAAGGAAATTTCGTCAAAAAGAGTATTATTGAAAAAGTGTAAGATGAAAAGCAATCTTGCTAGGGTTGCTAGGCAACATAACCACAATTATCAAAGTTCATTACAATTACAGTGGAAAAATACTTTCCAATTTATGATTAACTGTTTCTAATGGCAGCGCGATCGACAAGATAATTTTAATCATGTTGTGGAAAACCACTCCTTTTACCGAGGGCAAAGCAAACTCTTTTTTTCATGCCTTTCAATACATGGTTCAGTATTCTGCATTTTCTTTGTTTGCTTGCATTAATAAAAACCAACGTTGACTCTTATCAGGAAAACCTAAATATTGTTACAATTGCCCTGTCAAAATATGTTTAGACATCTATCCTCTTTTCTTTTCCAACGTAAGGAATGTACAGTTGCTGACGACTGAGGTCTATAAAACAAAATGGGAGGAGATCTTTGTCGAAAAACACAGTCCTTAGTAACTAGAAGATAAATACCTTGTTTCTTGATATTGGTGCTTTGAGAGTTGAAATATTAATCTTGAAACTTAAAATTTGCCTCCACCTCCAAACCAGAGCTTTTTGGGTTTTGGCCTAAGCTGTTAACACGCTGTGTTGTGGAATCTCCTGAATCTTAGCGAAGTACGAACAAGAAACCTCGTGCTTAGGACAACATTTGAATGCAAAGCCGAAACTGAACTTGACAATCAGATCGCGAATTTAGTCCATAAGAGACCTCATTCTTCATTCTACCAAAAGCTCAAATTGCGTCTGTCTAATGAAAGTTATTCCCCAGCGAAATAATTCCCTTGTGCGTGAATACATCAATTACATCTTGCAGTCTTCATTGCTTGAATAAAATGCATTTTGTGGCATATCTCTCGGAAATATTACGAAACTAGCAATCGTATATACCCAAGGGAACAAATGTCCAATGATAAGATCCTTAAAAATGCTGGCTCGTGATTGGATTGTTATTTTTTTCAAAGTGCTTTTTGACTGAAGAAATGAAGAAAGATATTCGTTGGTGACTTATTCATTGATATGTTCGTCAATTTCCAGTTTTGAAATTTCTATTCAAATGTGTGCCCACAGGTGGCGGGGAAAAATGAATATTATTGCATGATAAAATGTACCTTTTATAGTGCTTCGTTTTCTTGTTGTTTCTCTTCCAGTCCTAGCGAACGGACAACAGATGGACTGGAAGAGAAACAACAAGAAAACGAAGCACTAAAGGTACATTTTATCATGCAATAATATTCATTTTTCCCCGCCACTGGTGTGCCTAATCACGGGGTCCTTGTTCAGAACTGCTACGCTGCTATGTCTATGGTTGACGAGATTCCCCTAAACAGCGCGTTTGCAGCTTAGGCCAAAACCCAAAAGCTCTGGTTTGGAGGTGAAGGCAAATAGGAAGTTTCAAGATTAATATTTCAACTCTCAAAGCACCAATACCAACGAACAAGGTATCTATCTTCAAGTTAACTATTGAGGATTAGTTTAAAAAATATTTCCGATTGATTCAAGCTAAATTATTATCGCTACGCCTGATAAAATCTGTTAGCTTTTTTCTGGGCCTGATTACATGGGCGAGTTGACCCGCTTGTAGCTCGGATCTGGCTCGGCAGTAATTGCGATTACATGGGAGTGTTGACCCGCCTGTAGCTCGGCTCTGGCCCTGAGCCAACCCGGCTAAAACCAAAATCAAATCGCATGCGCTTACTCCGAGTCAACCCGGTGTTGGCCCGCTTTTGGCGATTACATGGGAAAGGCGGAAAGGCCAGCTCGCCTGGCCGGGTTGACCCGCTTTCGAAAAACGAGCCAACCCGGCAAGGCGGGTTGGCTCGCTTCATGTAATCGCAAAATGTTTTTTATAAAGGATTTGACCGAACCATCAGGACAACTCACTGAGCCGTAAACGAGCTACAAGCGGGTCAACTCGCCCATGTAATCAGGCCCTTGCAATTCTAGGAAAACGTCTACAATTCTAATCAATCAAACTCTTGCCCCTGTAAACGCCCAAAATGCTCAAGCTGAGAAAAAGGTCGTAACCGGTTTCAACTTTTTGATTGATAGCAAGTGATCCGTCGGCTTTTTTTCTTATTTATTCATATTTAAAGTTGGTATTTACAATAGTAATAAGAACATACTAATTCAAACCAACTATTTACAAACAAAAAATATATATACTTTATACAAAATTAATTAGCGGCATGTCTTGCAAACATGCATACAAAGCTACCACTTCGATTCGAATGAGCAATGTATCAAAGGAAGATTCGTGTAGTCTTTATAGAGGATCCAAGGAGCACGTTCACGTGTAAGGTCAATTTCTTTGTTTGCACCCTTTGCACCATTAGGCTATTGAAGAATAGCCATATCAATGGGAAATAATTGAAGTTGATAAAATTACCGTATTGCAAATTGTTAATGCCTGCTCTCTAGAAATATACGCATTATTTAGCCTTGAAAAGGCACTGCTTTTTATTGACTTTTGAACATAACGTTTTAACGTGTTTGTAAAACTTAGTTTAACATGATCTGTTCTCCTCGATGTTCAGTCGCAGTCCTCTTTTCCCTTCAAACATTAGCTGAAATTTTTTTGGGTTTGCAACCATTCCGTTGTTTGTAAACCATTTGAATAATCTACTGAGATCATTTTCCAAATTGGTTACTATAAATGATTTTGTATAGCAGGTCAAAGATAAGGCAGCATAAAGCTGATGTGGACCTGTTCTTGTAGATCTTGCCCACATGATGTTATCATCCGCGAAATTACAGATTTCCGAGTCTAGTCTCATGAGACATAGATAAATATGTTAAAGAGCATAGGGCCTAGGACAGATCCTTTTGGGACCCTAAATTTTATTTTTTTTGCGGTACTTCTATGTGAACCAATCTTTACCCTTTGATGGCGGCAATCAAAATAGCTGTACATGAAGCAAATGCTGTTGGAATTAAATCCATAGCCCTCCAATTTTGCAATGAGGAGATCATGAGGCAGACAGTCATAAGACTTGGATAAATCCATTAGGATTGTTCCAACTATACCTGATGCGTCGAGATAGTCCTCCATTTTTCAACCAATCAACCAATCAACCAATCAACCAATCTATCCATCTAATCATAGTTATGTTCTAAACCACACAAGATCTTGGACAGTTTATCATGAAAATATACTCTTTCATGCCAACCAGTCACGTCGTAACTTTTGATGTGATCGCCATCGCCCATTAAATGCAGAAAATGTCGGACGAATAAATTTCAGACTAAAAAATTTCGGACGCCTTTTTCCGGAATTTAGGACGTTTTTAGAAACATTTCGGACGACTATAGAAAACAGTCAATTTACTGTTTTCTTTAGTAGTTTTATTATCAAATTCATATAATTTGATCGATTGCGATTGATTTTAAGTCTGAAAGTCATCCTTGTCAGTAATTTCGATCGATTCGATAATTATTGTTGAGAATGATGAGAACGTTTGCTGAAGTGTGTCATGATGTTTCACAAAGTAGCTCTCCCAACATTCTTTTACTGTCGAAAATGTTTCGTGAGCAAGACGCTACGTTTTTGAGTAGTAAAAATGCTTTCTTGTGATTTTTCTTTACTGCAAAAATTTTCGGACACTAAGTATTTCGAACTACAAAAAAATTCGGACACTAAAACTTGTGGAGGTTTGGAATGTCAGAAAATATTAACGTTCGAAATTTTTGCGTTTAATATAGATGGAAATCTGCTGCAACGCTTGTTTCACTGGAGGCTTTCTTCTATGTAAATACAAGCCAAGAGTTGACAAACGTACGCACACAAATCTCTAGTGTGATGTCAGAGTGCTGCCGTGTCGCGTGCTCTGTTTCGTTCTCAGTTAGTCGGGCAGAAATACGATGCTGGATTGCGGCAAACTACACTTGCCCGTACCGTAAGTGAGTCTAGAGTTTGTGCAGGGGTGACTAAAGCACAGCATCAATTTCAAAGTGGAATGTCTAAAAATTTGCTACAGCCTCTTTTGGTACAGCAGGATAGCAGCAAGCCTCACTGCATAAGGCCCTCTACTTACGCTCATCTAATTGAATTGCTGTTGTTGTTGTCGCTGCAGTGAGTGTTGTAGTTGTAGCGTTATCAGTTCAGTCAAAAAGCGAAACTACGACATGTATTGAGTCTAGATAGCAGTTACTGTTAGCTTGATTGGGAGATATGAGCTCCTGGTATCGAGGTCTGATACTGCTGTCCAATGGGTCAGTTCTGATCTACTGCCCTCTGATTGGATGTAGCCATTTTTAGCGCGCTGGTCGGTGTTTCAGATTCTCAGTCGAAGTTGCAACAGAGTGCCATTGTCGCATCTATATCGGTACGGTAACGATATCTACGTAGCTACACCTTTCTTGAAGATTCTACAGCACAATTATTTAGTTTGCATACCAAGCAAACGCAAAGGAAAGGCAACAGGTTGAATGATGAAAATAAACATTGATAAACAATGATATGCATATGCAGTAGGAATACAAAATTCAAATGGAAGATGACGTGCAAAGTGCAATCACAAATTGCTGAAGATACTTTGAATCATCACAGGGGCTAAGTATGCAGGATTCACCTCCTTGTATATCATTGACTGAAGGTGGGTTGAGGGACACGAAACATGAAGCGAGAAATATTTCTTTACACAAGGAAGCCTGACAGCAATTCTTTTTACAACAGTAATTCCGTGCAAAGAAGATTGGTGCACACCTGGACTTCTGCAAGAAGACCTCTTCTAACATCTTTACTCTCTGTTTAAGATCCCCTATCGTGTTTCACTTCACATCGTTCAAAGATACGGGTAACCTTCTACTTTTTCCTGAGATGAATTGGTTCAGATAGCTACTTATGGAATGCCTAGAGCCTGGGCAGTCGACGCAGTCTCAAAAATCTCAAAAATGAACTAAAGTTACATGTGAAAATTATCTGACACAATCACCGAACATTTAATTGGCTGAGCGTTGGTCTAAAAACTTCATTTTTCCTTTCCTTTGACTGTTTCCCATACTTCTTAGAAGGCATACGAACAAATTAAATACATTTTCGGAATGCAAAAAGTCTTTACTTATGTAGGAGGAGTCTCGTTGAGATTTTCGGACACAAAAACTTGCGGTTGTGTCTCTTAAAGCTTATACTAAAACGGTCTTATATAAGATGGCTATAGGTGTTCAATGTATGCTCAAAATCCAGACGTCGGGTGGCGCTCTGTTGGATGCAATCATAGTTAACTTTAAATTCTTTAAAGGTTCAGGTGTTAAGCATAATGTAAATCAGCGAAGGCTTCAAAGTACCTTTAGAATTATACCATAAAAAAGTGCACATGCTACTTGATACGAAAGTAATCGGAAATGAAAATTGGTAAATATTTTTAATACATAATACTAGCGTTGTATGTATTTATGTGTGTATGTATATAAAAACAGACTAGCAAAAAGTCATTATCAAACAGTAAAAACTGTATTTTTACAACATTTTTTAGAACGAGTAAAAAAGATTTGAGACTGAACAATCAAAAACTCATTTTTGCAAAAAATGAAATCAAATCATTTTAAGATATTTGTGAGAATGGACTTAAAATATTTTTTGAGACAGACTGCCACATCGACTGGTTGGTAACCTATTACCGAACCGAAAGGTATTTATGAAGCAATAATGTGTGTTGTCGCTTGCAAGGGGAGGGTATGCCAGAAAACAAATACCCGTTAAAAATCAGCATCCAATTGCCCAATAAAGTGGATGACCAATTTCAACAAAAGATTTGTTCCGAAAACAATGATCAAATCTAGTTTTGATTGTTCAGTCTTATTACAATAATTGTACATTCCTAAAAAATACATCTTAAGCCTGTTCAGCAAACATTTCCTTGGTCCCATGTCTGTATTATCAAATTTCATTTTTGCTTCTCTATTCTGAAAGCATCACCATAAGATCCAAAGACAAATCTCATTGTCCAAAAATAAGTGTTGCCCTTCTGATTTTTGGTGATGCTTTGATCGATTGAACAACAGTCTTAAGACTTTTCAAAATATTTGCTTCAAACAAACAGGAATCCAAATGAAAAGTATGAAACTGAAAAACTAACGTCACCTTAAAAATATCCCAAAGGATTAGATTAAAACAATTGCAAGATTACATTGAAAGTGTAGACTTAGGACACAAATCATAGTTTTCTCCCCTGTTCGCCATTATCTCTCCATCAAATGATTCACTATGATAAATATTGTTAATTATTCATAATAAAAAACAATTCATGTCAATGAGAAAACTGAGATTCATGTTCTAACTCCATTCAAGTTTTTCAGTTAAGTCAATATTCACTACAGCTAGGGCCTAAAACATGAAATTGGTCTAAGCGAGATTATGTGAAAATGAAAATTACACTAATTTACTAAAGGCACGCTCCGTACACGAGGAATGACCCCCGGTTGGGTGATGCCAGCGTCGTCTTTTCAAAAAGGAAAAGCAATCAACTTGCAATTAATTTTTTGGCACGTTGAAATTCAAGTCTGCGATAACTTATTGCTCTCCAGGTGCAGTGTAGAAATATTCTGGAGAAATTCTCTGGAACTGCTCCTTTTCATCGATTTGTTTTTCACCTTCTTTCTTTTCAATACTTTCTGATATTTTGACTTGACGTGCTCGCATTGATCGATCAATTTGTGATGAAAAGTTGTCTAGCCTTGGATCTGTGTTGTACCTGTATAAAAAGAGGGATAACTTTAATATTACGACTCTGATACAAAGGAATGAAGAGTCAAGCTGCCCTGTTTGATATAGCCTGCGAGAAGCCTCAACTCCTCCTCAAAGGAAAAATGTTTTAAACAAATACCTATCTTGAGTCTCCTAAGATTTTTCATTTCCCTACCTTTTCACAGATACAAGCATTCAAAGGGTATCATACACGATCAAGCGGCTCATATCTGCAGTGCCGCGCGACAAGGATATCAGACAGAGGCTACCAGTTTCTGCAGTGTCAGCATACAAGCTTTGCTTCGTTGTTGCGCAGGCTCTATTTTTCCTTTGAGGAGGAGTTGAGGGTGCGCGCAGGCTATGTTTGATATGCCAAACCAGGGGGTATAATTTGATCAAAGAGCGTCAAGTCGAATTCACATTTGAGGCGTTATTCTTGACGCAGCCCATGTAGCAAGAGCCTTGTTTAGGCAGATGCAAGTCAAGGGCGGCGCCAGGGGGTGGACTGGGTTGGACATGTCCACCCCACTTTTCTCAGGTCGGTACTCATTCTTAAGCAAAAATGATGTAAAAAACATCAGGTATACCTTCTGGAAATCAATTATATCCCTTGTCCACCCCTCTTTTTTCAGGGCTGGAGTCGCCCCTGAATTGCAAGTCCTATTCTGGTGGCATCATACCATTTCGTCTCAAGCGAAATTCACACTTGAGGCCATTTTGTTAATCGATGCGGCGAGGCGCGATATACTTCCAATTAACCCAACTTTGTTGCATTGGCAATGCATCGCTGCGCTTCGTTGCTATCAGGAATGCGGAAAGAACGGTGGTTTTAGTGTGAATTGAGGTTAAGAGCTTGTAAGAAAACACGACGGTTACAATTTTTTTTAGGCAATTTTCATGAAAAGATGAGAACTTTTCCCGAAAATGTAGGTGATTTTCATAGAGTGAGTTGGCCCTTCACGTTCAGCAAGTGCATTATACAAGACCTAAGAATTCTCCAAGGCAATAATTAAACGGATAGAATCAACATTGAACGAATTTCTTGGTCGGCTGCGAAAAGAAAGCGTTTGGCCTAAAAATGATTACCAATTGTTGCTCTGCAGTTTTCATCGATTTGGCCTTAAATTCGTTTCTGGAAATGCTTGAAAAATAAATAAGTCAGGGGTGGCGCCAGGAATCTTCCGACGGAGGGGCTAGAACTTCCGACAGGGGGGATAAAATGACAAAAAAATGCTGTTTTCGTACGTCATTTTGCCAAATTTCCTCCGACAATAACTTAAAATTTCCTCCGACGGGGGGGGGGGGGGCTGAATGCTTCCGACGGGGGGCTGTAGCCCCCCTAGCCCTCCCCTGGCGCCACCCCTGAAATAAGTTTAGACCAAATGTGTCCATTTTCAGCTCCAGAACAATGAAACAATGACAGCAGTGAAGACATGCCTCTAAGGAGGCAAAAGAAAGTAATTACCATTTGTCTGAACATTTTTAGCATGCCGTAAGTCATACCCTTTTTGACTCACGTGTACAAAGTACGAGTGGAGTCTATAGGATGATAGGGAAATTTCGTGTCTTCTGTGGTCTAATTGGGTATTGTTTTTGAACAGACAGCGATTGTCTGGTCGATTGTTTTTGTACAAACAAAGCTTGTGATCATGCCTTGCGATATTACTTGTCTCCCGTGAAATAATTGTTCAAAAGCTCTGCTTGATTGGGGGAAAGGACAGGCCAAACAAATAGGATTTTATGTCTGTGTCATGGCTAACTGACTTCAATTCAAATTCAAAAGTAATTACGTAAATATGCAAATGATCAAAACAAATTCTTTCTTTTACCACAATGGGCTGTTCAGTTTCTTGGGTGCACAATATCAGGTATCATTTCATTTTATATTCGAGTATGATTATTGCCGAGCCTCGAGCCTTCGAAGTATAAAAAAAAATCACTACTTTTGAGCCGTTTGACCGATTTTCGCGCAGTAAACGGCCGCGGCAAGGTAAAATTCGACGTAAATCAATATTCTTTACCTATTCCAAGTATTATTTCACAGTTATTTCCAAAAACCGTCGAAAATCAAGCCATCAGCGCCTTAACCACTACACCAGCTAGCCTTGCTAACGTAGAGGTAAAAAGGATAATGGCTGTTTATGCTTGCTTGCATTCAAGTAAGGATATGGAATATCAATACCACCTCTAATTGACTCATTGTTGCTGAAATCAGTAATGACGTCAATGTTAACATTGACGGGCTTTCTCGGAATCTGATTGTAAGAACATACAGAGTTGAGGGCAATAGGACACCTTGTACACCTAAGAAGTAGCCCTATAAATTTTCCGTCGTAGCTCAGGAACAATGGAACAGAGTTTGAATGCTGCCTTTTCAGATATGTACTTTGATTTTAGCTAGAAACTAACTTCCCCATACTTTTTCATTGACATTTTTTACAGCTTTTGAAGGTTTAAATAACGTCCTCAAAGAACATTTTCAAGGCTTGTCAAGTCTATGAACTTTTTCTTGAAGGTTTCATTTTTTATAAAAATTGTTCTTGTTTTTAGAAGCAATTGTAGTTTTTGAACGCTGAAAAACATTGCTATGTAATGAGATTTTCTAAAAATGATATATCTCCTACGACCTTCTCAATAATTTAAATCACGTGAGTCCCCCCAAGGGTCCTTTGATCTAAGATGGCACGATCTTGAAGCATAAAGCTGAACTAACACTTCAAGAGCAGTTCTTGATGCTTTGCGGATACTAACTAAGTGCGGCGACGCATTGCCAATGCAGCAAAGTTGGACGGATGATAGGACGGATTGAACTTTATCGTGCACCACCGTATCGAACCACAAAATCGACCCAAGTGTGAATTCACACTGGAAGGATTGAAGCGTTTTCTAACTACCGTTGCTAACAAAAGGACTGATGTCTGCCTAAGTAGGGCTCATGCGTCATGAAAACGTGCGCCTTTCTTGGGCAGCGTCAAAAACGCTTCAAGTATAAATTCAGCTTCAGCCCAAAGGATCAGATCTGTACGGCAAGATATGACTAAAACTAAATTGGCTATTTCTACGACATCCCTCTAGCTGTGATGGGATTAAAGAATACGGAGAGTACAGAGAAGATTACGACTGAGAAGAAAGCGATTTGCAATTCAGCAATCTCATTATTGTGGTTTCTGCAACTTTGAATATGTTACAGTAAACATAACTGAGTTTAAGAATCAAAGGAAAGTTGAGCTTTGAGCTAGCATGAAATGGAATGTTGTACATTAAGACTAATAATAATAACAACATTCTTCGGTAACTTAAGAAATCCTCTTGAGGTATATCGGGAATGCAGTATCGTTGAAAATCACACGCAATCCAGTACTCTTTGTCATGTCTACATGAAGAAACAAAGCTCAGTTTTCGGCTATGTAGAGCCAATTGAGAACAGAATCAAAATAACGTAGTTCAGATAATGATTGTGTCTGAGCTGACAACCTTCGTTGATTTTAATCCAAATATGATGTGAATTCTTTCATATAAAACGTTATGGAGCTAAACAATGTCTTTCAGACCCTTTCAGAGATGATATTGAAGTGCCTAAGGCGCCAGGAAGTATGATTTCAAGGCTGAAATTAGTTATTGGTACTTTAAATTTTCTCTTAAAATGTATGGTTATCAATGTTCTCCGTTGCACTAAAAACTTGCAGCTAAAAAAGCTGTACAAATCGACTTACATCAGTTTATATCGACAAGAAATTTTGTATTTCCAGTGAAAATGTGTCATTTTCCGGTGACGATAAAACTTTTTCTGTTGCGAATACCAATAACAGCCTGAGAAATTCCAAGAACAAGTATATCTATCACGAACGAGGCTTCTTTGGTCAGCACTTAAAGATGACTTTTATTCTAACCTGCATTGCGTTTATTTAGCGAAGTGTGCCAACACGGGTCAACTTACATATGAAAGAACAGGGCATATGTTCATTTCAGGTGCAGCTTTTCGTGTGGAAGCTTCAAACTATATTAGACCGGGTGCGCCAAAAAAAAGTATCCACTTTTGACAGGCCACGATAAATCGTACACTACTGGACCGAGTTTGAAGTATGACTTAATCTTTACCTAAAATCCAGAATTAGATTCTAGTTTTTTGTAAATTCTTTAGTCCTCCGTTTCGTGAGCTATCAGCGAGTTCCTTAAAATTTTCGTTCTCGAAACAATGAAAACGATAAAAAAACGTCCATCAAATTTCTAAAGACTCGGCATTAATGGACAAAGAGAAAACGTTCTCGTGATGATTTTGGGATTTGGAAACGTCCGATACCAAATGAAAGACGGAAACTTGTCAGAGATGGATGGAACCAATCAGAAAAACTCTAAATTAGTTCGATATTGTGTTACTAAACACATTAGTAATTACAGCAATCAGGGCCGTGTAAATCATCTTAGAAATGTTTGACTTGATAGCACATTAGTTGCTACGCGTATAAAAATTCGCTTAGGTCCTTGCAAAATTGTGAAAGAATGGGACACCCCATGTTTACTTTCCTAGAGTAGCATCGTCCCTGTTTTATCACCCCTATAATCGACACTTATTTTCTGCATCAACGATTAAATTATGAGCATTGCACCGTGCACCTCCCCTTTATTCTCATTGAGTAAGCTGTGTGCAAATTTTGATGAAGCCTATGCATTAAAGTACTATCTCAGTCTTAGGGAATTGATGATGTCGGTAAACGCATTTTCTGATCTGTCGTGGATGTTTTACATTTTAGATAGGGTAAGACAGGGTAAGGTGGGGTAAAGTGGGTCTACGGGGTAAAGTGGGTCTGTTAAGCTTTTTGCTAAAAATACCCTTCTTCGTCAAATCGAAGAAAAGCTGGCTATTTTTCTCGTAATGCCTACATAATAAGCTGCCTTTTTATATCAAACAATCGTCTTAGATTTATCTCCATTCGTTTTATAAAATAATTTTACTGAACGGCCTAATGTGGAAGAACTTCAAAATCGTTATACTAGCTATGTATTTTGAGATTTTGCTATATTTAGACCCACATTACCCCCACCCTACCCTATAACAGAACGATCAGCTAGCCAGCATGAATATGAGTTATAAAATCGAGACTTTAAGACCAACAAAATAACATCAGTCGGATCAGTTTAATACTGAAGCATCTGAACAATGTACTTCCAAACGACAGAGGGGAATACTGCGCTTAGCAAAGTGCTGCATGAAACGTTCACACAATGACCCACTGTGACAACAAGGTACATCTGTCAGTTAATAAGAACTTTTCATCCTTGTATAAATACAAAAAAACAATATTTTGATTCCGTGAACTAAAAGCTGGTCTGTTGATCCATATCCTATTCTTTGTAACTGACGTAATAAAATAAATCGTTTCAACTCCGCCCCATCAAAAGAAAACAGTTATTGTCATGCTTCCCCAAAGCTAGCAAATAACAGTTTTCTGTTGCACTTTTCTTTGGGTTAATAAACGAAGATCAGTACTAGGAGTTACATTTTAGGTGATAGATTAAAAAAAAACATCCATTTCGTACCACATCCAGCACATCCATGAGCATATTAAAGCCTGGTTTCCATATAATCGTTACGATCGTTTGGATCATTGTGAACGACTCCAACGATCTCAGTGATCTCAATGAAATGAAATTGATCGCTAGAATCGTTCGTGCATGTTTCCATAAGGTCGCTAGGATCGCTGGAGTTGTTAACAACGATCCAAACCATCGTAGCGATTATATGGAAACCAGGCTTAAGAATGAGGTGCTCAACCACATCAAACTGTGCTCCTCATACTCCAGCTTAACTCAATCTGAAACTTGCACACGCTGATACCTGTTGCTGTGCTACGAACAATACCAACCAAGAGCCTTCCCAGAAACTCCTACTTTTTCATTAGCATCTCTAATTGTTAATTGTCGAAATGGTCTATTCAATTCAATGCACTTTGTGTGAACTGTGAAGCTGTGGTACCTTGCAAACTATGCTGCCACGTGACTATCCATCCGTGCATGCCTTTAAGGATGAGTTAAGACTGGCGAAATTTTTATTGCCACTGACCAAATAAGCATAATGTCTGTCCAAGGTTCATGCATCATAACGAAGGCCTTATATTGGTAGCGTCAACAAAACCGCTTCCAGTGAAATGCTCCTTCAAACTACCAACCACACATATTATTGGCAATGTTATTAACAATAGTATAAATAATGAACAAATATAAAATGGCTTACTTTTGTCTTTTGCTTCTTTTCCATATTAACAGTGTCAAGAATATCAGCAGGATCAAACACACTGCTCCAACAGAAAGTCCAATTGCCAACATTCGATAGTCTGCATGAAAACAGATACATGTTAGATTTAAATCAACGAGGAAGGAAGATTCTACGAACAATATCTGAAACTACCCATGAAATTTCTCGTTCAGTATTTATATTACCGTACAGTAAACAAGATAGGTAAAGGAAGTGCATTTTTCTCAAGGTGGGGCGTTCACAGTGAGCCAAAAATGAGACAAATATGGTATCAATCACTCCAGCAAATTTATCAAAACCTGAATACGTTTTATGTTCAAAAGTAAAAAAAAATACGTAGGTTCCTGGAAGTGAAAGGCTCTTACAGTCTGTTCATTTAACTCATGGAAAAATTCAGAAACTTGTTTCAATAACCACAGCCCTAATTATTTCCTCATGTTCCATGTCGAAGGCTTCCCAGTGGACGTTCACAAAAGAGCATTGTGTAATAAAGAACTTTCCAACAATCTTCTTTGATCTACGTTTGAATGAAAAAGAGGATACGATACAGCAGCACCTTTTTTGCATGTTAAATGAAGGTTAATCAGACCGTGAACTGAGAATTCTCCGTAAGTTGAATGCACAGACTGTATATGCTGCAGTCGATAGTACAGCATTAGACTGTCATGTGACCAGTGTGTCAGGTGCAATGGAAAATTACCATAAAGATGGCGGCGAGAAATATTTCAACAAGTTTCACTGCGTTCCAATTACGGCTTTTTGAGACTTCTTTTGGAGTAGGATTCTAGAGTGGGGTCATGTATCATGTATCTCGGTAGAAGTCCTTTGCCGCCATCCTTGGCGTAATCGTCAGTACCTAGCAATAGGTTAGTTGTAAGAAGCCAAAATCAAGTTATTTTGTACCACAACAAGATGTTTATTGTTACGAATCTATTGCACAAAAAGATCAAATGGGTGATCGCGTTGGCTATTCGGACAGGACTATCAATTAAAGAATATAAATAGAAAAGGCTATTTTATCAACGGCGGCGCTCGTCCGATCCAAAAAGATGCTTGCGATGACAAAACTAGACAATAAACTGGTATGAAAATAAACTACCAATTAGCACAAGAAGGTCATCCTATGATGAGTCACATCAAAATATAAAAAGCTTTCCTTTGCTTCAAAATAGCTGAATTCTAAACATAGCATAGGAAATCGGGTTCGTGTTAGATATCTGTGGAATCAATGTTTTGTGTGGTCACCTAAAGGATCAAACGTTGTTGGGTTAAAGTTACCACGTTATCACATTATACTTTTCATGGGATGAAGCGATCTGACCAAATTACATGGGATCACGGTTCTTTTCAACAACCCTCGCAGGGGGAAAAATAAATTTAAGACCGTGGGCACTGTGAATTCTGATTCTGCTTGCCCACTTGGTCGATAAAAAAGTATCGCCTTGATTTTTAGGAGTCAATTCATTTGCAAAATATTCTAATCTTGCCCGCACACTTGGTTGATAAAAAGTCTCGCCTTGATTTTTAGGAGTCAATTCATTTGCAAAATATTCTAATCTTGCCCGCACACTTGGTTGATAAAAAGTATCGCCTTGATTTTTAGGAGTCAATTCATTTGCAAAATATTCTAATCTTGCCCGCACACTTGGTTGATAAAAAGTATCGCCTTGATTTTTAGGAGTCAATTCATTTGCAAAATATTCTAATCTTGCCCGCACACTTGGTTGATAAAAAGTATCGCCTTGATTTTTAGGAGTCAATTCATTTGCAAAATATTCTAATCTTGCCCGCACACTTGGTTGATAAAAAGTATCGCCTTGATTTTTAGGAGTCAATTCATTTGCAAAATATTCTAATCTTGCCCGCACACTTGGTTGATAAAAAGTATCGCCTTGATTTTTAGGAGTCAATTCATTTGCAAAATATTCTAATCTTGCCCGCACACTTGGTTGATAAAAAGTATCGCCTTGATTTTTAGGAGTCAATTCATTTGCAAAATATTCTAATCTTGCCCGCACACTTGGTTGATAAAAAGTATCGCCTTGATTTTTAGGAGTCAATTCATTTGCAAAATATTCTAATCTTGCCCGCACACTTGGTTGATAAAAAGTATTGCGTTGAATAAAGGTACCATTTGCTAAATATTTTGATCCCGCACTTGTCACAGTAAATTGTAAATTTAGACTACGTTCAAACGATGCCGGCACATTTTGAAAACGGTGAAAAATGTGACGGTAGCAAAATTTTAGCTAGCGTTCACACGATACCGGCACAATTTGAAAACGGTAGGAAATTTCATGGTAACAAACTTGTTCCAATCTCCCCAAGAATTTGATGCCAAAGAAATGTACCTACACCGAAAGAATCGACTAGCCTCGTTTTGAAAGCGTCGAAAAATGTTCCGTTTCCATCGTTTTCGAGTGTTCACACGATGCCGTTTTCAAAATGTGCCGGTTAGAGTTCCGTTTTCAAAATCTACCGTTTTCAAAATCTGCCGGCAAAAAATGTGCCGTTTTCGTGAAATCTGTCACATTTTTCACCGTTTTCAAAATGTGCCGGCATCGTGTGAACGTAGTCTTAGACCACACAGAGAAGAATCGAGAAGATGAAAGTGCACTGATAGTGCAGTAGCTAAGAGGTCACACCAATAAAAAATGATACCAAGCATGGATTTATGCCAATCGCTGTAGAATCTTTTCTCTACAACATATCCAAAATCCGCAAAATCCGTCTTGAGAAAAATTTCAGAAAAGATTTTCATAAACACCACTCGTTTTCATATAAAACTGAAACTCTAACAGGTCCATAAAACTTTGAAATTTTTCCTCACAAAATCGGATACAATGATGCTAATTTGACTTTAGAGGGCCACTTGAAAAACACCCAATTTTTGGTAGTAAGGTAACTGTCCATAAAATTGTGAAATACGAATTAGCCAATCAGAGAGCTCATTATAGTTGTCGTGTATGGCGGTCACAGAAATTTTACATGTTATGATTTTAAAATGGTTACGTGTTTGCTGCTTTTAGTCTAGTTCTCTATATACCAGCTCATTCAACTGTTGTAATAAAGGCATCGAGTCGCGTTAAATAGTCCGCATATACCAACAAATTAGGGATCTGCTGACTCATGGTTTTCGATGGTGCATCTGATTGACTGAATGAAATCCAACTGATCACATGAAATGCACTGTGTTACAACGGATCTTTTTGTTTGCTAGGAGTGATACGTGATTTCTATTACGTGGGTCACATGCTACACGGCAGAGCAGGAAGATGTATTTATCATAAGCACAATGCCTTGAGAAAGTTATAATTTTGAAATTCTTTCTCAAATTTAAATAGTTTATAAAGGGAGCTTCAGAGTCAAGAAAAATGTTCCACAATCCTCCGGATAAAAATACGCTTTTTGATGGAACCTTCCTCACTTTTTAATAGAAAACGGATGTGTTAGGGCGTGGTACAAGTTATTCCTTTGTTTTTATAAACCTTCCCTACAGTCAGTGACCGTTGGAGGGTAATGTTCTCCTGACTCTCGGGAGCTAATAATTTACTGCACAAGAATCACATAAGCTTACCAGTTGCCTTCTTTGTACACGTAAATCCATTGCCCTCGTAATCTGATTTGCAAGCACATGCGAATGATGACAGGGAATTCGTACAGATTGCATTCACACTACAATAACCTCTTAAGCATTTATCCACGTCTAACGAGAAAAATATGATAAGATTAATTTTTGATAATAATGATAATGACAATAACAACTTAGACCCTCATATTTGGAACCTTGGAACTTCAGAGTTTGGGTAAAACTCAGATGTTATGGTTATAACTTACAAGGTGGACGGAAAGAAAAATAGTAATAATAAAGAGTTTCCCGTGACAGTTAACATTAATGAAATTCAAAAGATTGTGTTACTTGGTACCTGCTTATTCTCGGAAGATCGTAATGAAAATTTTGCTGCGTGGTAAACGTAGGAGCTAATAAATAAGCACCCTGTCTAGGTGCTTCAAAAATCTGCTCTAAAAAGTCTGATTACGTAGCTGTCCTTTATATCTTACTTTATTTTACTTTATTTTATCTAAATTATTGGCTTTTGTAGCTAAATAGTTTTGTAACTTATTTTCTTTATGTAGATTAGATTTTTAACAGGTCAGTTCGAAAACCAGATTTAAATCTGAATATTCTAAATGATAAATGAAATGATACCCTCCCTGAGTTAAATATTGAAATTTGAAATATAAAGTATATGAATACAAAACACGTCTGGTAGGGGCACATTAAGAGCTTCCTAAGCAAAATAATTTCGGTATGCAACGCACGATGCACCAAAGGAAAACAGTGAAGAGGAAAAATGATCTTAAAGGTGGCACATTACCTGACAGCTGAAAAGATGCAACTGTTCCTAGTGTTGAACCATTAATGGCACCAAGGAATGCTTCTTGTAAGCTCGATACACTCTCATTTATTTGTGCTTTGAAGATGATATCAAAAACGATGATTAAACTGCCAGCGCTGTAATGCATAAGATCATTTAGTCATTAGCTTGAAACAGATTTCAGAAGAGTTGCCTAATAACAGCACAATAAAAGTAGCAAATAATTAAAAAATTCGTTGAAATTGGAAATAAAAATTGACACAATGGGTAAAAAAAAAAAAACTTCAAGAGCTAGATCGCGCATAGCTCCAAAGAACCAAATGCTATCAACTAAAGGTATAGCCTGCGTGTAGACTCAACTGATTTCTTTTCAGAGGTTTCTCCTACAGAAGAGTCTGTACATCAGTGGCACAAAGCCTGTCCAAAGTCACGTGCGGTTCCCAGGATTGGGGAACCAAATCTCATTGGTGGAAAGGGGTCTCTATTGTTCTCTTTCAGTTCACAGAATTGATAAACATTTTCAAGGCATTTTCGTAATTGTTTTACACGAATTAGATTCAATGGGGTGACCTATAAATAGGGTTATAAATAGGAATTGAAGTGTTGGCAGGGAACCGTAGTTTCACCAAAAATCTTATACCGGGGATTGCGCGGAATATCATTTTCTTCATATTTGTTCTTCCAATTCATTTTAAGGTTTTGACAAATAAGACCGCCAATTTCAGGTTGACATTTCATTAAAAAAAATTATTTATTTTGCCAAATCCAGTTTGATAATTTTTGTAAGATTGTTCCANTTCAAGTCATATTCAGGTTTTGACAAATAAGAGCTACAAATTCAAGTTGACATTTCCATAAAAAAAAATTAATTATTGTGACAAATCCAGTTTAATTATTTATGTAAGACTAGTCCATGGTTTTATTGACGTTTCGAAGCAGTACTGTGCTTCATCTTCAGAATACAAAGTTAGAGAAAGCGCGAGGCTATATTTATACGAGGTTATAAATAGGGTAGGCAAAACATCCACACACATTAGGGTTTCTTTGGTTAGCTTTGTTCATGCACGCGCCAATTAAATCAAAATATTCCCTTGCCGATATCAGCAGACTTGCTTTGTGCCACCAAGGTAAAATCTCTTATTTTAACTTGGTGCCACTGATGCACAGACTAAACTGGAAGAGAAACCTCTCTAAAAATAAATCAGTCGAGTCTGCACGCAGCAGGCTACTAAAGGTATGCATCTGCAAGTGGTTTAAAAAATGCTTTGATTTTGTCATTTTCACCCAAATCCGAACTATCACCACCTTTTTCCCGTTTATGTTTTGGGAGATTGAACACAAAGCTGATTCCAAATTGGAATGGGAACACGAAGGTTTGAAAAGGAGTAGTAATTTGTCTTTTTGCAAACGATAGATTTCCCTAGACGACCTCAATCTATTCCTATGTGAAAATTTTACAAAAAGTGGACTGAAAAAGGATGGCGACTATCTCATTCTGAATATGAAATGTAGGGTTTGAAATATTCCTTGAATCCGGTCTTTCGGAGGGTAGCCGTGGATTAAATTGGCTATGCAGCATTTCAAAAGATAACCAAACATTATAGCAAAATGGCGATACAAAGCCTGTGTCAATATCTTTTGTTATAAGAAAGCTAGATGCGATCTTGCTCGTGAGGTTTTGTTGGGCCACCCGGTAGTTAAAGATCAAAGTTAGAGTTAGAGGTAGTTAAAGACACTTCCCATCGGTTCACATCATGGTAACAGCCGAAAGATGAACTGTGTGATCTCTCGTGATCTCTACGGAAATTATTTCAAAACAGCAACAGACAAAGACTAATTTCACAACATTTACAGTTCTTCTGAGTTTATCAATTCATATCCACTCAAAGTGGCAGACGGATGGGTCACAAGCAAACCCGAATTTACAGGTTGCGTAAAGTTCAATTCAATTTTGTACAGGAAACTGAAGCAAAGCAGTGGTGAAAGCGGTGATCAAGATGGCAGTGGACAAGACACAACAGAGACGAGAAAAATCAACTGCCATCATAGGAAATATATTCAAATCTTCTACCATCCAATTGAGCCACCTGCTTGGGGCTTTGGCTATGTGGCTATGTCAATTACGAAAGAAAGCAAAAAGAACGGGAAAATACGTTGAAATTAATCACGTGATCCATCAGTGTGAGCTTTGAAGGATCTAACCTGCACCAAGAACAGTCAACCCATTCTACAGCTTTCAAGCAGCATTTAGTTTAATGAAATGCAAGCAAAATCTGAGGAAAAGTCAGTTTACCTGAGTTTTGTTATTATAATGTCGGCCACATTCGACCTTGCTGCCTGACAACTTTTTAGAAGCTACAATAAAATTGAAATTTCATGTTAATTGATACTTTCCTATTAAGTCTTACTAAGCAAATTACTTCTCCTTTTTAGGAATCTCTTTTATAAAAAACTAGTTCTGCAATGGCAAAAGCTTTAAAGGGAATGAACAGAGCTAACTGGAGTAATCTATAAATAGGACAAAAAACGCCTGCACATCCCATTGTTTCTTTAGCTACACAATTTCCACCCACGTGCAGAGATCATAAAAAACAATAGGCTAATTTTGGACCTGTACGGGTGTAGTTTTTGACTCCGTTCATTCCCTTTAACAAACTTTAGTACTCCCTTTGGAAAATCACCAAGAAATTTTGAAAAGTTAAATGCTTACATTATCATGAAAATTCAAAATTAAAGTCACAGAAGGCATTCCCTGTGCGTGAGTCACCTCTGTGCTTCCTTTAATTTGATCATCGTTTTTCTTACAAATTTGACTTAGTATAGAATGACTTCGTGCAGTCATGACATAGAAAAATTAGACATAAATTTACCTCTGGCTGGACTTGTGCAACAATCTCAGTGAACAAACTTGATGACTTATTACTCAAATCATCTTTGACACTTTGGGTAGAATTCTTGTCAATATTTTTTCCTTTGTGCTTGTATGATGGGAATACAAGGTTTGCAGTCAAAAATGCAATGTCTGAAAATACATACAAGGAAGAATTAAGCAATGGCAACATTCTAAAACCAGATACAAAATGGGGAGATAAATTGATTAGGAATGATGGAGATATATCTTGTACACTCTCACAGCTTCAAAATTTAAGTAATAGCAAGTCTTTAAATGAACAAGAGTGTAAGCCCTGCTAAACGAGCAAACATTTTTTGTTAAACATGTGGGATTTGCTTGCCAAGCAAAATGTCGGTCCGTTCAGCAGCATCGCAAAACATTGCTTCAACAAAATTTTTTGCTTGTGAGAAGCAACAAATGTTTTTGAACTTTTTTCAGAAACATTGCCCAACAAAGTATGCACAAGAATATGTTATGGTATGTCATGAAACATAAGAACATGTAAAATAACTTGTTGTTAAAGAAAGATTGCATAATATGAAAAGTCCCTTGAGTGTTTTGNAGAATGACTTCGTGCAGTCATGACATAGAAAAATTAGACATAAATTTACCTCTGGCTGGACTTGTGCAACAATCTCAGTGAACAAACTTGATGACTTATTACTCAAATCATCTTTGACACTTTGGGTAGAATTCTTGTCAATATTTTTTCCTTTGTGCTTGTATGATGGGAATACAAGGTTTGCAGTCAAAAATGCAATGTCTGAAAATACATACAAGGAAGAATTAAGCAATGGCAACATTCTAAAACCAGATACAAAATGGGGAGATAAATTGATTAGGAATGATGGAGATATATCTTGTACACTCTCACAGCTTCAAAATTTAAGTAATAGCAAGTCTTTAAATGAACAAGAGTGTAAGCCCTGCTAAACGAGCAAACATTTTTTGTTAAACATGTGGGATTTGCTTGCCAAGCAAAATGTCGGTCCGTTCAGCAGCATCGCAAAACATTGCTTCAACAAAATTTTTTGCTTGTGAGAAGCAACAAATGTTTTTGAACTTTTTTCAGAAACATTGCCCAACAAAGTATGCACAAGAATATGTTATGGTATGTCATGAAACATAAGAACATGTAAAATAACTTGTTGTTAAAGAAAGATTGCATAATATGAAAAGTCCCTTGAGTGTTTTGTTTGGACAGCATTTCCTTTCAATCCTCCCTGCAATTTATTGGTTTCAATTTTTTATGAAATCTCATAACACAAAGTGTGACTTGCTTTTCCTATAACAATAAATATTAGATAGTGAGGTAATTGATATAATCCTTGGAGCCCCTAGGCAGTTAAAACAAATTTAATTTTTGCAGGTTGTTTGCTGACATGCCTGGTTTGCTTAGTTTTATGATAACACCAAAGTAGCTACAATAACATTGTTCAAGGACTTCTAGAGGCTACGATGTTTGCTGTCAATAATCATTTAGAGCAATCAATTACAAAAAAATTCATAAACCAGCCTTGCAAATTGAAGTTTGTTGTTAATAATATTTGTTGATTCAAAACTGAATAGCTGCAGCTAACAGATCACCTTTCCCCCTGTGGATGCCCTTTCGAAGGTGAAGTTTATTTCTGAAGAAGCGAAATGCGAAACGTCAACAAGTTTACTACACTTTTGAAATCCTTCTTCATCAAATGGATGTATAAGAAAATTACATTTCACATGTAACATGGAAGATCATTGCATTTTAACTTACTAGTTTCACATGTTGCTCCAGTGAGTCCGCTTACACAGGTACATTTAGGATTACCATTCACAAGGTTACATGTTCCTCCATTTTTGCAAGGATTACTTTGACATTTCCCTTGAAAAAAGAAATAAAATGGAGTATTTTACTGTCAGACCCAATGGTTGACGTAATGCTTAAAGGGAATCTAAGCATATAAAAGTGGCTCAAGCCACTTGCACTCAACTTCTAGCCAATCAGATATCAGTATTTTCTGTTGAGGTAGATCAGTTACCCAAATGTGGTTCGGCACGTGTCACGTCCTATTGTCTTTGCACGGCTATTTTAATCAAAGGCTTATATCTGCTTAGATTCCCTTTGATAATGAAAAAATAATAGTATAATACGGATTTGATAAGATGAAATTTAAAATGAAGAATAATCAAATTTCAAAAGTGGAAAATTTTTTGTGGGACACCCTGTGCATAATAACAAGCTTATACTCAAGAAAATCAAACGAAAAATGCACACAACACATTCTTTCGTTTTAGGATGGTAGATCCATCTCCACGTTCAGGTAACTG
>REGM01000038.1:904044-920486 GCA_004194415.1 Aurelia aurita
CAACATCAATGTTCTGCCTACCTATACATGTTACTCCGTTTCCACTATATCCAGTCTTACAAGCGCAAGTAAATGATCCATTCGTATTAGTACATGTCGCGTTGTTGTCACAATTATGAGTACCAAGAGCACACTCGTTGTTATCTGAAAAATGAGTACACAAATATTTAAATTTCAAACTTGATCTACTCAATGAAAGAAGGTATCTAGAGAACACCAACAAATATCCCACAAATAATCAAAAATAGTAAACGTATACAAAAATCACATTACTCAACAAAAATATCAATATTCTGCATACCTGTACATGTCACTCCGTTTCCACTATATCCAGTCTTACAAGCGCAAGTAAATGATCCATTCGTATTAGTACATGTCGCGTTGTTGTCACAATTATGAGTACCAAGAGCACACTCGTTGTTATCTGAAAAATGAGTACACAAATATTTAAATTTCAAACTTGATCTACTCAATGAAAGAAGGTATCTAGAGAACACCAACAAATATCCCACAAATAATCAAAAATAGTAAACGTATACAAAAATCACATTACTCAACAAAAATATCAATATTCTGCATACCTGTACATGTCACTCCGTTTCCACTGTATCCACTGTTACAAGCGCAAGTAAATGATCCATTCGTATTGGTACATGTCGCGTTGTTGTCACAATTATGAGTACCAAGAGCACACTCGTTGTTATCTGAAAAATGAGTACACAAATATTTAAATTTCAAACTTGATCTACTCAATGAAAGAAGGTATCTAGAGAACACCAACAAATATCCCACAAATAATCAAAAATAGTAAACGTATACAAAAATCACATTACTCAACAAAAATATCAATATTCTGCATACCTGTACATGTCACTCCGTTTCCACTGTATCCACTGTTACAAGCGCAAGTAAATGATCCATTCGTATTGGTACATGTCGCGTTGTTGTCACAATTATGAGTACCAAGAGCACACTCGTTGTTATCTGAAAAATGAGTACACAAATATTTAAATTTCAAATTTCATTTACTCGAACAGAAGAAGATTTTTTAGGAACAGACACAACTTTCAAAGTAACATTTAAACGATAATAAACAAGTAAGAAGATAATTGAAATAGCAAGAAACACATTAAACAAACAACCATACCAATTCTCGACCTACCTGTACATGATACTCCGCTTCCACTGTATCCACTGTTACAAGCGCAAGTAAATGATCCACCTGTATTGGTACATGTTGCATTGTTGTCACAATTATGAGTACCAAGAGTACACTCCTTGTTATCTGAAAAATTAGTGCACGAATATTTTAATTTCAAACCTCATTTACTTCAACATAAGAAGATTTCTTGAGAACAGACACAACTTTCAAAATAACAGTTAAACGATACTAAACAAATAAAACTCTCATTTAAAAATATTTTGGTGGCCACGCCCTTTGCATCGCCGGAAACGCCCTGTTTAACAGTCTGTTGAGGAAAAGTTAGGGCGTGACTATAGTTANCAACATCAATGTTCTGCCTACCTATACATGTTACTCCGTTTCCACTATATCCAGTCTTACAAGCGCAAGTAAATGATCCATTCGTATTAGTACATGTCGCGTTGTTGTCACAATTATGAGTACCAAGAGCACACTCGTTGTTATCTGAAAAATGAGTACACAAATATTTAAATTTCAAACTTGATCTACTCAATGAAAGAAGGTATCTAGAGAACACCAACAAATATCCCACAAATAATCAAAAATAGTAAACGTATACAAAAATCACATTACTCAACAAAAATATCAATATTCTGCATACCTGTACATGTCACTCCGTTTCCACTGTATCCACTGTTACAAGCGCAAGTAAATGATCCATTCGTATTGGTACATGTCGCGTTGTTGTCACAATTATGAGTACCAAGAGCACACTCGTTGTTATCTGAAAAATGAGTACACAAATATTTAAATTTCAAATTTCATTTACTCGAACAGAAGAAGATTTTTTAGGAACAGACACAACTTTCAAAGTAACATTTAAACGATAATAAACAAGTAAGAAGATAATTGAAATAGCAAGAAACACATTAAACAAACAACGATACCAATTCTCGACCTACCTGTACATGATACTCCGCTTCCACTGTATCCACTGTTACAAGCGCAAGTAAATGATCCACCTGTATTGGTACATGTTGCATTGTTGTCACAATTATGAGTACCAAGAGTACACTCCTTGTTATCTGAAAAATTAGTGCACGAATATTTTAATTTCAAACCTCATTTACTTCAACATAAGAAGATTTCTTGAGAACAGACACAACTTTCAAAATAACAGTTAAACGATACTAAACAAATAAAACTCTCATTTAAAAATATTTTGGTGGCCACGCCCTTTGCATCGCCGGAAACGCCCTGTTTAACAGTCTGTTGAGGAAAAGTTAGGGCGTGACTATAGTTAGAGAATGCCATAAAACAGAGAGAAATGAAGAAGAAGGAAAAGGAAATATGTATGAATTATTGAGATTTAAAAAGTTCTTTAGTTTTTTAAAGTTACAGTTTTCCACAGTTGTTAAGCGGTTTCTCATATAAAATGCGTGTATATTCCTAGAAATATTGAAGCCGATTTGGGCGATTTTCCTAGATTAATTTGGTAGAAGTTTAATTTATTATCTCATAAATCAAAACAAATCTCTAGAGATTTTTCAATAATTGCTGTCTTTGAAATTCGTGCTTGTTTCCTAACAATACCGAAGTTACTGACACGTAAACACTAATGAATGTTTTGAAGCAGGGTTGTTAATTGCCAGCGTTACAGACCACAACGAGGGGGAGTTATGGTCTGTGTGATGGACTCACTTTTGTTGTCCCAGTTTCACAGAGATCTTGTGAAATCTGTTATTCAAATAATGATAATGGTTTGTCTTGCTCTTTGTTTGTTTAATTTATGCTGAAGTCGTTGGGACAACAAAAGTGAGTCCATCACCCAGACCATAACTGCCTCTGGTTATGGATGTGACGCAGGCTAGGGTGTTAACGGCTTTTGAACTCGAATTCCTGGATCACTCCTAGGTAGTCTCTTCGTAACTTTTTGAGTTGTTTATCAACATGTAATTGTTAGCGTGAGTCTTTTTAAACCATAAAGCTTCCAGAAGTCTCCAGCTAGGCCATAGTTCCTGCTGCTGCGTCAATACAGCAGATTTCAGCAATTTGTTTCCACTCTCTTTTCATCTTGTAGAATGTAATCTTCATAAACATACTTGTCACGAGTAAAATGAATGGCCTAAAAGCGATTTGTAGCCAGAAAATAAACCTTGGATAAACCAAAAGCACCGATACATTTTCCTCACGATACTCTAACTCTCACATGTAAAACGATAACAACCTCATTAAATCAACGTTGAATTAAATCAACAATATGTTCAGTTCTCTTGGGGCCTTCTACTCAATAGTCAATGTTAGCGTTCACTAGGCCTTAATTAGCTGTAGGCCTTAATTAGCTGTAAATTAGCTATGCTATTTCTTGCCTACTGTAAATAAATTATTGATGATGATGATGACTACAATAAACAAAAGACGAGAAGAAACAACACGATACATGATACATGACTGAATATAAAAGTGTAACAGTACTTCATGTTAGAATTTTCAGTTGGACTTAGGAGCGGCACAGTTGGGTTCGACGTTTGAAACCGGAGTCGCGCCAAACACGCTCAGTTGCCGCACCAAATTGAATTAAATTCGGCACATGAGCAGGGGCGGATTGACTGGTCGGGCATATCGGACGCGGACCGAGGGCCCGGCTACTCAAGGGGCCCAGTTCTGTTTTAACCCTATTTCACATGGGCTATTTTTTAATGTTTGGCATGGGAGAGGATGTTTTTCGCCCTCCCCTCGTTTTCTCTGAAACTACAAAAGATATAACAATGAGACTTTCCTCTAGTATTCTGTAGACAATTAGCTTTTCAAATATAACAATGGTAATTAATTAGTCACGTGATTAGTTGCTAGGCGACTAAAAACAGAGGAAAATTGGCAAATTTATAACTTCTTAACAAGAAAAAATTCTATTATATACTTTTCAATAATTTTAAGGATCTATTTTTAGAACAATTAGCACTTAATTATCTCTTTGTTCTCCGGACGGATTGTCACTGCAGTTTTTGATTACAAAGTACTTTGTAATCTAAGAAGCGACTTCGAAGTCAGTCCGTCCGTCCGTCAGTCAGTCACGCATTAGTGTGATTGATCAGCATGTTATCGCAGATAATTAGCGCAAAGACAAGAAAAAGTGCGTTTGGCACGCAATTATCCCCCCTGCGCATAGAAAACCAAGGAAAACTTGACATCGGCCTTTTTCATGCTTTATGGCGAGCGTTCGAAAAACAGGATCATTAATGGTCATTTAGACCAAATTTGTATTAATGTCCCGCAGATACTGAGCAATTTGTATCTGTGCCAGAAATTTTTTTATTTTGATTGTTTCATGCTGGAATTATATGAAACAAGGGGGATGCTTCAGATTCGATCCTCTTGTGTCCATATCGGTGTCCGATGAAATGGGCGGGGCGGGGATGAAACATAGTACCTTAAGGAAAAGCTAACCTGCAATGAAATTTACACCGGGATTTAGGCAAATGTTAGTTAACAGTTTGTTTCATTTCGCACAACAGGCTCTAAGTTAGAAGTCGACCCGCATTGAGGCAGCAGAAACTCTTCAATCGACCCGTATGTTTTGCCGACTCATAACTGAGGAGCATGCAACACCCTTTCCCTCATATTAAAGCTGACTGTTCTCGAAAGTTCTTGAGTTATTCAGACGTGAAAAACAACTTGCGCGAATTGTGCCAAAGGCACTTCAAAAATGCCCACGGTATATTCATCAGAAAGGTTGGGTTGGGCAAAAAATCAACAATAAGAACTTTGCTAAAATGCTTCCATGCAAGGAAGTGTACCCCATCTTGGCAGTGATTCATTGACCAATGTCGAAGATTATTGTTGGCAGATTTGCAAAATATCAACAAAACGACATCATCAAGGATCATTTGTGGCATGCAGGCTTCGATAAACAGATTTTCGTGCTGCAATCCGGGATTCTTATGCTTGTTTGTTTCTTGGGACCTTGTAGAACGCTAAATTCCCGATTGCACGATCATAGGTCAGGACAGACTTTGTAATCATCCAAAAGGATCTTATGTTTCATAGTTGTCTTCCTTTTTCTAATCCATATAGTCAACAAATGCATGAAACAAGCAAGATAAAGCTAATTTGCTACAAATTTTTCAATTCATACATTTATTTATTCGAACAATGACGTCACCAATGCAAATGACATCATAGATTTTAAATTTTGCTGATGTACACAAATATGAAAAATATATATATCAAATGAAAGCTCTCATTATGGTGAATCGAATTATACATGTTTGAAGTAATTCAGACAGGAAACAAAAAGTTATGGATGTTTTAACCTTTTTTTTACCACTCTCCAAATATGGTGCTGCTGTAGTCACGTGATCAACTTTAGAACAATAATGTATTGAAATTATAATTGGCAACTAAATTTCATTAAAAGTCATTAAAGGTTTGGTTGTCATATCTTCTGTCGTTTAGGCGCAATACAGCAAAGTTTGCTTGGGGTCGAAAAATCCCCCCCCCAATTTGAAATAGGGTTAACAACCTCGATTCTCCGGAATTAGCGCAAAACAATCCAAAGAGTGATCTAAGTATTTATAGACCGGGAAACACCAATTTTATTACATATAAATCACTTTTTTATGAAACCTATCCTGATAAAGAAAATTGCTAGAGCTTTTCTGATAGCTGGATAGTTAAGCTAAACACAGCACGACAAAGTAGCTATATTTTTGAACTTGCCCCAGTGCTAGGACAAAGGGTTAAATAATTTTGTGACAACAAGCCCCACGTTCCCCTATGCAAATTTCCATGAATTCAGAACTATTAGCATAAATTTACGCGATTGAAGTTCCTTAACTTTATTCGTTCTTCGTTCTGGGGGAAAAATTAGCAAGCAAAGTGCACGATGAATCGGTTTATCCCTGATTTTTTCCCTGATGGGGTATCCATGTTTTTCGTCTCATCGTAACCAACCTTACACGTTTTTTTCGGCTTGCTTAGCTTGCTTCATTATGGTGATGGGGTCCGTCAAGCCTTTGGTCCGAGGGCCCATGAAGCTGTCAGTCCGCCCCTGCACATGAGAAGTTCGACGTTTGAAATGGGCCTTAGTGAGTGCGGCGTTTTGGGGATGAGAAACGAACTGAAGCAAAGTACGGCACAACAAATAGTAACAGCCTTTGTGGTTCTGTTGGCATTGCAATTTGATTTGATTTTAAATTCTTTAGGCATGGTGGCCAAGTCAGTCAAAGGACTGATTTACAGTGGGCCGTGCATATACGTACAATTCTTTGTTCACTTTGAATTGAAAATTCAATCACCCATGGAAAGTTGTTTTGTGCCCACAACTGAAATCAGACAACTACACATTCCACAAAACAAGAGAGAGAGATTAAGGTTTTATGCCTTTGACGTTTCATGATTGTGTGATCACAATACGTTGTTTACATAGATTTACATTTCACCCCCGAAATAGCCTCATTTTGAAACATGGAATCGAGATTACATTATCTATTTCGTTCGATATCGCAAGTTGTTGATTCAACTGGAGTAGATATGCGGCTGATTATAGATCTTAATCCGATTAGATATCTAATATCACATGTTGCAAATACGTAATGGGAATCGATACAATTCTAGTGCTAAAAAAATAAACTTAACCACTGTAGACCGTTGCAACTTTGTTGACGCTAAAACTTAAGTGGTTACTTGGCGTTGCAACTCTTACATTCCATGTAACATCTTCAATTTCCAAGGGCTAGGCCGAAAACACAGAGTTCTCGGAGACGTCGGAGTTGTCGGAGAAAATCTCGGAGTTGTCGGAGCTGTTGGAGTTGTCGGAGAAAATCTCGGAGTTATCAGAGATGTCAAACATTGAATCGTAAAATTTTGGACTAGGACATTTTATTTATCATGTTATGTCAACTCTTGTTATTTTTTGGGGTTTGAAATTTGACATACGTTTTTTGCGTTGCTGAAAACTGAAAAATAAAACTTCGAAAATAGCACTGAACTCGCTTGGTTTGTATCAGTATCACTTCATTTGCTCTTTAACCCGTGATGAATCCCAATTTTCGATAGCTTGCCGGATGATTGTCTTACGATACTAGACCTCAGTAATGCTTGGCAAAAAATCGTTATCGCCTTTTTGTCCCGCCTATTTAATCGGGCTGCCTTTACGATCAATACAAGGTGAGAACATAGTGTGTATGTGAAAAGCGCCGCAGTTTCCCAAACTTTTTCCTTTGTGGGGCTAGCCTTCCTCAAAGAGTTGTCATATTTATCTCCTTGCCATTTTAGTCGCAAATGACGATTTCTTCAAGGTCCCCAGGCATATTACTTACGCTACTTACCCTAGTTCTAACTGTTATTCTAACTGAAAGGCGACGCGCTGCAGACATCGAAGAAATTTTCAAGAACGAGTAAAAAGCGTTAAATTTGTTGATCGCAATACTTTGATTTTGATAGGATTTCGGAGAATGAATAAATATTTGGAAATCTGACCGTGGTGGCTTGAGCGACCTTCGCCACCCTCTAGATCCGCCGCTGAATTTATGTAAATGATCGAAGTATTTAATCGAATTGAATGGTTCCAATTTGACTAACCTTTAGGAGCGGGTACAGTACGCCGTCTTCTTCGCCAGCACTCGCCGTCTGAGATCAAGAGTGCCAACAACACAGAAACAAGAACGATACTTGTGAACAACTTCATGTTTTGAAATATTCAACCTACTTTTGTCTCCAAGAAAATCACAGTGAGTCTAACAGTTCCAAGCCAACCAACTATCTTCCACAACCAGCAATCAAGTTCTTTCTTTCTATGCTCAAGTGCAGATCGGTTCACTGGTTTACAGATAATCAAAGTGCGGTTTCTATCATTAATAGTGGCAGTATGAAACCTCATTTACACGAAATCGCATTGCACATATTCTCAATATGCCTGAGTAATAATATTTCTCTATTTCCCGAGTGGGTCCGAGTGGGTTCGAGTGGTTCCGAGAGGGAACGCAACACACGCGCAAACTCAATTAGTAAAATCATAGATTACGACGACTGGAAGACTTCAAAAGCGTTCTTCAGTCGTATCAGCACACGATGGGAGCCTTTTACCGTTGATCGTTTTGCATCTTCAACGAATAAAAAGTGCCATCGGTATAATTCACTATTTTGGAATCCTGGGTCTGAGCAAGTGAATGCGTTCTCAGTTTCATGGGCCGGGGAGAATAATTGGCTTGTTCTGCCAATTTTCCTTATTTCCAGGGTAATACTACACTTTCTCACTTGTAAAGCAAAAGGCGTTCTCATTGTTCCTTGTTGGCCTTCTGCCCCCTTTTGGGCACTTATTTTGTGAATGAATTTGTCACCCGTTCTTATGTAGCGGATATGATGGTATTTGATAACTCTGTAGGTATCTTCGAGCTAGGTGACTACCGAGGTTCTCTTCTAGGTTCAAACAGATACACAAGTCCGGTCCTGGTACTTCTATTAGATGGAACTATTTGAAAGATTCCCACCAAGTTCTTGCGTTGAAAGGCTGTAACTTGAGAACACAGAGTCAAACCTGCAGACTAACCTGAATTTAAGGGATCTATTATTTTTTCTATCGATCTTAATCGACAAAGTTGCAGAATCGCAGAAAAATGTTAATTGATCTCTTTGCGTGGGACGCAGCCGGGATCGGTACATTGTCCTAGTAAAAAGTACGGATTATTAGCTACGCAAATAACTCATAAAATAAAAAAGGGGGACAGCTGGATGGCATAGCGCCCTTTAAAGTAAAAAGCTATGTGGTAGTAGGGGACAGCTGGATGGCATAGAGCCCCTGTAAGTAAAGATCTACAGAAGTAACGCAAAGAAGTGGAGAGCTGTTTGGCATCATCTGTAAATCTACTAATGATTGATTGTGTGTTTGATGTATTCCTGACTCATGGAAAGTGAATAGAGTTACTCCAATGTTTAAAGATGGAGAAAAGACTGAAAAGTCTAACTATTGACCAATATCAGTCTTACCAGTCATCTCAAGGCTCCTAAACTTGTGACTGACCAACTGTACCAACATATGGAAAAAAATTGTCAGTTTTCCAATGACCAGTCAGGTTTTTTGCGCCTTCGGTCTACACTCTACAGTAACTTCTTTACTTAAAAATACTGATGATTGGTACAATGGGTTGGATCTTGGTAAGCTAGTGGGGTTAGTATTCATTGACCTCAAGAAGGCCTTTTATACTGTTGATCATAAAATTCTCTGCAAAAAGCTTGAGCTTTATGGCGTTCAACACAGTGAGCTTTCCTGGTTCAAATCCTACCTTACCAACCGTAAACAGTTCTGCAGGGTTAATGGTGTTGATTTAGAAATTGGGGATATAGAGGTTGGTGTTCCACAAGGCTCGTGCCTTGGCCCCTTATTCTTCCTGATCTATATCAATGACCTCCCACAAGCCGTCCAAGACTCCACTGTGTCCATGTTTGCTGATGACACCAGCCTATGCCACGAGGCCAATTATTTGACTCAGCTGAATGAGGCTATTAAAAATGATCTTAGGCAATTGGACACTTGGCTACAAGGCAACAAACTTTCCTTGAATGTTGCGAAAACACATGCTATCCTTGTTTCTACTAAACAGAAACATAACACTCTCAAAAGTCGGAAGAAAATTTGAAACTGAAAATTCGTGAAAATGATCTGCAAGTTGTTCAAAAAACGAAAAACCTTGGTGTACAAATTGACCGCTCTTTGGACTGGAAAGAACAGATCAAGGTGGTCTCTACCAAGGTCTAAAGGGCAGTAGGCTTCTTGAAGCATGCCAAATCTTTCCTAGCAAGAGAATCTATGCAAACTCTCCACACAGGCATTGTGGGGGCCCACTTTCGGTATTGTTGCTCTGTTTGGAGTTGCGCCGGTTCAACTGGAATCAATCAGTTGCAGAAACTTCAAAAACGTGCTGCTAGAATTGTAATAAACAGCAGCTACGACGCCCCAAGCAGACCACTTATCGAAGGGCTGGGTTGGAAGACTATTCAGGAACTAATTAACAAAAATATCCATATTCTGCGTACCTGTACATGACAATCCGTTTCCACTGTATCCAGTGTTACAAGCGCAAGTAAATGATCCATTCGTATTAGTACATGTCGCGTTGTTGTCACAATTATGAGTACCAAGAGTACACTCGTTGTTATCTGAAAAATAGCAAACAAATGATCAAATTTCAAAATCAACTACTCAATAAAAGAAGATAACAAGAGAACACCAACAAATATTCCACAAATAATCAAAAAAGTAAACGTGTACAAAAGTCATATAAACACCAAAAAATACCCGACACTACTTAACAAAAATATCCATATTCTGCGTACCTGTACATGACAATCCGTTTCCACTGTATCCAGTGTTACAAGCGCAAGTAAATGATCCATTCGTATTAGAACATGTCGCGTTGTTGTCACAGTTATGAGTACCAAGAGCACACTCGTTGTTATCTGAAAAATGAGTACACAAGTAATAAAATTTTAAATTTTATTTACTTCCACAGAAGAACATTTCTTGAGAACAGACAGAACTTTCAACATAACAGTTAAACGATGACAAACAAGTAACAAGTAAAAATCTCATTTAAATAGCAGACATTAAACAAACAATGATATTAATTCTCGACCTACCTGTACATGACAATCCGCTTCCGCTGTATCCACTGTCACANCCGTTTCCACTGTATCCAGTGTTACAAGCGCAAGTAAATGATCCATTCGTATTAGAACATGTCGCGTTGTTGTCACAGTTATGAGTACCAAGAGCACACTCGTTGTTATCTGAAAAATGAGTACACAAGTAATAAAATTTTAAATTTTATTTACTTCCACAGAAGAACATTTCTTGAGAACAGACAGAACTTTCAACATAACAGTTAAACGATGACAAACAAGTAACAAGTAAAAATCTCATTTAAATAGCAGACATTAAACAAACAATGATATTAATTCTCGACCTACCTGTACATGACAATCCGCTTCCGCTGTATCCACTGTCACAAGCGCAAGTAAATGATCCATTCGTATTAGTACATGTCGCGCTGTTGTCACAATTATGAGTACCAAGAGCACACTCGTTGTTATCTGAAAAAATAGTACACAAATAATCAAATTTCAAATCATCTATTCAATGAAAGAAGATCTTTAGAGAAAACCAGGAAATATTCCACAAATATTCAAAAATAACAAACGTGAAGAAAATCATATAAACACCAAAAACAACAGACACTAGTTAACAACAATATCAATATTCTGCATACCTGCACATGTCACTCCGTTTCCACTGTATCCAGTGTTGCAAGCGCAAGTAAATGATCCATTCGTATTTGAACATGTCGCGTTGTTGTCACAATTATGAGTACCAAGAGCACACTCGTTGTTATCTGAAAAATGAGTACACAAGTAATAAAATTTTAAACTTCATTTACTTCAACAGAAGAAGATTTCTTAAGAACAGACACAACTTTCAACATAACAGTTAAACGATGCCAAACAAGTAACAAGTAAAAATCTCATTTAAATAGCAAAAAACACATTAAACAAACAATGATATAAATTCTCATCCTACCTGTACATGACAATCCGTTTCCACTGTATCCAGCTTTACAAGCGCAAGTAAATGATCCATCCGTATCGGTACATGTCGCATCAGTAGCACAATTATGAGTACCAAGAGTACACTCGTTGTTATCTGACAACAAAATAGTAAACAGGTGATCAAATTTCAAACTTCATCTGGATCAGAATACGAAGATTTCTTCGTAAAAGGAGAGCAAAACTTTTCCAACAAACCAGTACAACACAGTGAATAAGTAACAATTTCCTTCAAATAATAACAAACAAAATAAACAAACAGCAACATGATTTTCGTCTTACCTGAGCATGTCACTCCGTTTCCACTGTATCCAGTGTCACAAGCACAGGTAAATGATCCATTTGTATTAGTACAGGTCGCATTAGCAGCACAATTATGAGTACCAAGAGTACACTCGTTGGTATCTGAAACAGAAAGTAATGACATTTCAGATCTTGAATAAAATCAGAAGTATCTCCCATGAAACATTTAAGATTCACATATCTTGTGTGTTGCTGAATGAAAAGCAGGGTTGCAAGAACATGTGCAACTCCCTATGTTGTTATTACAGACTTGTTGGCAAGTGTTTGTGCTATTTGATATAAATTCATGGACGTAAGCACAATGTGTCGCATTCGCAAATGCAAAGCCAGGAATGCAGGAGCAGGAGAGTTGACGCATCCAGATATCATTTTCATCCATTGATTCATTGAGTCACTGATTCATTCATTACTTTATTTAAAGTAGAAATTTAGCCAGTCAAAATCGATTTGAAATTTTGTGATATAAATATTTTGGTGAAAAAGTATCGTTTTTGTGCGTACTTTTTGTTTTCTACCAATGGCAATTAAATTAAATTAATAGTCCCCTAGGGATACAAAATAAATGACAATAGTTTTCCTGTTGTGCTCTAACACAATGCATGTCTTATTTCCATTTTGGTAGAAAAATAGTATGTTTGTCATGGTTTAGAAGTTTACAAGTGTATGGATATGAATCATATTGATGGCCTATCTTAGGAATCTTGCGAAACATCGCTCGTAAATATGGAACGAAAAGACCTATTTCGACCAGGTAAATTTTCATATCTACCGGGTGAGTCAATAAAAACAATCCCCGTTTGCAAGGCCACTGCGGAAATTATGGGAGATGTCCTCGAGAAAGCCACTTTAAGAAACCTTCAAAACAGACTGAAAATCACGACCAAATTTTCCTGATATTTCTGCCTAACCAGCTATGATTTCAACACGTTCTATCACGTGTTATCCTCATGGGAGGATGAAATCATCCGGAATAATGCTGTTATGCTCGCAGGATGACACTCTCATCCTCTCAAAGGGATAAACCGTGCTAAAGCATGTGCAAGTCATTGCTATTAAAGGGAGTACAAAGACCAGCGTGCTTTGCGCACAGTCAGCGACTTGTTCTGCACAGCTTCCAGAATAACTGACTGTACGAAATTCACGAAAACAAAAACAAACGATGCTGGTCTTTGTACTCCCTTTAAGGAGGAAATATGACGCAGATTTGGTCGTGATTTTATGCCGTTTTGGAAGGATTCTTGGAGGGGCTTTCTTGAGAAAATCCTTCATAATTTCAGAACGGAGTGGCCGATCTCAGTGCGGTAAACTTTAAAATCGATTTGAACATGTCCACCATTAAATGATATATTTACCGATATTATTGCCTCGATATCCAGGGAGCAGTGGCCTTTCAAACGGGGATTGTTTTTTCTGAGTCACCCGGTAAATTAGCCTGTCTCCTATGCAATGTGCTTTAAAGGCCCTGTTACACGATGACCTTTAACTTGAAACTTGCTTGCAATGGCCTTGCGAGATAACTTTCAGCAAATATTACACCTTGTAATATGCCATTGAAATTTGAATATAAAGAGCTGAAACTAGTCTCATTTTGCTGACATCTAGGCTCCTTCGTACGGGTCCCTTGCAGAGCTTCGCGCATCTGATTGGCGGGTTCTATGGAGCATTACCCCAGCATTACGAGACAAATTTCACAAGGGGCGTTACACGGTGAAGTCGACATGAAATCCTGAATTTTTTGTTGCAAGCCGTTGCCTGAGTAGAAACAAGTTCTATTTCTCACGAAACTGCCTCGGAACGCAAGCAACAGAAAATTTGACAACTAGTCGTCCAGTTTCGGGTTCCCGTTCATAAAATCAATATTATGAAGATAAAATCTATTTACCTGCTTCATCTAGAAAGGTGCTCAAGCTTGGTTCCAACTAGGTGTTAACTTGCGTTAATTCGCGCTAAAGCAGGGTCGATGAGTTGTGTCTATGTTCAACCCTAGTGGAAACGCTCTCTTCTAAATAAATTAACACAAGAACATTTGCGCCAGTTATAGCGCAAATATAATCTCAANGAGCTTCGCGCATCTGATTGGCGGGTTCTATGGAGCATTACCCCAGCATTACGAGACAAATTTCACAAGGGGCGTTACACGGTGAAGTCGACATGAAATCCTGAATTTTTTGTTGCAAGCCGTTGCTTGCCTGAGTAGAAACAAGTTCTATTTCTCACGAAACTGCCTCGGAACGCAAGCAACAGAAAATTTGACAACTAGTCGTCCAGTGTCGGGTTCCCGTTCATAAAATCAATATTATGAAGATAAAATCTATTTACCTGCTTCATCTAGAAAGGTGCTCAAGCTTGGCTCCAACTAGGTGTTAACTTGCGTTAATTCGCGCTAAAGCAGGGTCGATGAGTTGCGTCTATGTTCAACCCTAGTGGAAACGCTCTCTTCTAAATAAATTAACACAAGAACATTTGCGCCAGTTATAGCGCAAATATAATCTCAAAGTTGGGAAAAAACTTTTTTATTTTAACTTCCAAATTAAAGCCATGCTAACGCGATTTTATTCTCGCTAATTAGCCTTAAAGTCATTGCGTCAATTTAGAAGAGGGCGTTTCCATTATGGTTAAAAATTAACGCAATTCATCGCATCTGATTTAGTGCGAGTTAATGCCTAGTGGGCACCAAGGTTTATGGCACATTATTTGACAAAAAGTCTTTGAAAATCGTTATTTCTGACACACTTACATACACACACAATTATCAGATGTATAAAGTGTCTATCTATATTGGTAGACAGATTGACACTTTATGCGCCTGATATTTTCATTCTAATGGTTCCTATCCAACCATGGTTCTGTGCGTGCTCTGTTTTATGAATATGAACATTTCTGTGGCCTACGAAAATGGCTGCCTCTATACATATCTACGCGCAAAGGCCTCTGGCTGAACAAGAGCCTTTCAATGAACTGTTTACAGTGTTTGGCTTATGATGCCCCTTCACAAAAGAACGGATTTTTCTATTTCAAGGCAACGGCCAAATGACAGTGTGAATGAAAAGGGTCGAAATGATTAATAGAGTAAAGAAAAGATGTACCTGAGCAATTGTTTTTTCCATCTCCACTGTATCCTGAATTGCACTGACAACCAGTGGTACCATTGACATTTAGACAAGTTGCATTAGGATGGCAACGACCAATCAAAGTACAAATTGATATATCTGCAAGAGAAATGGTTTCGTCATTTCAACATCTTGAAGATTTACTTCCTACTCATTGCACTCCTACTCTTACTTCTCTTCTAAATATTAAACACACGTCAACGCTTACATAGCAATGTTTTTTGGGTCCATGTTGCAATCCACTAACTTTGCAGCCAGCACAGTCAGGCAGACGGGGTTCGATTCGAGCCCTACCAACACCACTTGCGGGTTATGACAAAAGGGGCCGCGGACTCGATTAGGTCTTCTCTGCATCTGCGATCCCAGCGCTTCGTGGTCCGCAACTTCACCTTCACCTCATTTTCACCAGTCAATAGACCTTCTAGCTATTCTATAAAGAGTCTAGGTCGAGCGATGTTTTTATCCATTTGAAGCGTCTGTTTCAACCAGCATGCTTCACACGTGTCATCTCTTTGTTGTCATCATTTTCATGGGCCATGAAAACGGCGACAACAAAGGCCAACAACAAAGAGATGTCACGTGCAAGGCATGCTGGTTGAAACAGACTCTTTAAATCTAACGAATTTTCAAACAAGTATAACGCAACAGAAGCTCTAACGCCGCTCGACCGAACAATTCGATTAAGAATGTATAACAATATTGCTCAATCCAGAATCTTTTGTAGCATAGCTAAAAGGTCTTTGGGGCCTTTAAAATGGTAAAATTCATTTGAAAGTAGACAGATTTTGATACAGAAACTACTTATGCAAAATTCGTTAACTGTTGTGATTCATGGAATTTTGTAAGTTATAACATATGAGGAAAAAATGATATTTGAGCATTTTTTAGGACACTCCTATGAATGGCCCATAGTATTATTTTGAATAATATCTACAAAGTTTTAGTGAAATATTTAGTAGAAAAGGAAGAATTTCTGTACCTTTTTGTGCAAAATGCTCTCTGGACATATCTAAATGCTCTCTGGACATAGCTACATTTTATTTAGAATAGTTTGAGACAATTTACGGTACATTGCTATGGAATAATGGTAACAACATACCAGAAAAGTCGGTTCTTTACCGGGTGACCCAAAAAAGTGAAAACTTTTTGAAAATCATCAAAATTTGATTAAATTACAGACAATGTAAATTTCTTTACGTACTTTGTGTTAAGGACTAAATTAATTTTAACCATATTGCAGTGTTGAAATGACTTTCAATCTGTGTAAATGTGTGCTTTTACAAGCT
>REGM01000038.1:920744-944705 GCA_004194415.1 Aurelia aurita
CAAAAATGCAATCAGTTGCCAATTGTTGCTGCGCGTCTCATGGGAGGGGTTCTTGGCCAAATTTCGGATAGGGGTGTGCCGCCAGCATCTTCAAAATGGTACCGTTGGCTAGACCAATTTTTGTGAAAATGATACCCTTGGCTAGACTAATTTCTAGACCAAAAGTGCCATAATTTGCCGTTTTCTGGGCAAAAATCACCAAATTTTCGCCTTCTCCAGACCAAAATCGTCAAAATTTTGGGTTTCTAGACACAAATTAAGAAAATTTGGCCTTTCCTGGACGAAAATTGCCAAAATCATACCCTTGCCTAGACTGGCCTAGACTAAAATTGCCAAAAAGCATACCCTTGGCTACCCCGTGGCACCTCTACTACGCCATCTACGCCTCTACTACTGCGCCTGTGTCCTTAATACACGTCATCATTACACTTCCCTAAGCTGTTTTAGGCTGTCCTGTACCAGCGTTCTTCGTACATGGCTAATGGGCCCCTTTAATTTTAAATGAAAGCGTTATTTTCAAGATGAATTCTGATATTTCACAGAAGAATAAAAAAAACAATGATATGTTGCAAGATTGCAGAGATATAATTGGATTTCGAACAGTCACTTCGGAATGGATTCACCCTAACCAACAAAATAAATGCAGAGATCAATGAACACATGCCTAAAACAATAGAGGTTACAGAGTTGTTTACAGTTTCGAAACGGAGCTCCTTTAAGGGCTAGTTTATACAACATGCCATTGCCATGCCCCAACTCCTAAGAAAACAAGAAGAACATTTCTACTCGACGAGGCAAAATATTGTTCGAATTTATGTAAAGAAAATTAGAGATGACGGGTTTTTCCGGCGATCAAGATCCTGGAATAATACCAGGGAGACTGCATTTCTCAGAAATATAGAAAACTTGTTATAACGTATCGCTTTCATTTCATCAGAGATAGCCTTACACTAATGCGGGGGCATATATAGTACAAATAAAACTCAAATAGAACAGGGTAATATGGCAAAATAACCGGTATAGGTTTTCTTTCTTGTTTGGAAAGATGATTCCACAGATGCGGGTGTTCTTCTATAATAAAGGTATACCGGGATGTGCCGGGTCAAGGGTTGGATTGATTACCTAAGTCCCTTGTATCCCTTGGTTCTAGCCTACCATACATAAGCGAAGGGTTCGTTTCTCTGTATTTTGGCATTTTGGTCTAGGCACCGGTATAGTTTTAGTAAAAATTGGTCAATGCAAAGGTAGTTTTGTTGTGAAAAATCTGGTCTAGCCAAGCCAACGATGCCTTTTGAAAATATGGGCGGTGGTTCACTTGTGAATAAGCAAGATTATCAACAAGATTATGAAATTCTTCTTAGTCGCTTTTGTTTCGATGGTTCTTTCAACTTCCAATCGACCTAAAGAGAGATCTAGAAATAGGTTGCACGAAGCTGGTATTACACGAAGTCACCTTCTATTTATAGATACAAGTAAAGACATAAAAAAACCATGCACTTACCTCGACAGTGTGTGCCATTACCAACATATCCTTGTCTGCAAGTACAATTAAAAGTCCCAGGAACATTTGTACAAAATGCGTCTGTATGACAATTATGTCGATCTGTTAACGATGTACATTCGTCGATATCACCACAGTACGTTCTGTTTTGAAGTTTATACCCAGAGAAACACGAGCAGTTGTAGCTTCCCAATACATTTGTACAGACTTGGTTACACTCGGCTGTTTTGTTTACACATTCGTCAAAGTCTATGGAAAAGTGAGAGAAATATCATAACATTCATGTTAAAAAACATGCAGTCTGTTCACTCAACTCATGGATAATTTACAGTTGAAGGTCTGATTAACCATCATTTAACGTGCAAGAAAGGTGATACTGTATGCCTTTTTTCATTCAAACTTAGACTACGTTCACACGATGCCGGCACATTTTGAAAACGGTGAAAAATGTGACGGTACCAAAATTTTAGCTAGCGTTCACACGATACCGGCACAATTTGAAAACGGTAGAAAATTTGACGGCAACAAACTCATTGCAATCTCCCCAAGAATTTGATGCCAAAGAAATGTACCTAAATGTACCTACACCTTAAGAAGCTATCAGCCTCGTTTTGAAACCGTCGAGAAATGATTCGTTTTCATCGTTTTCAAGTGTTCACACGATACCGTTTTCAAAATGTGCCGGTTAGAGTTCCATTTTCAAAATCTACCGTTTTCAAAATCTGCCGGCAAAAAATGTGCCGTTTTCGTGCGAACGGGAGGCCAATCCGTCACATTTTTCACCGTTTTCAAAATGTGCCGGCATCGTGTGAACGTAGTCTTAGATAAACGAAGTTTTTAGGAAAGTTTTGTAATACACGATGCTCTTTTGTGATCTAAAAGACAGCACAAAAGAGAGACTACAAAAACAGTGTGTCCATTGGGACCTCTCCAACATGAAACACGACGAAAATATTAGCGCTGTGATTAATGAACCAACTTTCTGAATATTTGTCCACGAGTTGAGTCAACAGACTACACGAAACAGGGGCGGTGCCAGCCCAGAAAAAGTTGCGTGGACATATGATAAAATTAGTTGCCAGAAGGTATAACTAACTTTTGTACATCGTTTTTATTAGTTGAGAATCAATACTGACCTGAGAAAAGTGGGGTGAACACGTCCACCCTAGTCCACCCCCTGGCTCCGCCCCTGACACCACACATAAATTTCACAACCCAGAAATCAAAGAGATACGGCACAATAAGACAGGCACATAAGAACTAAACTTTACGAACTCGGCCTCATTCCTACTGGCAATCTACGATTCATCTTTAGCTGCTGCGGGCGGGGGAAGTGGTTAATAAATGAAACAATGAAACTCTTTTATATCATTTTTGTTTACATGCTGAAAAGTAAACATCGGATGAATATTCTTCCATGAAAAAGTATTTTTCCCCAGTGATTGCCTCCCTTGATTTGTATCTTCCTCACAAAAAACCTCCTCAAATATCCTCCTACAGGGAGAGTTTGTGCGGGCAGTTCAAGATTTGCTACTTCTTTCCCAAATTGCTCTGAGAAATATGATTTCTCCCCAACAGAATATTGGGAAATGGGAAAGTTGGAACAAAAGGGCTTCATACGTTGGAGATACGTATCAGAAAAGTAGACGGCAAAGTAGAAACCACAAAAAACATTGAAATCTTTCATATTGCGTGGTAGAATTTGATTCGGTCGAAAGTTCAGCGCGAGCACACAAGGATAAAGCTGTGATGTTTACAATAAGCGAAATTTTGCAAGAGGTCAATTCGCCGATTTTAAAACAAAATAGAACCACCCTGCAGCTTTACTGCATTGACCAACTAGCAGGGGAAGAAAGAGATTTGAAAAATCTGATGAATATTGTGTTTAATGTAGTTGTGAGGCACATCAGTTGCTCGGACAAACTGGAGACGAGAGACGCATCACCTTTGTGGGTAAAACGAAGCTTTATATGTTGGGATTTAGTTTTAGCTTTATATCATTATAACTTAGACATTTTTCTAGTAGCCAAGGCCCTTTAAAGTATAACTGGTAGAAAAAAATTACTAAGTCCCTTCCCCATCTATCAGAAAACGAATAACAAATTTGATAAACATTGGTCGATCTGCAAAACTTAGGCCCACAGTAACTTCCTACAAAACGGCCGATAGAAATTTATCAATACTGGCAATAAATGCAATTTATGATAAAAAAAACTACGCGTAAATACCTAATTAATCATAATTCGATTCAATTCGCCTACGTAGATCGAATATTCGGTCTCTCCAATTCCAATCTTCAGAACCACCGTAGCAGTGAACGCAAATATATTTGCCAAAAGCGAAGTTTTGAAGAAAGGCATTTGATTGCAGCTGTAGATTATGTAAGCTGTATATTGATAATTAAGGGTTTTTATAGTCGTAGATTTATATTCAATTTTATACTTTCGTTGTAAGCTAGATTTTATCTTTATTAGTAACATGTATTTAAGTTTTGGTTGGAGTTAATTAGCTACCAGCTAGACTAGAAGCCAACCTTAAAAAAAGAATTTATTATTATTATTATTATTATATATTCCAATCCTCCTTGTATACAGTATATCTATATTGTTATTAAGACTAAGAAGTTTTAAGCTTTATTTATTGTGAGTCTTTATGTGGAGCGCCCCTTGAAAATCAGCCACTAAGCTGAAGGGTCAGCCTCGTAAATAAACTGAAATATGAATATATGAAATACAGACCAATACGTATTTTATTCCAAAAATCTGATGATATGACCAAATCTAAGATATAAAACATAAGAAGCAACATACCATAACATTTTCTTCCATCTCCTATATATCCAGTAGGACAAGGATCACAATCAGCACGTTGAGCGTCAAAGTTATCTGTGCAGTTGATACCTTCAAAACATGGTTCTTCTAAGCAGTAACTGATTGGAGTTTGACAGAATGCACCAGAGAAGCCAAGCTTACATGCACATTCACCGATGACAAGCAAGTTGTTGAGTTCAGTGAAGAGGCTATTTTCGACTGATAGGTCACATGCTCCTCCATTGAGGCAGTAACACAATTTGACATTTGGTGCTAACGTAGCTGTCTTGTTGTTTGAATCTTTAACAATTAACCGTAACCTGAAATCGGTGCTGTTGACAAACCACGTGACATTGCCAGTTTTAGGATTCACAGTAACAGTTGTTCCATTTGCGTGAACTGAATACGTCAGATTTGCAGATGTGTTGCTAGATGCTACGATTTGGAAAGTGAACGTTTGTCCAAAGGTCACATTTAGCTCAGATGGTCCTGATATTGTTGGTGGAACACTTTCTGCAAAGAAAGATAAGAAAAACATAAGCGTACCGATAATACCCATGGCCTTTGTCTACAACTAATGTAACAAATTATTCATCATTTCAAAGAACACAAGGACGAATGTTTGATATAAAAAGGCAGCCTATTATGTTAGGCATAACGAGAAAAGTAGCGAAGTTTTCTTCGATTTGACGAGGAAGGATATTTTAGCAAAAGCTTAATAGACCCACTTTACCCCGTAGACCCACTTCACCCCACCCTACCCTACTTTAATTATGTTCACGCTCTGTGATTCAATGAGTAATTCAATTTAATTCAATTTGTGATTCAATTCAATCTCCGATATTTGAGGACTATATAATTCTTCATGCCTGACGGATTGGATTGAGGAGGGTTTCAGTTGCGGAGAATGTGAACGCCCTGGATTTGTTACAGCTAATGAAGAAAAGAGATGAGTGGACAGCCCTGGTCACAAAGTCCGGACTGGATATGCTACCAAAAAAGAAGAAGAATATTTCTTCAAAATACAAGGCTCTTATTTCAGTTCACTAAAACCAGGTTCGCAAGATTTGCGTTCAAGTACAGTTTCTAAGGTTCCAGTTCAACGATTAGCAAAGGAGTTTTTGCATTCCTAAAATCTAATTTTTGTCCTTCCAAATATTGTAAAGATGTCCTTATATAATATGCAATTTCTTACAAGGCCATGACATTTTCTTTAATCATCCCGTATATTTCAACAACAATAACAAAACACTTACGCAGCACTTTTTCCTCCGTTTCAAATGAAGTTAACGTAGACTGTGACTCTTTGACAGCATTTGCATCAGCAGTTAAAACAAAATCAAACAGGCAAAGTAAGTTCGTTGTGCCACCACACAGTTTGGTGGCATCACTTCTCAGTTTTGTATCGTTCCCGAAAAGCTGGTCGAGATTGTCCAGGAAAAGCGGCACGAAGGAGGCATTGAAGCCTGAATCTGGCAACGTGAACAACGAATCAATGCCTGTTACATTCCCTAAGAAAAGCAAGAAACGAAATATGATTATGGTAACAACATGAGTCGACAAACCATGAGCGAAAGGACACCAAATTTGTATTGGTGTTAAATATCTATCAGTAGCGAGCCACCTTATTAACCCATTGTATATGTGNGACAGCATTTGCATCAGCAGTTAAAACAAAATCAAACAGGCAAAGTAAGTTCGTTGTGCCACCACACAGTTTGGTGGCATCACTTCTCAGTTTTGTATCGTTCCCGAAAAGCTGGTCGAGATTGTCCAGGAAAAGCGGCACGAAGGAGGCATTGAAGCCTGAATCTGGCAACGTGAACAACGAATCAATGCCTGTTACATTCCCTAAGAAAAGCAAGAAACGAAATATGATTATGGTAACAACATGAGTCGACAAACCATGAGCGAAAGGACACCAAATTTGTATTGGTGTTAAATATCTATCAGTAGCGAGCCACCTTATTAACCCATTGTATATGTGTTTGAAATTTATCTTTTATTTGGAGTGAGCCACCTTATCGCTGATCCACGAATTCAATTTTTTGGCTCGCTACTGATAAAAATCTAACACCGATACACATTTGGTGTCCTCTTGCTCATGGTGAACTACAAGCTAAAGCCGTAGTTAATATCCGCAAAGCCCTTCCTCCTCCTGCCTTCAATAAGTTGGACGGATGCTATGTTGCGCACCCATCACTTCAAGTAGCATAGGATCACGAGCATCTAAAATTACGTGCACTTAGTGTCACATCATGGAGCAATACGGGCACCTTTATTTAGAATGAAAATTCTATTCAATACTATCATCCTAATTTTCTCAATACTACTGCTACCTTAACTGCGAGCGTAGTGATCTTCCTCTCCGGAGGAGCGGGCTAGCTGATAGCGCTCGCTCCTCCGAAGAGGTAGCTCGCTTCGGTCGCAGTTAATGGCATTAGTCTCAAAGTAAGGTGACGGCATTGAATAAACTTTTCATTCAAAATAAAGGTGTCCGCGTTGCTCCCTGGTCACATGTATTGTCACCTGCATTTCCTTATTTGGGTAATCATCACCATATTTAGTTCAATTAGTTATCTTGATATTTGTGCTCTCCGTTTTCGGGCTTGCGACAGTCTAATCGACAATCTTCCACCCATTGATACACCAGTAGGAAAGCGCAACTTGGTAATAAATTTGAGGATGACGACAATAAGCATTCTTCTAAGATAGGGCTCAAATCTTTAAAAAGAAAGGCGGTGTAAAATTCTGTTACCTTTTTCTTTGAATTGAATAGCTTGAAAGGAACTTGAGGCACTTTGCTGTAATTCTACCATACCGGGCACATTTTTAAATCTTGAACATTTTCAAAATGGCGGCTTTTTCTTTTTATTGAAAGAATTCATGGAAAGTTTTGAAAAAATAAAATTATTGTAAAACCTAGATTAAAAGAGGAAAAATGATACAAAAATCTTCAAGAAAACCATAGTTTATAAAGGTCTACAATATGGTGGCAAGCAGAAATCTGTCGCTCTTCTGGTTTAGGATTTAGGAAGTTGATGACGTTACAGCCTCAAATATAATAAATGCCGCCATTTTGAAACTAATCAAGATATCAAAAAATGTCCACGGCAGATTTACAGGAAAGTACCCTTAGTTCCTTTCAAGTAATTTAATTCAAAGAAAAATGTAAAAATTTCTACACCCACCTTTTTAAAGATTTGAGCCCTATGCTTTGGTAACAGCAAATACAGTAAAACCCACATAGAAGAAACTGCGAATTCCTCTAGCCTGATTTTTGGCCAATTAAGCACCTTATGTATAAAAACCATTATAAATGTACATGAACCACCATTACAACCTGTTATTGAAAATCACAGGTTCTTTTGTGTGGGTTTTTACTGCACAATAGGCTATTTGTGGACTGGCACATTGCGCCCTGTATGATTTATCTTTAAGAGTAGCAATATATGTAAAATAACAATGTTTACTTACAAAGCTTTCCAAATTGGTAGTAGATTTCACTCTGTGTGGCGTTGATAGAAAGTTGTGTCCCGTCGGGTCTTGTGAAATCATCGGCAATGTTGTCATTGTTTACACCAAGCAGACCAATTGTTTTGTTAATGAATCCCTCGGAAGAGGTTACTTGAATGGTTAACTGATTCTCGAAAACATCTATGACTGCACCAACCCCGGAATCGAAGCTCACAGCCAGTTTGGAGATGTTTCCTGTCGTCCATGTTATATCAGTTTCATTGATCGTTTGTGTGGTTATGAAATTCGCAATCGGATATTCAACTTTGTTAACAAGCACTTTTTTCGACCCAGCTGCAAGGAAATTAATCCAATTAAAGATGCCAAGTCCACCAGATTTACAGTGTGTTCAATGACCTGAATCATAGTTTGATAAAGGCACATGGTGTGAAGCTTCTTCGATTCTTTCTAAGCTACTAATGTGATATTACATCCGTAGTATTAAAAAGCTTCTATGTTAAGTTGTGTTACTTTTTTGTTACCGTATATATGATTTTGGTGAGTACGCCAATGTATCAAAACCTTGAAATTGATAAATTAGGACTAGGCTTAGGATTGAAATAAATTAGGGTTGGATTACATTTAGGGTAAGGGTCAGGTTTAACGTTCAATTTAGGGTTAGGGTTTGGGATTTCAAGCTTTGATATATTGGCGTATTGCCCGATTTTGGCTCGGCAGGCAAGACATTTGTTTATCTTGTGTTCATCTCGGTAGTCAGGATTTCCTATCACCCTCCTCCGCAGAGGCTCTATTTTGGGGCGGAGGGGTCAGAAAAGGAAAAGCTCCCTTTCCTTTTCCCCGTCTCGAAAGAAAGAGCCTCTGCTGAAGAGACTGTGCTCATATGGGCAAATTTTCATACCACCTGCCGAGATCTCATCAGTGCTCCAGCGAGATCTCGCTAAGCAGGCCAGCTCGCCTGTTCATATTAACAGACAAGAAACTTCGTATGGCAATTAGGGATGAGATGAGATCTCGGCAAAAACCTCCAGCCAGGTAAGCAGGCTGGCTCAGATCCATATGAACAGGTGAATTAGATAAAGTCCATCTTTGACTGTAAGGCTTGGTTCATACTTGAGTAATGACGTATTAGAATTGGGAGAACGCATTATCTAAACTAATTTTAAAGACATTCTTAAATTTTTAAAGGGTTTCGTGCAGTCGTTGGGACAAACGACCCAAAATACTGAAGGTGAACTGCAAAATCTTAGTCGTTGGTGTCGTGGGGGTCATTGGGGAGTTCATTTTCGCCGTTCACATTCAGTCTTTTGGGTCTTGTGGGATGTTTGTTCCAGCGACCTCAACGACTCCAGCGACTTCAACGACCTAGTGTGAGCCAGGCTTTACGTGAATTTAATTGAGATGCATATCTCGACAAATGAGTACACTGGCTTTTTAGACGATTAACAATAAAATTGATGCAACTGCTCTTTGGGACGTAGGATCGAGGTTGATTTCGTCCTTCGTCTCCGCATCCCAACATCGCAATTTTTAATTCAACGTGAATATACATGCTGCTTCACAGCAATCAGCGATACTTACTGCTAACATTTAAATATAGCTCAACCAACGGTCCTTGATCAGTCTTCAAAGCAAAACCTGAGAACACAGTTGCTCTTGAGGCTGTTACCGTTGAATTGGGGTTTATCTTAGCTTTACTCATTCTACTGTGTATTAAAAATTCAGTGCTGTTCTTCACTCCAAGCAGCAAATAGTCACCAATTCCATTAAATGTGTATGTGTGACCATCAAGTGTTCGAATATGTGGATCACCACCCGACCAACCTGTAAAGAACAATTATAAGAGTTTAGGGACCATTGGGAAGATGGCAATCGCGCTACAAGTCATTTAATGGTAGGGATTTTTCAAGTCACGCTTTCGAAGTATTTCAAAAATCAACCAAGAGTACCCAGGCATCAGATAATAGCACATACAAAATTTCACCAAGATATCTCACTTGGCTCATTTTACGATGAAATGAACACTTTGTCAATTAATGCAAAAGGGACATTCCATATCAAGTGTAACCAAAAAAATGTCAAATCTGAAGTCAATTTCATAGATTTTCTTAAAAATTTACTGACTTTTTTAGTAGATTGATTGGAAAAAATCTGTTGAAATTTTTTTTGGAACATTCATGTAGTTTAGGAATTATGACCGGTTAAAGTTTTGAGAAATGCGGTCAACGAAGAATGACCGGCCGGAACCATAATTCACTAAATCTGGTAATCTGTGCCCTACAGAGTTGGAAATAGGCTCATTAGAAAGCTCTTGCTGTCTAGAAACTGAAATTTTCATTATAAAACCTCTACTCTCTATGCCTGAAAGTTTAAACCTAATTTGAAATCTTCGACCTTTGACCCTGACCAGGAGGCAATTTCAAAATTCCAAAAATTTTTTTTTGTAGATAGTACATGTCATAATTAACAATCTCTCAAGTTTCTAAAGTGGGCTGATCATGGATTTCGGCGCAGTGCTTTCTTGACTGCCGACCAGTCAAAAAAAGTTTTGAAAATTTGAAGATCTTTGAAAATTTGAAGATGAAGTCAATGAAAAGAGTATAACAATATTATTGTATATTCCAAGCAGAGACTCTACTTGAACTTAGGGATGGTTGATATTATTATGCCAATTTGTTATCTTGCTATTTCCTGTTGGGGAAACAAAGTAGGAAAACACAATATACATGGATACTCATTTTGATCAGCTGGGAGACAAGTGTCAGTTTTACAGGAAATCAGATAGCATTTCACAGATTTACATGATACTGAATGAATAGCTGTGGAATTTTAATTACATCCCATAAAATCTAAGTATCTAATACAATACATAATAGATAGACAATAGATAGAGACAATAGATAACAATCTCAGACAATAGATAGAGACAATAGATAACAATCTCAGACAATAGATAGAGACAATAGATAACAATCTCAGACAATAGATAGAGANAATTTGTTATCTTGCTATTTCCTGTTGGGGAAACAAAGTAGGAAAACACAATATACATGGATACTCATTTTGATCAGCTGGGAGACAAGTGTCAGTTTTACAGGAAATCAGATAGCATTTCACAGATTTACATGATACTGAATGAATAGCTGTGGAATTTTAATTACATCCCATAAAATCTAAGTATCTAATACAATACATAATAGATAGACAATAGATAGAGACAATAGATAACAATCTCAGACAATAGATAGAGACAATAGATAACAATCTCAGACAATAGATAGAGACAATAGATAACAATCTCAGACAATAGATAGAGAATATTAATAGTTTTCCTCAGTTTGAAGACACATCATGGGAACAAGATATTGACATTTGACCAGAGCTCGAGCGATGATTGTAAACTAAAGAACATGAAAAAGTCCTGTTGTGATCCATATAAAGAACACTCAACCAAGAAAGTGAAAGATCTAAGACTTGTCACAAAAGAACAAGCTGCACAACACCCATCCTTGCTTCAGATTGGAATGAAACTCCGTAACCTTGTAGGAAGAAGTTGGCAAAGCACAACGAAGAGAAGTTGGCAAAACAAAATGAACAAGGCATGTCGTCTTCTGAAAGTTTGTCATCAGTTGAAGACAAAATCCCCAACGACGAGATATTTGTCTCACCAGAGATTGGCATAAGTCCGTCGAACAGGCAAATGGCTCAATCAAGGGTTAAATACCTACCTAAGAAAAGGGAGAGCCAGGAAGAGAGCTCAAGTAGTTTTATCAAAGACGTTTGATGCTGTGAGAGGAACGCCAACTTCATCAAATGAGGAACTTTCATCTGAAGATGATGATACTGATGACAAAGCGGGCGAAATAATCGAAAAACTTAAAGAGAGATTCCACACAGCAAAGAGCCGAAGTGAAAAATGGTTCTTTTAACGATCTTTGGGCAAACATGGAGTCGTAGGAAAATGATTTTGTAGTTTGGATGCTCTCAAAAAATGGCAACTTAAGCTAAACACCTTGCAATCGAAAAAGGCATCCTAACAGCATAGGTTCCAAATCTTTAAAAAGGTCGGTGTAAAATTCTGTGATATATTTCTTTGAATGGAATGACTTCCAAGAAACTTTAGCTACTTTGTAATAATTCTACCGTGCGACTTTTCAGAAATCTTTGATATTTTCAGAATTAGAGTGCTTTTCTTCTTTTTTAAGAATTCAAGAAAATTTTTGAAAAAAACTTAAAACCATCGTAATTTCTAAACTTTTTGAAAAAACATCGAATAATTTTCCAGAAAAACATAGTTTATGAACGTCTACAATATGGTATCAAGCAAAAGTCTTTTACTCTTCTAATTTGCGATTTAGAAATTTGATGACGTTACATCCTCAAATGAGTTGAAATATAAAATACGCTGTAATTTCGAAAATATTCAAGATTTCTGAAAAGTCCAAAGGTAGAGTTATAGCAAAGAAGCTAAAGTTTCTTTCAAGCCATTTGATTCAAAGAAATATGTCACTGAATTTTACACCGACCTTTTTACGCCAATTTAAAGATTTTGAGCCTATCCTCATCCTAACAACCCCATATCTCAAAGCGGGGAAGCGCTTGCCAACTGAAACCATCTTGTCCGTTGAAGAATTTTACAGACATGACGACATTAGTAGGGTAATGCCAGGGAAAAAAGACTGCTTCCGTATTCTTCGAGATGGAGTTAAAATGCATGTCCAAACGAGACTGGTCCTTGCAAACCTGAAAGGAGGTTATCAACAATTTAAAGAGAAGAATCCAGAAACCAAAATTATATTGTCGAAGTTTGCAATGTTGCCCCCAAAGGAGTGTGTTCTAGCTGGTGCAAGTGGTACTCATGCTGTTTGCGTATGCACAGTACATGCTAATTTACAACTGATGATGAGCAATGCGATGATGGAAACTATGACAGCAGACGAAGAAGTACCTCTCAAGCACTACAGCCACGCACTAGCCATGACAATGTGTAATCCCGCGCTTCTGTCATGTCACTTGGGTGAGTGCCATGTTTGTCCTGGAAAGGAGCCTCTGAAAGAGATGCTCATAAGATGCTTTGAAGAGAATTATGTTGACGAGGTTGAATTTAAGCAATGGGTCTCAACTGACCGATCAAAGCTTGAACCGATGGTACAGCCAATTGATGATTGTACCGACAACTTTTTGGAGAAGCTAGACAATCTTCGACGGCATGATTTCATTGCAAAGCAACAGTCAAATTTCCTAAATGAACAAAAAGAAACACTAAAAGAAGGTGAATTCCTGGTAATTGGGGATTTCTCAGAAAATCTTTCATTTGTTGTGCAGGATGAAGTCCAATCATTTCATTGGAACAATAGCATGGCCACTCTGCATCCATTCGTATACTATTATAAGGAGGGTGGAGAAGTGAAACACAGCAATTTTGTGCTGCTATCAAATTGCAACGTTCATGACACTGTTGCTGTCCATCTCTTTCAAAAGAGAATAATAAATCACCCAAGAATTAAATTTAATTCATTAGCAAAGGTAATCTATTTCTCTGATGGCTGTGCCGGCCAATATAAGAATTGCAAAATTTTGTTAACGTTTGCCTGCACGAAGAAGATTTTAGTGCTCCTTGTGATGGCAAGGGGCCTTCTGATGGCATAGGTGGGACAACAAGAAGAGAAGCCACGAAAGCAAGTCTTGAGCGTCCTTATAATGACCAAATTCTGTCTCCTCGCCAGCTGTTCCAATTTTTTGAAGCCAATTTTAAGGGAATAAATGCAGAGTTTGTAGATTGTGATGAGTGGAATGCATGAGAAGAACTTCTTCGTGACAGGTTTGCAACTGCTAAAAATATTGCTGGTACACAAAAGCTCCACTGTTTTATGCCAATCTCAGAATCTTCCTTGCGTGTTAAAGAGTACAGTGGCAGCAACACAGCTAGAGATGTCTTCATCAGAAAGGGAGGTTACGAAGTTGTTGAGGACAGCCAAGTACGTGGCTATATTGCTGTTGAGTATGATAGAAAATGGTGGGTTGCATATGTTAAGGAAGTTTATCCTCAAAGTTGTGAAGTGAAAGTAAGCTTTTTGCATCCACATGGTCCAAACCCATCTTTCTTTTACACAAGGCATTCAGAGATCCTTGTAATTGATGTTTCAGATGTACTTGTACCACTTGACCCAAAAACAACCACTGGCCGGACATACACTTTGAGCAAAGATGAAAGTCAGAGAGCAACACTGACCTTGCAGACAAGATTCAATCAAGGCTGAAACTCAATAACCTTACAATACTGGTCTAGTAATTAAATTTAAAGCAATATTCACGTTTTTTCATAAGAATGTTTCATTTTGACCTTCTGGGGTTGGAGATATTCTTAGAATATTCTTAATTTTGGGTAAAATTTCAGCCTGATATTCTTATGAGAGATATTCTTATAAAAAACTGTGCATTTTTGATCAAATAGGGTATACAACCGAGAGAGAAGAAACTTATTACCTTCTGATCTAATGTCAAGGAGCCATTCATTCACATTATTGCTGAGGGATAAAGGTGGGAATATCACTTCACTCCTTTTCTTTCCTTCTCTAACTGCGAAGGCTACACACTAAAAGATACAGATTCCCATAAAATTGCACAATATGCAGCCAGAATTTATCATCACTCCACATTTTAGAATAGAGTATTTCCTTTCAGAATGGCAAAGCCATAATGGTATAAATAAGATCACGAAAACATCAGTTAAATCCGCTTCAACCTCTGCTGAGAAATCCCATTACTTATTACTTCAAGTTATTAATCTTCATATCTTCAAAAATCTTCAAATTTTCAAAACTTTTTTTGATTGGTCGGCAGCCAAGAAAGCACTGCTCCTAAACGCATGATCAGCCCACTTTAGAGATTGTTAATTATGACATTCACTATTTACCAATATTTTTTTTGAATTTTGAAATTGCCTCCTGGTCAGGGTCAAAAAGTTCACATTAGGTTTAAACTTTCAGGCATTGACAGTAGAGGTTTTACAGTGGAAATTTCAGTTTTTAGACAGCAAGAGTTTTCTAATGAGCCTATTTCCAACTCTGTAGGGCACAGATTACCAGATTTAGTGAATTATGGTCTCGGCCGGTCATTCGACATTGACCGCCCGTTGAAATTTTCAGCAATTATGTATTTCATCTGTTGTAAACTATAAACTAAATTTGAGAGAAATACAAAAGGTTGCCACTTTTTTATTGGTTACATTTATAATTCAAAAATAGACTAAACTTTTGTCAAACGTTTCCATAGAAACTTCATCAGTAACTGATGCAGATTCTGATGAAGATGCTGAGTTACTGACGAAGATTCTATCGAAACGTTTAACAACGTTTTAGTATATTCATGAATTATTGCCTATTTTTATGCTAAGGAAACTTGGCTTTTAAATTATCCTTTTCACTTGATATATATAAAGAGTCCTATCGCCCTAAATCGATCACCGACTGCCTCAAAGGTTTTTGTGTTTCCAACCTCGCAATGTTTGTTTGAAAGGGGAATGGGTCTGTCTACAAAGTAACAAAAGCGCGCGCAAATAGTTTTGCTGGCGCAGCCACTACTGCTCTTCTTTCCCATGTTGGGGGTCCTTGAAAATAGGCTTGAGGCCGTTTCTCAACGTCAAGCATCAATAAAAAAATAAAGTTGCCTTAAAGTTTGAACGAAAATTGACTATGGCCAAACTTTTTTGGGGGAAGGAATTTCCATGTATATTCATTGCCAACCTCCGAACGTCAGACGGTATCATCTGTCCCGACAGACCATTTAGGTTAACTCTATCATACACTAGGAATATCATGTCAAGGTTAATTCTGAAGAAATCATCGTTTCCCAGGGGGTATCTTAGGTAATAAATGCCCATTGGAAATGTACAAAAAATGCTAAAGATAGCCTCATGTTTATGAGTTGCTTCATGTCATTCATCATTAGACTCATTTCAATCGTAGTTTCGCTCCTTGCCTTAACCGCAGTAACTACTGAATTGGCAACAACAGTACCATTACAATTCAATGAGCGATAGTGAAGGGACCTCTAAGGCAAGTCTAGTTTATCATTGGGGGGCAAATCACTCTCTAGAAAGCTCGTATACATTCTGCGGAACAGAGGCCGATAAAATGTTTTTCTTCCTGGGAACGGCAAAAATTTCATCAAAACTTCCTGTGAATTTTGTTTTGATTTGACATTGATTAGTGGATTGTACAGCGTAGTTCGTGCAAGTTGTAGGTTACTTGGTGAAATTTTAACATGTTCATGAACGAGCAATTTAAGGTTTAAACTCAACATAACATAAAACGAACACTTATATAGCATACAAGTTAAAGAATGAATGCTACGTTGGTAGCTCAAAAATAGGCACGATAATTGTAGAGCTCTATAGCAAATGTCAAAACACAAGCCTCTTTGTCAAGATTCTGCTTAATTAAAGTTACTTCAGCAATTCAATGTTGTTTTCTTGACAAGAATTATAACAGGTTCGTGTGTTTTACAGCAGCATAAAAATTTGGTCTTTTAAAAATAAAAATTTCCTGCGGCCTAAATATCTTGCCAAAAATTTCATGGGAACGCCGTTCCCCTGTTCCCACACTTTATCGGCCTCTGCTGCGGAAGTCCTTTTTGTTTTCACAAAAATCCTTGAAATCCCCTAAAAATATGTTTGTTCTCCTGGAAATCTCGTACGATTTTTGAGGAATTGATTCACCCCTCGGGGCTATATGTATTCTCCACGGGTAAAGGGAGAACAAAGATTACATTTCTAAATACTTACCCCTTCTTGGGCGTCTGTAGCCGGAGCAGTTAGGTACTGGTCTCTTTTCAAGGTACAATTCACAAAGCGAAGACTTTTGACAACAATAATTAAAGGCAATGGCATCATTTGCGACAGCTGTGGCCCTTGACTGTCCCCTTACCCACCAAAAATACAATAAAGAAAACCAGTTGTACTCTTGAGTGACATACTTCTGGGTTCCCAGACCAACAGCTGGATCCAAGTCGTTAATGAGAGACCCATCTTCTTCATCGAAGCAACACCTTGTGTGGAACGATACAGAAGTGCCAACGAAGAACCAAGTTGGACGTTGTTTATAACATTTCATATTCAATCCGTCCTGTTTATAAGATCTGAAACGCCGATCAAGTTTTACTACATCCAAAGAACACGGACAATCACTCCTCCTATGATTTCTAATGTTGTTAGACAATGAAGTACTCGGTTGAGAGCTATACCATTCAAAACATTTAGCAGCGTTATTGTCAACATTTTCAGCTAGTTTCCATGACCAACGTCCCTTATACTGAGTGTTGCCGACTACATCGTGGAACTTGTAAGTGCTGGGCTTTCTAGCAGCATTCAGTGTTAAACTGGAGATCTCTCTTTGAATGCCATTCGTTTTCCTATACCCAAGTTGTGGCTCTATCCAAAGTTGAGACCATAGCATGCCATCATCATCATAAACATAGGAAACGTGTGTTGTTTTGCCGTCTGTAGCAACATTGATTTGAAATGTAGCATACTGCAATAGAATAATATGAGCATTAATTTCATATTGGCACTACCGGGGTTGCAGTAGACTTACGACAAGAGCCCTTTGATTTGCTCTACCACTACAACAACAACAACAACAACCAAACTGTTACCAAATCAGGACAACCAAATTTGTGAATTTTGAAAGCGTTGCAAAGAATGCGAAGCAAAACGTTTTCCAAGCATCAGGTGGGGCACGAATAGTAACGCCTAACATCTTGAGACAAAAAACTCTCTGAAAATCGTTCAATTTTAAAAGAAATTTATCTTTGATAGTATTAATAATACCCCCTTCGTCAATTTTGTTTGAACATTAAAGCAAAAAAGCATGCGAATGCCAAATATTCTTTTCAACACAGCTCTGAAACTGTTTCATAAAATACTTGAGAATAACCTCGAGAATGTTTACAGCTTTTATCCAAACACGACACCGAGAAATATCACCACCCCAAAAAGTTGGGACCGAAACAACTAATATACCGGGTGCACCAAAGAACTTCACACATTTGAAAATTGTTTTACAGAGAATACTTGATAAATTGGAATGAATCAAAGTTTGGTTGATAACCGATAGGCTGAAGTATTTTTTTGCAATTTGTCTTCTATTTTTCTAAGCATTGGGAATATAGGTAAAATAAAAATTATGAAAATTTCTTTACTTCGAAATGTGCGAAAAGGGCCTAAATCGCTCGATAAGGTTATAAGGAATAAATACATTTTCCCTCCAGGGTTAAAAGGTGATCTTTACAAAGGTATTAGATCATATACGTTACTGCCTTGACAAAGATTCGATTCTTAAGTCTTGAGGGGGATGAAATGTGTTTCAGTGAGGAGATTTTTTCTAATTTTGATCGAGGGCGTTAGGCCTCTTTTCACGCATTTCAAAGTAACAATTTGTTCGTACATTAAATTTTACCTATACTTCCGGTCCCCAGAAAAATAGAACAAAAATCAGAAGAAATATTTTAGCCTTTCGGGAATCACCCAAACTTTGATTCATTCCAATTTATCAAATCTTCTTCGTATAACGAATTTTTAAACGTGTGAAGTTCTTTTTGGTGCACCCGGTAGTAGATATATCTAGTAAATATAATCAAAGATAAAAATGATGAGAGTTACTGTTTGACCCATCTAAATAACAGAACTTAGGAAACTTTAATCTCATGACGAACAAAATATAAACTGCATATAAGAAACTGGATTTAGCCTGGAATATGGAAAACAATTTTAGTAAAATGTTGTGCAAAAGAAAAAGAAAGTGTGACAAGACTTTTGATCGGGTGCTCACTGTACTCTACTTTCTAGTGACAGCTCAAAACTGGTGAATAATCAGTAGGAATGGCTTGAATGTACAACAGGAGCTACGGTATTCACAATCTTCCTCTTTATTGTGCCCATGCCACCTATCAGCTGCTTCCAAGGCTGCGTTCGTGAATATATCAAACTTTAATTCGTGAATAGGTCAAAGACAAAAAATTGATCGACGTTTGTTTAAATATTTAAAAGAAGATAAATTCCTATTTNAATATGGAACAATTTTAGTAAAATGTTGTGCAAAAGAAAAAGAAAGTGTGACAAGACTTTTGATCGGGTGCTCACTGTACTCTACTTTCTAGTGACAGCTCAAAACTGGTGAATAATCAGTAGGAATGGCTTGAATGTACAACAGGAGCTACGGTATTCACAATCTTCCTCTTTATTGTGCCCATGCCACCTATCAGCTGCTTCCAAGGCTGCGTTCGTGAATATATCAAACTTTAATTCGTGAATAGGTCAAAGACAAAAAATTGATCGACGTTTGTTTAAATATTTAAAAGAAGATAAATTCCTATTTGAAGATTTGCGCCCTTCAGGCCCCGTTTACAATGTACCGTTTTCAAATGAAAACGGTAAGAAATCATGCCGTTTTGGCCTTCCGTTTACACTGAAACGCTTTCGTAACCGGAAAAAAATGAAAACGATTTCGAACTGTAAACGGAAGGCCAAAACGGCATAATTTCGTACAGTTTTCATTTGAAAACGATACAGTGTTAATGCGGCCTCAGAAGTCTGCTAATATTTGAAATTTGAACTTATCCGACTGAAATTGATCGACTGAAATTGATCGATTGAAATTGATCGAACAATAGGCCCACTGTTTGTAAAACAATCAACTGGAAAAAATGTTTACTACATTTCTGCTTTATCAACAATCTCGTGTCTCGTGTAAACGGGGCCTAAAATAAACTTTAATTTTTTTGAAGAAGATCAACCTTGGACAAGAGTTTGCAGCCGCTTACTATACTGATCAAGGTAGGAACATACGAAGGTGAGTGTAGGCCAAAACAAAAATTCAAGGGTGGGCATGTGCTATGTTTTTGGTGGTCCTATGTATGTCTTGGAAAAACGATTTCATCAACTCATTTTTCAGCGTACCAGTCCAAATTGCGCTCTTAAAAAGACTGCTTTTGGGCACATACATTTTTATAATACAAAAAAAAACCAGTTTTGAGGACAAATATTGACCAACATCCAAGAACATGAACAGTCCAAGTTAGTTGCAAAATGATATTGTTGAAAAGAGTTCAAAATAAACCTGATTGTCGGGACAGATATTAACATAGTATGGGAGGAGAAATAACCGGTTATGTGGACATACATAGGACCATTGTCCTCACTGCAACATGCCCACCCTTGAAAATCTCAGCTTTGCATTGTCGAAACTTAAAAAATTAAAATTCTCCCTGTCCAGTTGTGCCAACGCACACAGCAACTTTACAAAAATGCTACCGTCTTTCCAGAAGGTAAGAAATTGCCTTCAAAATTGACGAAATATAACAGTTGAAATTTCAGGATTAACTATCACTCACATACGTTCGCTTCTACTTCGCTTCTCTGCCTTTGGTGCTTCCATAACGATAGGAAGGCCCTTCGACAATCGACTACCCCGAAGCTTTCCTTCATGAACGCACAGCAACGAAACTTGTTACAAACAATAGTAAATGCTTGTTCTGAACATCGCATCTGTGCGCGCGCATATAAAAACATCGAGCTTTGCGTCGGTTGTGTCTGTCTTGTGTCTCCATGCGTAAATTTGAACATAAGCCAACATATCGCAGTTTAACAATTGCTTATCTATTGTTTCGCCTTATTAATGTTCGGCCATTAATAACTACACGCTATACCTTGAGGAGTTTGTTTTCAAGGGTATTTTAAAGATTTGCCTGCTGCTCCACAGCGCAAATCAATAGAGGCAAGAAAAACTGACTCCATAGAAACACATCATTAATCCAAAGATTCTAAATTGATTTTAGACATTATTATCGCGAAAATCAGTTGTAACCATTCCACTGAAGATCGCGCCACATTAATGTTCAGTGAAATGTTTGCACCGTTTGACCACCTTGTTCAGTGGCTCAACATTTGTTGGACGTTGCGCAGTGAAGTTTGATCGCGGTCAAAAGATGTCCAGTGAACATTTGCGTTGTTGGATGTTGTTGGTACCGTTTAACCACTAACGCACTGAACAACAGCCAATAAATGTTGGCAACGTTTGACCGGGGCTATATCGTAACGTTTTCTCACCTCATTTCTGTTGATATAATTGTAGTAAGGATANAAGATTCTAAATTGATTTTAGACATTATTATCGCGAAAATCAGTTGTAACCATTCCACTGAAGATCGCGCCACATTAATGTTCAGTGAAATGTTTGCACCGTTTGACCACCTTGTTCAGTGGCTCAACATTTGTTGGACGTTGCGCAGTGAAGTTTGATCGCGGTCAAAAGATGTCCAGTGAACATTTGCGTTGTTGGATGTTGTTGGTACCGTTTAACCACTAACGCACTGAACAACAGCCAATAAATGTTGGCAACGTTTGACCGGGGCTATATCGTAACGTTTTCTCACCTCATTTCTGTTGATATAATTGTAGTAAGGATATGGTTCGGCATTTTTCCAAGTTCCAAGAATAATAGTCGTTGGAGTGAAACCACTGACATTGGCATACTTTGCAAGATATTGTTTTGTTTGATTGAAGAGTTTAACGCTTATTGCATTTGTTTCTTGGCTTTGGTGAATCGTAGCGGTAAATCCACCATTTTCTTTTTTTCCTCTGTAATCTATGTCGGTCCAGTATGGAGCGCTGATGTCAATGCGGCGTTCCTGGTCTTCAATGGCGCGTTCTGTTAACTCTGGATTGGCTATACAACGTCTTTCTCCGTAGGTGAAATAACCATTTGAGCAAGCCTACGAAAGAAGGACAAATAGTGCTAGGAATAATTACTGGTTTGGATCATTTAGCCCTTTGATACACAATATGAGATTTGTCTGGCATAACTAGTGGCCGATGGAATATTTTAATTCCTTGAAGCGCAAATTTCAAGTAAAAAATTTCGCTTGACTCCACATCATAGTGTACCGGGTGATCCAAAGAAGGTGAAACTTTAAAAAAATCTTTTTTAAGATTTGAGTAAATATCGATCTTGAAATTTTCTTTGAGCATTTATGTCAGGGATCTAATTGATTTGAAAGATATTGCCTTGAAAAGTCTTGAAATGGTTATGAATTGTGCTCTTGTGTGCTGTCTGGTTTGAATGATACTCCAACATCGCAAGAGATTATTATCAACTTGAGTTTTGATCCTGCACAACCATTGAAATTGGCAAATTCTTGCGTCGACAGGCAGGGAGCAGCATTTACAATCGAGATTCAAATGAGACTCGAATTGCGCACTCTGCCTGGCTATTTGAGACAATGAAACCTAACTTATGCCAACAGACGTTGACTCTCGCAGCATCAACCAGATTTGCCAAATCTAGTTCGTTTCTACACAAACAGATTAATAAAATTCCAAGTTTTCAAAATTTTTGGATGAGACAAACATTCTTCTTAGCGTCTCGGTGTGGGTTGTTTTGCTCAGCTGGATTGAAAGATGAGGTTGAAGATGAGTCCGCATGATGTAAAACAATCCAGAGCTTTCACAATAAGTGTTTGTTTTAACAACACGCACTGTTGAAAATAATTATGTACTTAGAAACTTCCTCCTTCTTGAATTGCCGCACCTAAATAAGCCAATTTCCTCGGTGGTTATTGATCAGTGATGAATTTTGATTGTTGACTAGACTAAATGAAATAATTGTTTTGTAAACAACTGCCTCTTTGCGAATTTAAACAAATCAAACTTAAAAAGACAAATCAAATGACATAAATCATATAACTACTCACATAAACAGTTCTGTGGATTCTCGTGCCAATTGGAACACCATTAGGAATCTTGACAACTAGAGAGCGNAGTGTTGTTTTAACAACACGCACTGTTGAAAATAATTATGTACTTAGAAACTTCCTCCTTCTTGAATTGCCGCACCTAAATAAGCCAATTTCCTCGGTGGTTATTGATCAGTGATGAATTTTGATTGTTGACTAGACTAAATGAAATAATTGTTTTGTAAACAACTGCCTCTTTGCGAATTTAAACAAATCAAACTTAAAAAGACAAATCAAATGACATAAATCATATAACTACTCACATAAACAGTTCTGTGGATTCTCGTGCCAATTGGAACACCATTAGGAATCTTGACAACTAGAGAGCGCTCATCAACGCCTGTTACAAGTAACGACTGGTCGTAAATGAATAATCTGTCCTCTGCGGGGGGAATTTAAAAATATTAGACATCAGACATAGATAATTGCGAAGTCCTACCGGGTGTCCCAAAAAACTGTATACAAGTTTGAAAAATTCTGACGCCAAGATTTGTCGTCAAATCACCCCAAAGCTATTATCATATTAACCATCAATGGATGAATTAAATTTTGATACTTTTCTGATAATTTTTGGTAACTTGGTTGCAGAGCAATAAATCAGCAATTGTAAAATTTCCTCTTAGGCACAAACCAGAGCTTCCAGTAGAGAAGAGCTAACGATTCTAGGGAAGGCAGAAGTATGTCGGCCCTCTACATCCAAAACTGAGATGCCTCGTGATTACTATTGTTAGAAACCGAGAGGAAGACATTCTCAAGGGACACTCATAGTACATTATCATTAATCAAAAGATATCTTTTACTTTTACTTTACATAAAAATTGTAATTTTAACAATAAATGGTCCATTGTAGTAAAGGTAAAGAATTCCCTCAACCAATAAGAAACAGTGATACAATTTGTCATCTTCGTCAACTTAGTATGAGAGCGCGGTCAAGGCTGCGTTGTTCAAACGTATGTTGTGCAAACAGTTTCATTTATCATTCCAAATTCGTTCTGTTTACGATTGAACCAGTGGATTTTTGTTTATTCAGTATTGCTTGGCCTCCATAAATGAAAACTGGGTGAGTACTTACTTATTTACATCTTCAAAATTACTTTAGACTTCGGGCTTTCTGACAAGGCCAGCCTGATGAGGTCAGCAAGGTCAGGCTGAATTTTCAACGCCAAGCCAAGTATTCATGAATCATGAATACATTTGCTTTTTTAGAGATACTTTCCAATCGAGAGAAGGTCTATATTCTGCAATAATCTTTCGTGCTCTGAAGCTGTTTTATTCGCATTTCATTCGATTATTTATGACCTAACAAACTGTGAGAATAAAATTCAAAACCAAGACGAAGCAATGAGTCTCTATTATTTCAAAAACGGCCTGTGATCTTGAATCTAT